>OZ009952.1:15021272-15626606 GCA_963932025.1 Erebia epiphron | reverse complement strand
TTACTACTTTAGTATGCGATCTTATTTTTATGCATTTAAATAAAGTACCAGTAAAAGTAAAAGTAATTAAGTAAGTGAATGTTCCTGGCAATAATGAAGACTGAAAAAAATATGGCAAACCATAGAACTATTGTTAGGTACATGAAAAGTAGCTACCTAAAGCTATCCCTCCGAAAAAAACGAACGTTGCTCTTCTATGTTTTGGTACATAAAAAAATTACGACTTTTCTTCATTAAGTTTATTGCGAAATGATCGCACGAGCGGTGCGCGCGACTGTGCGTTCCTCCCACAATTTAGCCGAACATAAAATTGAAATTACGCACTCAAACTCACGCCCAGGCGATTAGAAAGTCTCGTAATCTTTGTCAACGAATTAAACTTTGACCGAATTACCGCGGCCGGATCGCGTTCACATCGTTAAATTATCTCGTATTGCAATAAATATGTCTGTTTTCGCTTTTCGGGGCTCCGTGTTTGGAAACAAGGCGGCCGTGGCCAATGCTAATGGAGCTAATAGAGCGTGCAATGGGGATGTTTCGTGGTGCGCGCTGTATGGGTCTGTCCGTCATATTTGAGACTAGCTTTAGCGCACCTTTTTGACTACGTCGATTTAGGTTACTTCAAAATCTTAATAGAATTTCTTGATTCTTCAGAAGTCTTTTACCTGCCGTCAAAATAGGATGAAATAAATATGTAGGTGCAACCTATCTATGTTGCTATAAATACAAAATTTCATCATATTTTACTTTGAATTAAGTACAGAAAAAGGTTTCATTCCGCGGAAGGCCATAAATTAAAAAGTTCCCGCGGGAATCATAAAACCTTAATCTACGGAGACGAAGGCGTGGACATCATCTAGTTTTTAATACATAGAGCCAGATATACTTTTAACGGACGTTTGGGAACATACTATAAACTTATTATTTGTTTGGATATAATCATGACGCGTACTGTAGGTATAACTACCTAACATAACCACATAGCTATTATGCTAGGCCAATAAAGGGCAGTTGACTCAAATACATAGATTTAGGATTGGTCTCGCTCGTAAGACCAATCCTAAATCTATGCTCAAATAACAGACAGAAACTACAATTACATTTAGTTGTAAGATAGTCGTCCGATGGGGATGTTGGGAACGCGCTGTGTGGTACTGTCCGTCATATTTGAGATGTACCGTTTCGAATCCTTATTGATTTATTGGCTTTGCTATTGTTTGCTTGGGCAGAAAATGCATAGTCGTTTGTGCAATTTATTCTTTGCGCCTGATATTAACTTCTTTCGGTGTTCAGGTGGTTTTGTGATAGCTAATTCGTCATATGTTATTTTAAATTTTTGAATTTACTGTGTAGCTTGGATCTAGAGTTGTTATTGGAAGATTTTACCTACTTAATCATGCGATTTGCACGGAATTATACAAGCGTCGTCTGTAATCTGTAATCAAGCGTTTGATAATGCCATACAAATCGCAGTTACCTAACTTTAATGCGATCGAATAGGTAAAAAATTCCCATTCGGTCTCCTTGTCCTGAGCCCTGGGTAAGTCTAAACCAAAAGTGGTAGTACTTCTCACCTATAGGGTTCTGATTTGGATCGATTTCAAGTTGACTTTAAAACTGCTTTAAAATTGATTTCCTTTTCCAGCCAGCGGTAGTGATTTGAACCATAGGCACTTTTAAGTTTCACTTTATGTGTCGGTTGTTTTTTTAATTTAATTTATTAAATAACTAAATTATTTTTATATGGCTGGTCATAATTAAGCAATAAATTTATTTTTTTATATTTATCTGATTTTCTTATTTAAAACTCAAAAAAATCTGCATGTTTTATATAAACACCATACTCATAATATAAAAATAGTTGTATTGTATTTGTGTTAAATATCGAATCTATCTATTGTGTTTCGCTCAGCACCCTTGGATTATATATTCTATTGTAAGTCCTGGTCAAACAAAAGAGAAAAAATCTAGTAGCCTTTCCTTTCTTTGCTATAATCTGTGGCAAACGGGGCATACCTTTGTGTGTTTGGTGTAGACAAAGGCATCAAACTAAGCGCCAGAAGAAAGCATTTGTTGTTTTTTTTTAAATTTAACAACGCAAATGCTTTCTGTTTTGGATCTAGTCTAGTGGAAATATTTACGTAAATATGCACAGATATACACTTTTAATCTAGTATTTTTGGAGTGCACACATATAATACATTATGTACTTATCTACTTTTTAAGCATAATTTTACTTTTAAGTAGATACCTCTCTGTCTATGCTGGACGCTGGTTAGGTTAATTATCTGCTAAAATCTAAAAAAACATTTTTGTCATGTTTACGTTAATAGTTTGTAGGTATATTTCTTTGGTTTAGTCAAAGTAGGTACATAATTTTTATTTAGGTTTGGAACTGAGATCACCTCAAAGCTTATAAGATCAGCTAATTTGGAAATTGCCTTATAATATTACCAAATTAAACAAACCTGGAATCGAACTCAGAACTTGCCATTCAGAAGGCCATAGCGCTAATCAAGAGCCTCTGTTGTCAAGTGGTACCTACCTATTACAATAAAAATAAACATTTCATTATTGACAGTAGCTCAATTTCTAACGTGTTTGTATATTATTGTAGATACAAGTAGCAATGAAAGCCTTTGAAAGCCACTAAAGCTCACAAAGAGTGGTCAACAATGTATTCTTAGGACAGATAAATAATCTCCTTAACAAAGTAAATAAATACCGCCATTACTGCATGTTGCGATGCAACTTTCTGTCAAAGACCAAAGGTAGAAGTTAGATAGGCAAATCGAAGTAGTAGAACTTAAGTAAAACGAAATGCCTAGGTCTGGAGATGTGGGTGCAACCGACTTTTTCTAAAATTCAAAAATTCAAATTTCTTTATTTGCAGAACCATTTTTTACAATGAGATGTTATTTATTAGTTTTCCAGCAGAAATATACAAAAAGCCCATTGCGAAATATGTTTAATTTGTCGGCATACAGCTTCTTGTTCAGTGCAGCTGTGCTGTAGCTTTTTTTGAGCTGAACTGATAAGGTACTGTAAATATACCTATCAAGCCTAGTAGTAGATTTTCAGATCGAACTATCAAAGTATGCGGTGAACTGAATGTCTATCTTTTTTTTATTTACCCGATTATGATTATTTTAGAAGTTAATATTTAAAATAATAATAATAGTACATCGAATACCTCGTAATTCCAATAAATAAATTAAATAAATTTTACATTTTGAAAACTTAGGTGTCCCAGCTATCGAGAAAATTACTGATTCTTACGAGGGGTTGGGTTTAAATTTCTGTATTAACACGCATCTTGCTCACCAGATAAGCTAATACAAGGAACAGTCTTTCTACTGTATTCGTTGGTCTGGGCCGTAGCAAACTATCCAACAATAGAAGCTAATAAATCCCATACAATGCTATGTCACCGCATTTGTTACGCAATTAATGGAAAAACTAGATAATAATAGTTATAATAAATAGGCGCGCAATGATTCGTGTGTGTGTACCCTACCTCTTCGTAAATCAAAAAGCAATCACTGAGAATGAATTTTGTTTACAAAATATTTGGGTGCCCCTTGCCCACGGACTATTATACCAAAGCACTGGCCTGACTTTTTGCCTTTAATAAAACTTTGCGAAACATAAATAGATAAATAGACAAAAAATGTGCAGACATTTACAGATCTATTTAATAATAATGTATGATATTTGTATAATGAACCGAACACGTTCAAAGCTAAGTACTAGTAAGAATAAAACTAATAATCTTTTGATAAAAGTTTTTGATATTTTTAAATTCTGTGCTTAGGTCAAGAAGAAGTAGAACCACAGAATACCTTATATAGTACATTTCGGGAAGGGGTCTGGTCACTTAGATCATGATCCATTTATATTTTAGTTAAACATAGCGACTGTTGCATATCTATTATCTAACCCTTATTTATGTATGTGCGTAGAGTAATCACCAATTGAAGCATTTGTAAATTGGTGAATTTAATTCCCGGGCACGCACCTGAAACTATAACAGTTCATAAATATGTGCGTTTAAGAAATTTAATATCACTTGCTTTAACAGTCAAATTAACCTGCATGCCTGATATTTCTTCAGATCTAATGTTCTGGAAGACGTGTTTCAATCCGCACACTTGGTGACGCGTGGTGGACTGTGGCCATAACATAATATAATTCTGAGAGGAGACTCGCGCTCAGAAGTGGCAACGGGTTGAAACTTGAAGTGGATGAGTGACGTAGAGTAATGTTTGAGTAGTTACCTATTCGGTAGCGAAAGTGTCTCAATTATTACTGGGACTTACTCATCAAAGTGAAAGTAAAACCAGGCTGCTCCAAAAAATCGACGTATTTCAAAAATGCCAATCTAGTCACGATACCACAGATATCTATTAAAGCACCATTAGCCTGTCACGGCCTATACCTGCCTATTCATTATGCTGTCAAAATATTTCACTCAGACATACTTTTGGGATATTTTTCTAAATTTGTACGATTGTCGCTTTGCAATAAGGTGTCCATCCTCAAAGAATAATACACAGGACACGAACTTTAGAAAGTTAGTATCATATTATTATACCTAAGTATACCTAATAGAAAAATAGCTTACGAAAATACAGGTAGGTCTGTACACTGTATTTGCATTTCTTTAAGATTTATGAACCCTCGTCGATGAGTTCGATGACCTATTTTGGGCAGTTGTGAGCAATATGGTCTTCTAAGTAAGAGGTCCCGGGTTCGATCCCCGGTAGTGCAATTTGGGATTTTCTGAATTCTGAATACTCATAGTCTGGTCTTTCAGAAGGCTTTGGCCCCGGCGCGGCGTGATGGATTAAACTTTTAATTATCTGCCATTATAAGTCTCTAACATTGCACCGATGGATGTTAGCCAAGTAATGTACCTATGAAGCGGTAGTAGGATTTTTACGCTCTAATAGTTTTTTAAAATAGCTGTGACTAACAGACAGACAAATAAGGAACTTAATAATAAACTAATAATTAACGGACTTCAAGAAACTGCAGTAAATAGTAGGTAAGAGTTCGAAATTTTAGTACGGAACTCTAAAATAGTCTAGGAATAGTATGGAATAAACATGAAGTTGAGAGAAACTGCCTCGTTGGTCTAGTGGTTAGCATAGTCGACTACGGATCACGAGGTCCTGGTTTCGATTCCCGGTCGGGCATAAAAGTTAGGTATTGGGTCTTTCAATTAAGAAATTCTCTGTGCCAGCCCGGAGTTGGAAGTTGGCGGTGTTTCACCCCCGTGCCTCGGAGAGCACGTTAAGCCGTCGGTCCCGGTTATTATCACTAACATGATAATAATCGTTAAAGCCCGCCAACCCGCATTGGAGCAGCGTGGTGGGTCTAAGCTCTAACTCCCGCTCTCCTATGAGAGTGGAGGCCTGTGCCCAGCAGTGGGACGTTAATCGGCTGTAGTGAAACATGAAGTTTGGCCACCCCATGCAACAATGACATCTCAATATTCGCAACAAAGGGATGCATTTGTCATTGTCCATTAGAACATATTGTTAAAAGTATAAAATATTAGTTACCATCATAGTGATTGATCAATTTGTGTGTACATTTTTGTTAATACAAGGGCATATATTTGGTATAAGTTGGTTTGTATGGGGGTTGATGGTCAGCTTATTGTAAAATCTTTTACCACATTATACTTTGATCTTTACGCTTTAAGTTTAAGTTCTGTGCCTTTAAATCCATAGGTACTAATATTATAAATGCGATACCACATTAGGTCTGCCAGTCTGTAAAACGGTTCATGAAAGACTATCCGTCCGCTAAACAGATTTTGAGGAAATTTAGCACGCAGATAGCTTGTATTCTGGTGTACATTTTGAAAATTTTAAGATCTTCCTTTGTTTCCTCTCTTATTACTGCTAGGTATATTAAGTATAATATAGTTTGCGTTCAATAACTTTTCTAACTTTTACTCAATATAAATAGTACCCTATCTAAAAGGTATCATATCTACAATAAGTACTATCACAGAAAACATCTTATGTGCAGTGTAGTCGATACTATTATGGCACACAAAAAAACATAAATCTTGTATGAAGAAAAATAACTTATTTATCTATGTAAATAGGCCGAAGTCTTAATTTACGACTAAACTCTACAAAAAAGAAGTTGTTTACGTCATACTAGATAAGCTTTCCACCGGCCAAGTATCACAGTACATACGTGCAAAGGCAGCTAAGATAAAACACATAGAAAATACAACAGTAGGTAAATACAGCATGAAATAAAAATCGCATTGTAATCCGGTATTGGCCGTAGATAAGGAGGGATTGTGACAAGGAAAGAATTATGTGCTCTAGAGGGCAATTTTTCTTTCCCGGGATTTATTCTCGTAATTTATAGAGGATCTGCCTGTATCTGGACTAACCCGGTTGGGTCTACGCTTCCCAATTAAGGAGTTACAAGAGTTTGACATACTTTAAAACTTGCCTAGCTACGTTGGCTATACTTACTCGATTATAGTCCTCTGTTTGTACCTATTAATAGTACCTACTGCGCGTTGCTCATCACTATCAGATAGGATGGATTTTTCGTTAGACAAAAATATTCCTTTAAGAGCCTTCATTAATTTTTATAAGTTAGGTAAGGTAAAAAACATCATTAGGTATTTCAGAGCTGTTTTGTAAGCAGATATTTTACACAAAAGAATACCTTATCTTAAAGCAAAGATCTACGAGTTTATTTTATTTAAGCATGAAAATAAACATGTAAGTACCCACTCAGATTGTGGTTTACCCTTTGTTCTATACGTACTTCTCTTAGATATTCAGTGTGCTAAGAATTTCCAATAAAAACAAATCGGAGTTATCGTGCTTCAATATTCAAATGTTATCGAAGATCCACAGTTTTATAGGTGCGACATCAATGCTGATCTATCTCCGATCTTGGCATCGATCGAACGTTTTACAGCAATTTGACACGCAGAATTTTTGCCGAACGTGCCTCGCCATGAATTGTTGGCGACAAAAGTGTTCCTGGCAGCGAAACGTCGCTCGTCGAGAGCTTATACCGGCTCCCACCCCTCGACCACAGTCGTAAATTTAGGGTTTCATAAAACCCGATCTGAGATAAGACACAGTGTGGAGAGAGCGTCCCGGATCAAATGCGAACCTTCGATCCTACATAGACAATAAAAATAATGCCGGCGCATCTGCGGGTCCCATTCCGCGTCCATGCCGCAAAATTTGTCGTGTTTACATAAAATACGCGCTGCCGATAGCGATCGAGGATTCGCCAGAAATCGGAAAAAGAAATACGTCATTTGCAAGCGCGCCGCAATACGAAGCCGAGGCCTAGCTCGCGAAAAAACTCACAAAGTGAACTGTCAAGGGGCCCACAAAAGCGCATTATGATTTTAACAAGTTTCTCAATTGTTCCACTATTATGAGGCGTGTATTATGTTTTTCAGCCATAGTGAGGGTATTTGGGCGCCTTTGTGGCTCGCTATTGACAAATAACTCGAGATTTACTCTTAAAGCAAAAATAATGAAGGATTAGCGTAGCATAGAGTTATTGTTGGGAGCCTTTCAGAGTCGGATGGCGCCACTTGGCCCGGTATTGCACTAATCCTTGTTCAGCGCGGGCCGAGCCTTATGTTGTGTTAGCAAAAGTATTGAAACTAGATCATGTGGAAGTTTCAACGCCGTTAACAAGTAAGTAAAGCAGTTTGCGTAACATCTAGTGGAATAAACAGACCGCGGGCTACAATGAGCGAGAACACGGAATGTCTCAGTCGAGTAATTAAAACTTGGACGGTAAGTCTCTTTTGTTTCTTATTCGGAGATATATCGAAGTGACGAGTTTAACTACACGGTAACGTGCGACTTATAAAATTTACATGAAAGCGTGTTCAGGTTCGGAACGGGTTGTAGGCACAGGGACGTGTCGAGGACATATATTTAAAGCTTCAGTAGATAGGGGTGCAATAATTTTGACAATGACTAGCAGCCTTACCCGGGCGAGGCGTAGGCGCGGGGCGCGGGGCGAGGGGGGCAATCTGCGCACTAAATCACGCTACGAATAAAATTTATGGCGCCGAGATAAAAACTCGCAGCTTTTCTCTTTTACGTTCCTTCCCCCGTCCCCCGCAGCGGTCGCCTCACTCCCGCGCGGAAAATCCATAGGGATTTTTCCAAGTGTTCCGGCGACGGCGTGTGTGGGGTCGAAACGATTTTGTTTTATGCTTATTGCCGGCTCCGATGTTTTGTTTGCTAACTTGCACAGATAAGGGATAGGTACGCCGATTGTCTTCTCAGCTGGACTGTATTGTGTACATTTTTTTTGGCTGCGGAAATTTACGGATGTTTCATGAATAAGACATTTATTTTGATAAATCAATTTTATCAATTAAATCCTAGGCAGTTCAAAACTCATAACAAATGTTATGCGCTCCGCAAATTATTTAATTTTTTTATTGACAAAATAAATATTTTTTAGGCTATACAGCCGAAAAAAAATTTCTTAATAGGTAAAAATATATAATAGTAAAAAATAGGTAAGTAACTATATTTTTGCTCAAATTAAATGTGAAAAATTGTGAACGGCACTATTTCTATGAAAACAACTGTTACTGTGACACACAATTTAGTAAAATAAAAATTATCATCATCATTATCATTTTATTATAGACCATCAAATGTTGAAATGACACACCTATTTTTATTACACCTACTCTACATTCAATTTTCAAGTTGGTAAGTGGGTAGATAGAGCAATAAGCGGCTCATAACAATAATCTAATCTTATCAAATCACGAATGCCGGCCATATTTATCAACAGATTTGCTTACAAGGATTTAGATTAGAGCTGTTTACGATACCAAATTAATTATTGTCCCGTTCTTTATATACGAGTAATGCCTGGCTTACTAATGAGCATGAGTCAATTCTCTGGTGGAGTGGTTTGGCCATAATCGTGATGGACCACGCTGGCCAGGTGCGGAGTGGCAGACCACATACACCTTCGGGAACATTATGAAGAACTCTCGAGCGTGCAGGTTTCCTCGCGATGTTTTCCTTCACCGCTTGAAGCAAGTGATATTTAATTTCTTTAAACGAACGTAACTTCGAGAAGTTGGAGATTTGTGTCCGGGGATGCATGCTCTGGCCGAGCAGACCACCGATTGTAAATCATGCCAATTGATCAAATATAGTGAAACAAGATAAATACTAACAATAACTAGAGCTCTTAGGTACAATCGAAGCACTCTTGTCGTATAATATAATAACTGATGATGCCCGCGACTTCATCCGCGTCGATTAAGATTTTTCTGATATAGAAAGTAAGCTTTGTCTTCCCTGGGATACAACCTATCCCTGTACCGAATTTCATCAAAATCGGTTGAATAGGTCGGTCGTAAAAGCGTAGCAGACAGACAGACACACTTTCGCACTTATAATATTAGTATGGATTATTAGGTATAGGATATAATGTTTGGTTAGGCGAAAATCAGCTTTACCGACAAAAGTTGTCAATGTTCTAACATAGGTGGAAAATTAGTGACCGAGTAGGTAAACTAGTTTTTTGTATAGTTAGTGTGAACTAATATACTTTTTTCTTATTCCTACAAATAGTAATTTCAATTTAGATCTAGATAGGTATAAGTGTCCAGTCAACAAAAGTAAAACGCTGTACTTAACCATGTTTAAAAAAATATAATAATAGATAGAAAGTAGGCTCTTCGATCGTTTTTATCAAAAATCAAAATAAAAGAGGCAAAGATTTCAAGAAGCAGCTGCTAGATAAATTTTCTAAGCAAAATAGATCCACATAGCTCTGAATATTATATGGGACGAGTTCATACCACGACAAAAACCTCAATTCATAGCACTCTGATTGTCTCACTTATCTGTACTCAATCAGTGTTTACATTATTACAACAGCGTGATCCCGTCAAAATAATGTCCTTATTAGACTACAAAGCGTTTCCAAAGAAACTACAGCAAAAAATGACAAAAATATCCACGACGAGCACAGAGATTACACGAGAGCAAGGCCATCTGTGGATATTGAGACCATCTCACACGAGATAGCTTATCGGCCGATCTCGACTCAGATTTTGTGAAGAAAAAGCGAAAGAAAAGGCTCCCATTTATAGATGAAGAGCCATAGACTACGAGCGCAAGCCACAATCGCATTAGGTCGGCGGCTGTCGAACTGAACGATGATTTGAATTTTCATTGTTTATGGTGGCAGACATGTGTCAAAGTTCGATTGGAATTTAAATTCGGCTCCTTTGTTATACTTTTTTTTTGTCGAGTTGTAAACACGGCACAGTGATGTTCCAATTTGGTTACCAGCCAGCTTTGATGGAAGGTTGTAACTTGTATCTAAGACTGCTCACCTATAGCTAAGATGATACGTTTGACGTCGGTATGCCGTATGAATAATTACGAATCATGTTCCGAGCGAGCCGCGCGTCCGTTTTTCCTTTACGGAGCAAACACGATGGAAAATACCTTTTTCATGGAACGTAGTTAGACGTCTGAACATCATACATGGCCGGGACATCAAAGCCAAAGCCAGCATCTGCTAAATTAGCGAATTCAACGCATCCGAGCGAGGGAGCAGCACAAAGCGGCAACCATTTTGTTCCGACACTTTTCAAAATTGGAACGTGACGGTTGCAAGCGCTGCCAGCCAGAGACAATAACATGAAAAGGAAAAATATAAACAGCCCTATTTTAACAGAGGTACTGCGACGACTAATATTTTATGCTGCTTTTCAAACGCGAGGGCGTGTAGCGTGTTTTGATCTCTAGTGGAGTGCGCGAAGGTTGAAAGTAGGACGTGACTGGAGAGGTCTTTCAGTCCTTGTTACGCTGTATGGGGTTAATTTAAAAGTGCGTTCTTGAACCCTTTCAGAGGTATTGTATCTTTGTACGCTTTGTACGGGAGATGGTTTATCTGCGTCGCGGGGTACATAAGTGCTGTTTTTTCATTCCGTAATGCTTTTACATTTGAAAAGGGGTTAAATGTTATTCAGACTGGTTGCCCGCTTGGAGTGTGGGTGTCGTGGGGAACGGAAAATATCTCTTTGCTCTGTTTTCGTGTACCTAGATTTATAAGTCTCCTAAACTACCTATATAAAATACTCGCTGTTGCCCTCGGCTTCGCTTATAGGTAAATTTCAAGCCGCTATATTTTACCCCCTTAGGAGTTGAATTTTCAAAAGTCCTTTCTATGTCATAATTTATCTGTATGCAAAACTTTAGCCCGATCCGTACAATGGTTTGAGCTGCGCATTGATTGATCAGTCAGTCAGTTACCTTTTCCTTTTTACACATAACACAACACTATAGAGAATAACTAAACAAGGGTCACCTCACCTATTCTTCGCTTGCCAAATGTGACCTCATATTATTATGATATGATGTGAATTTTACATGAGTTGCAATTTGTAACAAACAAACACATTTTCGGATTTGAAATCAAATATCAAATCAAATAAATATTATAAATGCGAAAGTTTGGATGGATGTTTGTTACTCAATCACGCCCCAAGGGCTGAACGGATCTGGCTGAAATTTGGCACAGAGATAGATTATAGTCTGAAATAGCACATAGGCTCCTTAATTTTCCGGGATAAAAAGTAGCTTATGTCACTCTCCAGGTCCTCAACTATACCCATACCAAAAACCACGTCAATCCGTTGCTCCGTTGCGGCGTGATTGAAGGACAAACCAACAAACAAACACACTTTCGCATTTATAATATTAGTATGATGTATGGTTAATCATAATTATCATTTTCACATGCGGGCCCACTACTGTGTACGAATCTCCTCTCCGAATGAGAAGGATTGGACTATAGAGTATAGACCCACGCTGGCCAAGTGAGGAGTAGCCGACTTCACACACCTTTGAGAAACTTGTAAAGGAAAACATTGTGAGAAAACCTACATGCCCGAGGGTTCTTCATAGTTCTAGTTTAGTACTAATTAGTAGTATTATTAGTAGTAGTTCTAATTAGTAGTATTAGTACTTAAAGGTACCTATTAAATTGGCTCAAACCCAAATATTTAAAAAAAAATGGAAGCTCATCTGATCTTCCCGAAATTGATATGGGACCAACCTGACAACAAAAAACAAGGAAGGAAAAATAATGAATAACATCTATACTAATATTATAAATGCGAAAGTTTGGATGAATGTATGGATAGATGTCTGTTACTCAATCACACCAGAACAGCTGAACGGATGTAGATGAAATTTAACACAGTGATGTATTATAGTCTGGAATAACACATAATAACACACTTTTTATCCCGGAAAATTAAAGAGTTCCCGGGGGAACGAAAAAACCTCAATACACGCGGACGAAGTCGCGGGCATCAGCTAGTACTTCATATGGGTAAAGGCCTTGCCCAAGACGTAGGCTGACTTTTGTTCAGGAAAACTTTCGAGCATTAGCAGTTCGAAGCCGAAAACCACAGATTTAAAAAACTAATCCAAACGGACGGATGCACTTGAATGATTTTCCTATATAGATATGGTAAGCAGTGCTTTTGTGCATATATGGACTGCACGCTAACAAAGATTACCTATATAAAATAGTTGCTTAGCTACTGACTGCTGCAACTGCTGAGTTTTTTGCCGGCTCTTCTCAGCAGAACCTTCCTTCCGAACCGGTGGTAGAGTCCTGACATAATATTATTATATTTATAAATACGATAGTCTGTTTGTCTGTCTGCTACGCTTTAACGACCCTTCTTTTCGACTGATTCTGATGAAATTTGGTATATAGGTAGTTTACATCCCGGGGAAGGACAAATAATGAAGGCTAATAGGCTACCCTAAAAGTGAAAGAGTTCCCCCGGGAACTAGAAAAACTTTATTCACGAGGGTGAAGTCGCGGGCATCATTTAGAATTAAGTACCATAATCACAAAAGTTGTACTACGTGAAATAAAAACATTTCGTTTCAAACGTATTTCATTTACTTATGTTAGGTTCAAGATAGTTTTCGATTGTGGTCGATTTATTTTCTACATTTTTATTTTACGAATTGGTAATCCTACCCTATTCTAGGTAAGTACCGACCTACAAGAAAAAATAGATGGATACCTAGGTTTCACCACAGGTTATACATAGAGTCTCACAGGTAAATTGATTTCAGTCCAGCTTAAGCTCTTGTGTTGTTTAAGTACACGTACCTAGGTAATGTAGGTACTTACCTATTAATAGGTAAGTCTACCTACCTAATAATTACATATTTCTATTATTTTTTTTCAACTGGGAATGTTGAATGTTGTATATGCCTACCCGTCACTGTATAGGTACAGAAGGACTATAATATTTCAAGTAGGTATCTGTGATATATCTTATTTTTGTGAAATATCTACAGGGTGAAAAAAAATCAAAATGCTTATAGATTTTTCTTATATTATTTGGCCTTAAATAGGATGTAAGTCGTTTCTTAAGTAATAACTCGGACCATTGATAAGGTATAGATGACAAAAGCTGTTTTCTCCCGAAATGAAAATCTATAGAGAAGTACTTCTTAAATACTGATGTTTTCCATAAATTTTATCTGTATGTAGGTATTTAATATCTAATTAAATTATAATAAAGTGTAAAGTTTTATAAAATAAAAAAAAATACACAAATATATAAAGACTGGTGGTTGCCTACTTAAATAAAATTGTAGAGCATGAACATTCCTGAATGGCTTTCAATGCGAACGTTTTTCTTTTCGTAAAAGGAAATGTACTTCAATGTTATATAAATCGAGATTCCTATAGCCTATAACCCATATTCAGTGAATTATTGGCAATTAATCTCAAGTAGGTATTGCTGAGCCGACGGCATAGCGTTATTCATAACAAAATATAATAATAAAAATCGCCTCCATTGTTCCTCTCCCGCCATCCATCACTCGCGGCGCGAGAGCGTCGACTGACGCACACCACTGCACGCCCGCCCAAAAAGAGAAAAAGAAAATTTAAAAAGAGAACACTCCCATCACGTAGTATAGTCACGCCTTCGTTGGCCGCCCGACGTAGATTTCCACCAATGGCATCGCGGATATATCCGAGCGGCATTCGGTGGAGCCGAGTGCAGCCGAGGGCGGCCGATTGCGCGCGTTTGTACAAAAAGTCATACGACGGGTTTAGTGTCGGGTTGCGTCCCAACGACGCCGCTTCACGTGCGGTCGCTTTGAATAACTGCGCCGCGCCTGCGCAATGAACTATCAAACTACTCTCATTCAAAACACCATTATCTAAACATCTACATCTCACTGACCCAATCTACTAATAAATAAAATATTTACTAATTGTGCCCTGTGATATTACTAAAATGGACTTAACGGAATGGAGCATATGATTTCAGTGTGTTATGATTATTCAGTGATTATAAGTGATAGTGAACGATATAACTGTGATAAACGTCTGATAAGGACATTTAAGGTACCCTCATTTGCCTACATTATATTTTATATATTAGACTTTTATTAGAAGAACGGGAGTACAATAGCACTCAGCAATGCTCTCCAAATGTAGAGTCAGTCATTTTCATATAAGAACTCTATGTTAGTTTGAGGACAGAAATAAAAACAATTATAATATTTAGGTATTAGGTACTTCAAATATTTACAAAAACTTGAAAAAATTAACAAAAGTAAAAAAAGTTATTAATTCTAAAATAGTTATTTATATATTTAAAATCATAACTATATATAGAGAAAATCCGAAAAAGGGAAGATAAATAAATAGATAAATATATTACGATACAATAAAAAATAATCCATAATAAATGGTTTTTGTATGACGAAGTTAAATGTTGCGTCCTACAAGAGCTCTATAAATTGTCCGTCGGGATCTGAATACAGTAGCAAATTGTGGTTTTGCTCACAGATAAGTATATATAAGACTGAAGTATATGGTTAAATTTGCCTATATGTAAATAAATAAACACAAACATAGTACAGCATACCGTTAGACAGTTTATACCTTTAAATTAGCAAAATATATTGACTCATTTATTGCTTAAAAATTATATTATGTATTATGAAATGGTAATATGTATCTATACATTATTATTTAATATAAAATGTAAATTTATATATTGACGTATATATACGAGTACTTAATACATTTACCTATAAAAGCCATGCTGACTAATAGTATTGATATAGGTACCTGGTACATATATAAATATGTACCAGGTACCTGTATCAATACTACTAACTAGATTTTTCAATTATAAATATATACATACATATAATTGAGTACTTTACTTTTATATATTTGTATGTGTTGACCAATATATTTTTTATTTAATTAATTTTTAATGTAGATCTTCGTAATATATTTTTAAATTTAAAATACTGAAAGTAATTTAAAATTGTTAAGATATAATGTGATTTCAAATAGAAATGACGATATTTTCAAAGCAAATAGGTATGATTATGATTTCCCGCGTTTTTTTCATGATCATCTTTATTAAGCTAGACAAGTTTTATAGATATTAGAGAGTATAGTTATTAGATATAGAGGTACGTTCTAACTCTAACGTGGGTAGGTCAGTTTTATAAAATACCTTACAACTATTTTATTTCTCAGATTTAAATGGTTGGCTTGCCATTAAGATTGAAACTAGTTGATATCTGATCCAATATCATCTGTTGAATAAATTTTACAATAATAAAATTAGGTATGTGTCGGTATAAAAAAAATGTTACATCAATCCGTTACATTAAATAGCCAATTATATTATCATGTGATTCTAAACGTATTGAATTCAGACAAGTTTTCTAGACAAGGAACTAATTAGACAAAATAATAATTATGACTATTTGATTCCCACTGAAAATTGTATCCTACCTATCTAGGTAGGTATACCTATAAAATTCTGTAGTGATTTATGTTTAAAATAAAATTTTATTGCACTTCAATGCCAATTCGTTAAAAACCGATCTTAATTAATACATGTTGTATTATATAATGATGAATTATTTATAAGAATACTCAGATATATACCTACATAGGTATATAGTAATATGTTTTTTTCTGAATAATTCTTTTGAAAAATCTTAAGGTAGGTTTTTCATTAATAACATGACAACTGTGATTTTTACCCTTTTTGTTTGATATGATATTATATATGTTGGTAAATATTAGATTTACGTAATATGATTTTCGCAATTAAATGCTTAGCCAAGAATAGCTCGTACCTACCTTGGAATCTCTGCATATTAGATTCTCTTATTTCAGTAGTATGTACTTTAGTTATATGTAGGCAGAGTTTATATACCTATTGTATTTATATGTAGGTTGATAGTAGGTACATAGTGTAGATATATCATTGCTACTAGTGTAGAGGATAGATATTGAGGGTTAGATTGGAAAGTGACAGTTGAAAGCTTTATTTTCTTTGACTGGTAATATAATTTTATGACATATTCAATTAAAGACTTGAAAATAATACAATTTTAGTTGAAAGCTGATTTTACAAAATCTCCATACATTAGACATAAACGAGCGCCAGGTGAAAGGTAAAAGAGTTATCACCTAAATAACTTAATTATATTATTTTCTTTCCAATTACTTACTTTAATTATTTTATATTATATTAAAGTATTTAATTGAAAATTAAAGTATTTTCACAACCTTTGAGTTTAAGGATACTGGATAACTGACAACCCATAATATTGCTTGTGAGAAAATTATTTAATCATTAGTAAGTAATTCTATTATATTTTGTTCAAATTTTACAGCTTAATTTTTAACAGATTTAAGTATGTATAGTTTAGACCTACTTGTACGTATGTAGTTTTCTAAAAACAAGTAAGGAACATGTAAAGAACAGTTTGTAATTTGAATTCCAATGAGATAAATCTAGGTTTACTTTCATTGCTAATAAGTATAGCTAGCGGGATGTACCTACCTACCTAAATCTTGTAGCCGATGATTGTACCTACCTAGGTATTTTTGTATGAGACTTTTTTTTACTCTGATGAGGGTATCAGGAAGTTGTGATACAGATAAGTAAAAAGGAGAAAAAGTATACTATCAACAAATCAATGTCAATGTCACAGTATTCGTATCATTCAGTTTTCGGACGTTGCGATCGGTCGCCATGACAGGCGTTCGAAATTTGAATGCGGTCCGAGATGCGCAAACGTTGCCATCGATTAACCTTCGATAAGCTGTATTTGTGTGCGTTACGCATGTATACGTTTCCGCCGGACATACATATGTAGGAACTATATCCTGCTTGCCCATCATACAAAAAAAATAAAAATTGAGACATGACTACTTGTAGAAAGCTAACGATCAGATTTTAACGATTTGTCACAAACAAACACGTGTAGTTAAAAATAATAGGTACAATTGGTACAAATTAAGAAATACTTAGATGCAAAATAAAATATAATAAAATATAATATGGTAGACATAATTTTAAGCGAAAAGAAAAGCTAACGAAAAGAAAAGTTTAGCTCTTTCGAAGTAATATTTAATTACTACCTTAAAGCAGGTGTAAAGTCTGTTGCTATAACCTATCAAGGGCGAATGATAACATATAGTTTTGATCACTTTTGACACAAATTGATGAATTCAATAGAACCATAATAATTGACACCTATGAAGATAAACATCTACCTTGTCTTGTATGACATCCTAATGAATAAATTCATGAATTTTATCTCTATAAAGGTTTACATATTATAGGTAATATTTTTGCAAATTTGAGGACAGATACTTAATCGTTAACATCTTAGATATACCTACATACATAATTGCTAATACTTATTATAAATTAAAATGCTACTCTTAATTCGTTACTGCATAAAATAGGCGTAGAGACATTTCATATGGGAATTTATGAGTTGTTTTACAGTCCTTTACTTTAAAATAATTTTGTATACCTGCGACATTACTAGCCAATATTCTAACTACTTGACTAAAGGGTGTTGGTTGTTATAAACTATTTTAAACATAAAAATCGTTGCGGTCAGGATATATAATAATTTATCATAGGTATAAAAGGCGCATGAAAATCAATAAAACTGGATCGTTCAACAAATTGTTTTATTATTTATATTGTTACAAATTATTATTATCCTCTAATGAATATTTAAACTGTTAGATAAGCCTTCGATTTGGTTTTAAACGTATAAAGGAGTCTTAATAATTTATTGCATCTTCTGGTTTCGGAATGCATCGATCAAACCCTATCAATTTAACGTCGAATATAAAGTGAAATAAGTGGGCCCACTCTGTTCCATAAGATTAAGTTTGAAGCGGCTTAAACCAGGTTAGGGTTCTGCAATTTATCAAAAAAACCCTTAACACATCCGTGTTATATAGGGCCCTATTTTTGGATATTTAAGTAACATAATCATTACATAATGAACTTGGTTTTATATTGAGATCTATATTTAGGAGTTCCATAAGTACTTTAATGACTAAGCGACTCTGAGTGCGGCACTTAGTATTCGAAAATGTGATGGAACTATCAAAATTAAGTACCTAACTACCTAATATTTACATATTTTGAATAAAAGTTTATAAAGAATGTACTCAATTATTTACAGAGATCTTCTAAAAACTTTACTACTCGTTACTTGTAAATTTTACTACTTAAGTACATAATAATTTGATTTGGTACTATTAGCTCCTTACCTACTGTGTACCTAGTTATAATATCCGACCAAGAGCAATAATAATTACAACTTGAAAAAATATTGAAATCTACATAGTTCCAGTGGATATGTCATCGTAAGATTGTAAAAACCGTTAGATTATTATCTAACTCGCGAAATTGTAAACTGTCGAATTATTACAATATAACGGATTATTTTTCGGTACATTGTAATCTGTTAGGTTTATTAACCCGATAGAATGGCCGGGCACAACTTGATTATTTATGTCAAACCCTAACCTAACCTACAAGAAAGAGACAAGAAAACGTAAGAATATTTCTAAAAATGACACTTAAAACATTGAACGGTTCACAATCTTTCGACTGTTTACAATCCATCGAAAAAAAAGCGTTAGATTACAATCTTACGGTTTTTACAATGTTACGGTGACAGATATAGGTATAATAAGTGTTAATAGAACCTCATCTGTAATTTCTGAAAAACAGTGTAAGTGTTTGTCATACAAAAATACACTTTACTAAGTTCCAATAGGTACAAGTTGGTACATAAATGATAATAATTAGTATATTAAGGCTATATGTATCTACCTATTACCTAGGTTCCTACTTTAAATTATGCATTAGATCAATAACTATTACATTAGCTAATTATAAACATTATACTACGCGGAACCCTCTGACTAGATTCAAATCCTAGGTAGGAAACTTATCGTTTTGATGCATTATAGTTTTAGAGAGCTTTCATATTATAATCTTCTTTGTTACGAGACGATATTATATATTTTATAACTAGGTAGGTATCAGGTTGAATCTTTAAACACTAATCTTACTTCTTACTAATATTATAAATGCGATAGTTTGGATGGATGTTTGGATGTATGGATGTATGGATATATGGATGTTTGTGACTCAATCACGCCCCAACAGCTGAACGGATCTGGCCGAAATTTGGCACAGAGATAGATTATAGTCTGGAATAGCACATAGGCTTTTTTTCCCGGAAAATTAAAGAGTTCCCGCGGGAACCAAAAAACCTCAAACCACGCAGACGAAGTCGCGGGCATTCGCTAGTAATACCCATAAATGGTGGTTACAGATTTAACAGTTAGGTAGGTATTTACATAACCTTTTTTTATTAAGTACTTATTGGCTCTATATTTGGATATTTAAGAGACTTTTCGAAAATTTATGAAAAAATCTATCAAAATTATTAAGTAGGTACCTAATATTATAGTAACTCTTAATAAAAGTTTATACAAAAATATTTTCTAAGTACCTCGATAAAAAAGTTATTAAATTAAATACCAAAGCTGCAGCTGTGGAAAAAGATTTAAAATAAATTACTTTAAATTTTTTTACAAAATAAATTTAGTATTTTTTATTTAGGAGACCTTTCGTTAAGGTAGGGACGTATAACGTCACATCCAATAAAAGACAGAGATTGTGTTGGACATATTTTTTTGGGCCTAACCGGCGGCGGCGTAGAAATCAATTATCTTAATTGGGAGTTATTCTAATCTTAATAAGTACTGATAACCGTCCGGGTGTAACATCATGTTTGTTATAACTTGTTTGATAATATTCGATTGATGGTGTGGTTATTGGTGTTCTCTGAAATACGACGGCTGTTCTTTTATAGAATTGGTTATAACGTTAGGGCTACCTAGTCGTTAAAATCATTAGCTTATTTTTATAATTTTCTTATTTAAATATTAGTTGCGTTTTTAATGATGTTCCAACGTTGTTGATGGTAACATATACTAGGGTATAGGCACTTATTAGTAGATGTAATAAGTTGATGTTTTTTTTTTATATATTTACGGAGAATTTAATGATTTGAATAAAACTAAAGAAATTTTTGAGAAATGATCCAATTTCGTTTATATACTCAATTATTTGGTAAATAACTTCATTTTTTTTTTAAAAAACGACGTCCTAATAGCATATTGCTAGTTTTATCCCAAATCACGGTTAGTAGTTACAGATATATAGATAGATATTGTTACATTTTCCAGTCTTGTATTTGTTTTCTAGTTTTCATATGTTTTCTTAAGCTTATGAAAGAATATATTTTCGTGTAAGTGCATACTGTAAACATTTTGCAGGCAGGTTCAAAATATGTACCTACATTATGTTTTTATTACATAATATAACTTAGTTTAGCAATAAGCAAATACTGAAACTGAATAATATTGAATAGGGCCATAGAGCAACTGATCTCAAAAACGTGCCCCTACCTAAAAATTAGGGCGAAAAAACGCTACGGATAGGACAGGAAAACCCACATGGGAACGGGAAAAAAGTTTCGTCCAATCGCGCTAGTCTGTACAACTCTATAATATTATACAAGTGCGCGTGTGGACTTTTTGTCAGCCAAGAATTCTGAAGTCTGTAGTGTATTTTTGTCCATAAAAATCGTAAGCTTTTATCATAACATTTTAATTGAAAATATAGGTAGCTATATATGTCTTGTATTTATGTACATAGGTAGTACCATTATTGCGCAAAAGTAAAAGCTGCCGACAATCTAAATTACAGAATGCACGACCTGCACTTGTACAGCAGTCAGGTTGATCATACAGGACATTGCCGCTCTAGTAATTATAACTCTGCGAAATAAGCATTAACAGCTCAATTTACTCGGATGCTAACTGGTTCCACAATTGATCCACAACACCCAGTTAGGTGATCGATATGGGTGCAAGGAACTGTACAAGGCTTCAATGCTACAAAAATTCCACGTATAATATTTACATACCAACCTACCTACACATCATTAACTTTTTGGAAATGGTACATACGTTTCTTTCAAACAAGCTTTTCATAATAAGTCAGTCTGCAAAATGCCGAGGTTCGAATTCAATTTGCCTGAAGTTTACAGGAAGTGTTGAGGGTTAAGACTATGACAGTCCCTATTCGGGTGGTCCTGATTTCGAATTTCGGGTAGGTACCTAGGTTTTTGCTGCAGTGGAAAAAAAGTCTTAAAATCATTCTCCTAGATTTTGTAAATAAAGAAAATATTGATTTAAATGTGCATTCAATAAAACATTAAGGCCAAGAATTGCGTAAGATATTTCTCGCTTACTTATCAGCTTATCGATCGATATAAAACGGAAATCATACGAAATAGACGCAATTTGCGATAAATATGTGATTTCTTTACATTATCTGCGAAATGATTTTTTCAGTCGATGGTTAGATAGCGGCTCCAACGGTTGTGATATGCCCCTACTACTACCTACTACTACCTACCGGTTTATCGCATTGGTGAGAATCTGTTTTGTATTCAGATCTTGTATAGAAACGCGGCCATATTTTGTAGGGGATAGGCAAGTCTAGACCACGAAATCTCTGTAACTGTGGGCCAAGTAAAAAATTTACAGAAAAACCGGTTTCTCAGATTTTTTATACTTTTGAAATAAATATTAGGTATTAATTATGTACAAAAAACTTGATTAAAAAAATCATAATAAAGCCTTAAGTATTTTATTGCTCGCTCTGGTGAACGGCTACTACTATAATATTTGCTACTCTTTAAATGTTAACAAAGAAGAAATAATTTTAAGTGGAAAAATGGGCATAGGTAGGTACTTTATATAGTGGGTCATAAATAGGCGTGAGGTGACTGAACTTTGCTTGGCATAGTTTTGATGATAAGCAATATTTTTTGAAGATCTGTGATCTGAAGATCTGCGATCTACTCGTAGATCATAAAATCTAATCATAAATCTTATCCCCATATAAATCTAATACCAGTAGCCGAGATTTAATAATTTTAATATTTATTTTGAGATCATAAATTATTATGATTTATCATAACCTTACCTAGGTACGAAACGTCCAAATTTATTACAAAAAAAATATTGTTTATTGTTAAAAGGGAATTGTTAAAAAAAGAAATGTAAGTATAGCCCGACAAACTTATCTAACCCGGTGACAGCGTCGCTATTAGGTATAGTATGAAAAATAAAATAAAAACAAAAACTAAACAGGCGTAAAAATTAGTTCAAATTTTGGGTACCGGGTCAGATAAGTTTGTGGGGCTGTAAGTATTATTTTTACAACGCAACTTTTATGACGGGCTTTACCTATTTCTTACCTACTGAATTCTTTTCAAAAACTTGCTGCAGTTTCTTTAGTTGTTTTAAGTACTTTTAAGTTTATCAATTTAAAAAAAACAGTCCCTCACACTCGTGGAACTCTTTATTATACCTTTACGTTATGAGCTAAACATGATTATTCTTCAAGATTTGTTTTATCAATGCATATTGTCACGTTACACACTTGACTTTTATCTAATACTGTATCTACTTGACTTTGCTATACGCGCCTCTATCATTAGATACTACTTGACATTAGTAGTTTGTAAATATACCTTCCTACATTATATCAAAATTCACTGAAACACCCAACTTAGTAAATTATAGACATGTTTTCAAATAAAATAAAATAAATAATTAATTACGTCATTCTTCAAAGAATTTAAAATTTATGTTTTATGTGATCCTATTTTGAGCAGTTCAACGTTGGGGATGGACTGTAGCTCCTATTCTTTTACTTTATATTTTCTCCTTCGTAGAGTATAGAAGCACCTAAAGAGATGACAGGAGACTATAATTAATTAATTCAATCAGTATTTTGAGCACATTTTCATTGTGAGCTCAGACTAGGGCGTGTTTGGAACCCATCGTAGGTTTAGTTTTAAGATACCGTCGTTAATTATTACCACCATCACGTCTTTTACTTTGTTTACTTGACGTTAGTAAAATGATGTAGGTCCCAATTTTGAATAAACATTTATGTTGACTTTGACTGTGACATGTTTCAATTTATCCTTGCTCTGCCATTTTTAACCGACTTCAAAAAAGGTGGAGGTTCTCAATTCTACTGTACCTATGTTGGTTTTTTTTTTATTTATGTTACGTGTTATTTATTTTATTTAGTGATTTTACTTTTTAGTTTAAGTTGGTACTTATAGGTATTATTTTAAAGTCGATTTTTGTTTTAGATGAAAGCGAAAAATTATATTAGAAACATCTTTACTCAAATTACGCAAAAAAAACCGCGTACGGTAGCTTCAAAAAAATATGAAGTTTTTTTTCAAGTCATAAGGGATTTAACATTAAGCACTTGAATTGGCAGCGATTTGAATCGTTCATTGCGTATATCGTGCAGTATTAATTTGGACATTGGCTTCGATATAATCTATAAGTAGATGTTATCGAATCGGATTTCGGGCTTGTCTTATCATAATACAAATAAATTAATAGATGCGAGCGTAAGTAATCGTTTAGTTTTACATTATTATCAGCCGGATATGGGAAAACTATAGGTATTATTGTTTTTTACTAGAGCTTTCCAAAATAATTAGTGAAGATCTGATACAATAAAATTAATATTGAAATTGATATACAAGAGCAAAGCCGTGGGCGCTCGCTTGTTTTATATTTGTACTTTTTTTTAAATTACATTGTTACACAGGTTTTTATTAAAATTATTATTACTAAGGACCTACCTATTTATTTAAAGCAGCTTGTAATGTTTTGAAAAAGTGTAGGTATTGTTTTCTAATAGAAGCTTAAAAAAATCGATCTAGTTTTCTAAATACGTGTCTATTTGAAAATAGGTTTACCTACAAATATTTTTTAGGGTTCCGTACCAAAATGGAACCCTTATGGTGCGACTTTCTCCGTCTGTCTGTCCGCCTGTCCGTCTGTCCGTCCGTCACACTCGATTATTTCAGTAACTACCGAAGCTATCGACATGAAATTTGGAATAGTTGTGTATAGTAGTGGCCCAAAGACACTGGAATTAAAAAATTGGAAATTATTTTTGTTCTTATTTAAAAAGGGGGGAAAATCGGAGGGTTGAAATTTAAAAGTGAGATAACTGTACTGTGTGGAGTATCATATGAAAGGGTTTACTTTGTACATTCTAAAACAGATTTTAATTATTTTTAGTCATGATAGTTTTTGATTTATCGAGGAAAAAGTCTAAAAAAATACCGTTCCCCCCCCCTTATCTCCGGAGTTTACCAATCGAAAAATCTGAAATAATTATGGTCAATAGGAATTTATGTATATTTTACAGGAAAACTATAGCCAATGCTCTAACTAGCATAGTTTTTTTGATATTAACAGTAAACCTCTACAAACAAAGTTAGTTTTGCGGTTCATTAACAAAGGTAATTATTACCGTTTTACATCTTTGGTCGTTACAGTTTTAGTCGTGTTACATCTACAGTATTACGAACGAATCTTAAAAGTACCTAGCTATAACTAGATACCTTTTACAATTTTTATTTTAATTTTTTTTTAATACGTCATAAATCGTAAACTGCAATTTACCTTTCATACAATCAACTCAAATATTTAAAATAAACATATTTTTAATAATTTAAAACTTACTACAGGTTTGTACGGAACCCTCGGTGCGCGAGTCCGACTCGCACTTGGCCGGTTTTTTTGAATATTCGTAACGCACCTACGAATTAAAGTAGTCAAACAATAGACATTCCGATATATTATTATGATACAAAAAATTTGATTGCTGATCAAATGACTAGTGTGTGAGTGTCCAACGCAAGTATAATAATTATTATCTTATCTTAAAGATACACATTACAATAGGAGCAAAGTAACAATATCAAATCGAACCAATTTTTCGACTTAATTTTCTATTTTTAATCTATCTACAAGCAGTTGAATAAAGTAGTTATTTATTCGCTAGGCGTTTCTGTACAGAGTACACCCACGAGTTATTTCAGAGAACGCAGCCATAATGTACGTACCTATCTATTATATGGTATTTTATACATGACACGCTCTTACTAAGAATGTGCCTCTATTTAAATAGAATATGGAAATTATTGTGAATGAGGCAGAGAGATGTCTTATTACTAGAGATGAGACCTCAACCTGACTGGAATGTACAGTGAGGCTTGATGTCAGCTTATGGCTTGTCAATAATATTATAAAAAATAAAAGAATAAAAAATATTGCTATCATAATCATAGTATCACGTAATGCTAATGGCCGTCCAACCGGGATAAAAGAGATACTTAGTTAGTGTATATTTAAATATTTGGCGACAATTTTTGGGATAAGTAGCTCACAAGTTTATTAGTTCCAAGCTTTCGTAATTGTTTTCATTACGTGGGATCGCATGTTCAACGTTATTTTTTTTAACTCAATGGTAATTGATTAACACACCTAAATAGAAAACAGGAAATCTTTGATATCTATACCTACTTCTATTATTAATATTATAAATGCGAAAGTTTGGATGGATGGATGTTTGTTACTCAATCACGCAAGAACGGTTGAACGGATCTGGATGAAATTTGGCACAGAGATAGATTATAGTCTGGCATAATACATAGGCTTATTGTTATCCCGGTAAATTAAAGAGTTCCCGCGGTAACCAAAAAACTTCATTCCACGCGGACAAAGTCGCAGGCATCTGCTAGTAGGTATATAAAGATATTTTTAAAACGTGTAAAAATTCGTACCTTTTAGTAAGTAACTAGATACAATGTACAGATATCTTTGGAATAGCAGTAATAAAAATCAGTGCTCGGTTGGCTAACAGCGCTTAATGCGCGGTTACACGTTATCGAAGCCGTATCAAGTGTTGTTTGGTATATCAGTTAATCAAATTGGGAGCGTATCGATATCACGGACGTCTTTTGATAGCACACAATTTTTATCTTAATTGATTGTCTCTTTTTTGACATAATACCGACTTATTATTTTGCTGATTTCTTTCTTTGATGTTACGAAAATAGCCCGCAATGCACGTACATTTTTTTAATTTAATTTGTTAAAACCACTATCTGTCTTTTCAGATACGGGTACGAATCGGTCGAGTGTCGCGTGAACGTGAGGTCGTCTCGATGACGTCAAGACTGAACCCGGCCGGCACTCACTAACTGGGTCGAAAGTACTGCGGTGCTACTCATCAGCGCTTGACTCTTGAAATGCGGATAGGGGTGCGGACTTAAAGTGTGTGTGTAAAAAACGATGCATGGTTTGTGAGATCAGAGCGGCGGTCATGGACATGAGCGAGGGCGGAGCGGGCGCGGGGGCGGGCGGCGCGCTGCAGCAGCGCTGGTACGACAGCCGCGTGAACGGCAGCCCGGCCGGCGGCGACGTCGGCGAGACCAACGGGGACGGCTTCTTCCACTCGCCGCTGGAGGGCAGCCACCACAGTCGCGCTCGCTACTACCACCAGCAGATGCACGCCCCTTACTCCCCAGCTGTCGGCTCGCATGGTAAGTTCATTCACCTATATTTACATAGTAATGTCATAGCCTGAGATAATTTAGAGCGCTACGCTATGGGCACAGGTGTAAAACCGACCAGTTGAAAAGTTGAAAACACCAGAGCCCACATTTTTATACATTATTTTACTCAGTAGGCGCTACGAGCGTAAGCTAGGCTCTATTCTGAACTGATAGTTTAAGTGCTTCGTCACACAATACGTGAAGCTGTGTTAATGCTGATCGCCTACTTATTACTCACATAGTAGTCGAATGCAACGGTGTTTTTGGACGAAATATAAACAGTCAAATTTTTTTCAGCATTTTTTTCTACTTAGTGGGCAATTCCATGCGAGTGACGTCCATAACTCGTAATTTGCCCAATTAAAAAATAAATTGAATGCGGCTCATAGACTTGTAATTTGCAACGAGATTTAAATACTTAACTTTACTTTACTTTTATAGCTAAGTAAATCTAGTTATAGATATCGTTTTTATTAGGATAATTTATTTATTCAAAATAATGAGTGCATAATTTTTACACATACCTATTTTAACAAGTACCTAGTAATTTCACAGAGATTAATTCGCCAAAATTGGTTGAGACTTATAAATATCTCTTTGTCTAAATTTAAATGAACAAAAATACCTCATTTGTAAAGCCTCAAATAACATTAATTTAAACTAAGACAGATATACTTAGCAGAACTGAGAGTCGTAACAATTAAATATGTTAAGCACTCCCGTGTTCCGTAGAGGAAACTGTCACTATTAAAACCAAATTGCGGCCCGGGACGGTCGGCAGCCATCCGCCAAACCTTATCGCACATCAGACGATATCTCTCCAAAACTCCACAATTAATTCACCGGCTTCGACCAGTCAAAATCGCCATTCTGTGAGGTGACAGCTTAGGTAAACACGATCTAAAATGGGTCTCGACCGTAAAAGAAAAAATCGTTCCTTACTTTTTGTTTTTGTCTTTTGAGGTTTAAATTTTATGGCCGCTATAAAGTTTTTCGTGGAGACAGGTGGCTCTTTTTTATAAATTAACTACTCATCCGAACGCGGACGAAACACCGTCTAGAGCATCGTTCTTAAAGGCTAGATTGGCATGCGGCCTATGCCCTTTAATTTATTAAGCGGTGTGTCGGTAGTGATGTGACACTTAAGAAACTGTGTCACTTCGTGGAATCGGAACTCAGAATCGATTTTGTCGCGTTCACAGCAGTAATGCCCCATACTTTATGTCTACCCTCGCCCAACAAAAATTTTAGCCTGTTTGTAAACCCAGTCTCTTATCGTGTTATGTCCACAGGCGAGATGCGGCTCCTTGTCGCTTTTGATTATATCTAAATTTGGTAAATTCAGTTGTCGACGGCAGCGGCCGTCTCGATTGGGTACTATTAAATTACGTAAAACAGTGATCCTCATCACTTTACGCGTTGTTCACTTACGCCACTGAAAATTGGAAAAAACAGTTTGCGTTTGAAAACTCTATTGAATTTCACTTGCGTGGGGTTTTCTTGTTTTATTTATGTGCGCTTTGTCCTGTCTTTCTGGCTGTTAAAAAAGGCAATAAAGCATATTTTTAAGTTGACTGAGGTGTGTATAAACTCGGTGCGATGACAACGCGGATCGTTTTCACTTAGCATTTTACGAGCGGACTCGCGACTCGACCTCACTGCCGCCGCATAATTGTATTAACTTTATTTATTTAATAAACTGTAATGCCTTATTTTTATGCTCCGTATTCCTGAGTAGGTTACATTCATCGAATTTCACAGACTTAAAAAATGTAAAAAATAAATAAAATATACCGTAGGTAGGTATTTACTTAATGTCTGCTGTAAAAGCTCTAAACAAAAGTAGCATACAGTCCTTATTTATTCTAATACCTACTTTAAAACCTAAATCTATTCGAATTTATCCAGCCTTTAAGTTTCTTATTCATTTACCTACCTAATTTGTAATTTGCATCTAGGTATATGTTTATACTCATACTACTAATAATAATTTTTATTTTAGTGGTCCTACGTGTAACTGAGTAAAAACGTTTGCATTTAATTTGACGTAGGAACAATACTTACTGACATGCCTAGATTGAAATCGCAAAGTAAATTTCGTCACCTAACAAAACGATAACTGCACATAATATTAATGGGCGATGCGTATCTATTCAGATAAGGTAGTTGCGTGGTTGAGTAATCCTTGATAAAATATAATTCAATTTGTATTAGAAAACACTTTTAAAATGTGATAACGACTCACTTGTTTGAAGATTTCTACTGCTGCTTTTCAGTGGCTTGTATTCGAAAGCATAGGCATAAATAAAACCTTATAGCATTAGTGAACTACAAACAAAGTATCTACCTATGTATGCCAATACTGTACTGTGTAATCTACCTTCTGGTATTACAACGAGTTTCGCCGATCACAAAGTCTGTAGGTACCTCGTGTATAGGTATACATATTAAATTATATTTTTAAATTTACTCTGTAGAGGAAGAAATCGATATTTACACCTAGAAGCTTAAATAGGCTCAAAAAGTTTGTTTGAATAAAAAACATTTGATTTGATTTAGGTGCCTATCTACATTTTGAAAAATCCATTTGGTTAGAGCTTAATATTATTTTATAATATTTTATTTTGCCTAAGCTTTGGTATCTAATTAAAAGGTAAAGGTAGGCTATTATAAGTAAAAGTTGATAGATATGAAACAAGTAATAAAATAAAAAATTTAAAAAAAACCCACGACGAACTGCAGAGCTCCATTATACCTTTGACCTTTATAACTTTGAAACAACAATTAGAACGTAGCAAACGTATATATTACATAATATCTAAAACACAAAACTGCATCTTTGACAGCTCAGTAGTTTTTTTGACCAGTGTGGTGGACTATGGCCAAACCCTTTTCAAATGGACAAATCAAAAGAGTCCAAACGCGACGGGTATACGATGAGAATTTAAGGAGTTCCCATGATCGCCTCCTGACTCCATCATGATACCCTGGGCAGCATCTAGGTACAAGCTAAATATATCTAAAACAAAAAGCCCGCATCTAAATCAGCACAGTAGTTTTTGAGAAAAATGGTAACATATTGAAAAAATAAAATCATAGACTACAGCTCAGCTTTGTTGTCTATGGTCCAAAAATATATCTAAGAACCTTCTCTCAAGCTATATAATATATCTAACTAGTATTTCGCCCTGTGCGCGAGCTGCTAAAGCAGCTCACGGGTTGTGGTCAGACTTACAAGTAGTACAGATTTTACTGTACTAAACTGAATTCATTTATTATGGTCATAACAAAATAAATAAAAATGGCGCTGATTTTTTTAAAACTTTGGTAACAGTTTCCTGTTTCGTAACCCCAGGGAGTCCTAAATATCGATTTTGAACGAAATTGGTCAATTAACAAAGAATTTCAAAGTGGCGCTGATTTTCTAAAATTTTGGTAACAGTTTCCTGTTTTGTGACCCTAGGGAGCCCTAAATATCGATTTTGAACGAAATCGGTCAATTTACAAATAATTTCAAAATGGCGCTGTTTTTTTTTTTAATTTTGTTACCAGTTTCCTGTTTTGTAATCCCACGAAGCCCTAAATATCGATTTTGAACAAAATCGGTTAATTAACAAAGAATTTCAAAATGGCGCTGTTTTTTTAAAGTTTGGTAAGTAACAGTTTCCTGTTTTGTAACCCCAGGGAGTCCTAAATATCGATTTTGAACGAAATCGATCAATTAACAAAGAATTTCAAAATGGCGCTGATTTTTTTAAATTTTGGTACCAGTTTCCTGTTTTGTGACCCCTGGGAGCCCTAAATATAGATTTTGAACGAAATCGGTCAATTAACAAAGAATTTCAAAATGGCGCTGATTTTCTAAAATTTTAGTAACAGTTTCCTGTTTTGTGACCCCAGGGAGCCCTAAATATCGATTTTGAACGAAATCGGTCAACTAACACAGAACTTCAAAATGGCGCTGATTTTTTAAAATTTTGGTACCAGTTTCCTGTTTTGTGACCCCAGGGAGCCCTAAATATCGATTTTGAACGAAATCGGTCAATTAACAAAGAATTTCAAAATGGCGCTGATTTTTTTAAAATTTTGGTACCAGTTTCCTGTTTTGTAATCCCACGAAGCCCTAAATATCGATTTTGAACAAAATCGGTTAATTAACAAAGAATTTCAAAATGGCGCTGTTTTTTTAATGTTTGGTAACAGTTTCCTGTTTTGTAACCCCAGGGAGTCCTAAATATCGATTTTGAACGAAATCGATCAATTTACAAAGAATTTCAAAATGGCGCTGATTTTTTTAAATTTTGGTACCAGTTTCCTGTTTTGTAATCGCACGAAGTCCTAAATGCAATAAACCGCATCTCAATCGGCCCAGTACTTTTTGTGAAAAATGGTAACAGTGGTTGAAAAATTAAGATCATAGACTACAGCTCAGCTTTGTTGTCTATGGTCCTAAAATATATTTAAGAACCTTCTCACAAGCTATACACATCTAATGCAAAAAACCGCATCTCAATAGGCCCAGTACTTTATGTGAAAAATGGTAAATATTGAAAAAATAAAATCATAGACTACAGCTCAGCTTTGTTGTCTATGGTCCTAAAATATATCTAAGAACCTTCTCACAAGCTAAACATATCTAATGCAAAAAACCGCATCTCAATCGGCCCAGTACTTTTTGTGAAAATTTTTAACACATAGAAAAATTAAGATCATGGACTACAGCTCAGCTTTGTTGTCTATGGTCCTAAAATATATCTAAGAACCTTCTCACAAGCTATACACATCTAATGCAAAAAGCCGCATCTCAATCGGCCCAGTAGTTTTTGTGAAAAATGGTAACATGTTGAAATATTAAAATCATAGACTACAGCTCAGCTTGGTTGTCTATGGCCCTAAAATATATCTAAAAACCTTCTCACAAGCTATACGTATCTAATGCAAAAAACCGCATCTCAATCGGCCCAGTACTTTTTGAGAAAAATGGTGACAAAAAAGTGCACAAACAAACAAACAAACACACAACCTCTTAGGGCAAACACATATACCGTCTCCGCTTCGTCGAGGGTAAAAATACGCGAAGAGAAAATAAGGAGATCCTATTGCCGTATTATAATATTATGCCATCTAAGAAAATCTATACTAATATTATAAATGCGAAAGTTTGGATGGTTGGATGGATGGATGGATGTTTGTTATTCAATCTCGCTAGTACGGCTGAACGAATCTGTATGAAATTTGGCACAGAGATAGATTATAGTCTGGAATAACGCATAGGCTACTTTTTATCAAGGAGAATTAGAATTAAAATTAAAGAATCAGGTTTAAAGAGTTCCCAAGGGGAACCAAAAAACCTCAATCCACGCGGACGAAGTCACGGGCATTTTCTAGTATTGGATGAATGTTGGTAAACTAATATGTTGAAATCCATTTAATATATGACTACCTCAAGAATCACATAATGATAATTCGGAATACCTCAGCCTAGTAATGGGTGAGTTGGAACTTGGAACCCGATACGAGAACTCTACTTGACGGTGTCAGCCAATGGTGTCGGCTCATCCAATAATTTAGTTTGGTGACGCGATTGACGGCGTGTATAAAATTATTTATCACATGCCGACCGAGGTTCACGACTACACTGTGAACTTCTTGGAACGTGAAATAGTATCTAAGCTAATTTAATACCATACCAACATTTAACCTAGTACGTAGGTACATATTATGTATTAAAAGACGTCTTTATTAAATACCTGATTATTTATATAATAACAAGGTGTTCGTCTGAGTGTATTGAAACTTTGTTTACTTGAGGGCATCAGAATCCCTCCTTTGGAATCTCATATTCTTTTTATACTTTATTTATTTACTAGCTGATGCCCGCGACTTCGTCCGCGTTGTTTAAGTTTTTTGTTATTCCCGCGGGAACTCCTTGATTTTCCGGGATAAAAAGTAGCCTATGTCACTCTCCAGGTCCTCAACTATACCCATGCCAAAAATCACGTCAATCCGTTGCTCCGCTGCGGCGTGATTGAAGGACAAACCAACAAACCAACAAACCAACAAACCAACAAACCAACAAACAAAGTGACTTTCGCATTTATAATATTAGTATGATTTATATATTTATATATTAAGTACCAAACTTAAAAACTAAACATAAAAATTTAAAGGACATGTACAAGGACAACTTATCTCTTGAAGAGATTTCTTCCAGCAGCCCTAGAACTTTATTAACTCATGAAAAAGTAAAAAATGCAATTTCTCGTATGACATTCATACATTCATGTAAATACCCATTTTATAACAGTAAAGAGAAAATTACACCTTTTTAACTCCACAGTATTAAAAAGTTTAAAGCAAAAAGTTAAGTAATCGGGTACACAACATACATTTTCCTGGTAATTAAAAATTGTTCAATTTAGGATTGTATTCAGACTTAATATTATCATACTCATGAATCAAAAATATTATTTTTTCGGAATTATGATGGAATTGAAAAGTACCTACTTATACTTCTTAATTCAATGCATAATAATTAAAAGAACTTTTGAATACTGGATGATATAAAATTTACCTACACTTAATTCATTATAATAAGTAGATTAAAACAATTTAGGAAATTAATTATATACCAAGTCTAGCATTTTGTTAAATGTTTTCATTTATGCTAAGATCTGTGTAGATATCGTTAAGGTCAATATCCTTTATTCCATGCAAATAGATTGTTAGTTAAATCTCCTGCCTACTATGTAATAGTAGGTAGGTATATCAAGTAGGAAGGTTTGGCAAAACCGCATTCTTTTGACTCCTCGCGTTATGAGTTCTGGGGGTTTCAATATATTATTATTCTAGCTATAAGTAGGGTGACCATCTGTTACACTGAATTTAGGACATTAGTTTATTTTCTACATGCATATTATAACAATAACCGGCAATGTCACTCAAATGCCATGACTCTAGCAGGTCCATTTGAGGTACCTAAGTTGGGGGATCATTTGCATTTTTTTCAATTTGTTCTTGTTAAAGATCTTGATTTTTGTGGTAGGTTTCCTGTAATTTGTAGCGAAGGTACAAACGATTGATTTTTCTAAAAACCTACTTAGCTATCTAGATAAATTATCCACATCGCATGAAATTGTTGTCTACCATCGCTTAAACTTGTTTTAAACATTAGAATAAGCTTCTGGAAGCTTTTAAAAAATAGAAATGGTAAAGTATAGTACCTACTTATGTATTATCTTATCTTACTAATATTATAAATGCGAAAGTTTGGATGGATGTATGGATGTTTGTTACTCAATCACGCGCCAACGGCTGAACGGATCAGGCTGAAATTTAGCACAGAGATAGATTATAGTCTGAAATAGCACATAGGCTTTTTATCCCGGAAAATTAAGGAGTTCCCGCGGGAACTAATAAACCTCAATCCACGCGGACGTAGTCGCGGGCATTAGCTAGTGTATTCAAATACGAAGACAAAAATCGTTAAAATTCAAATGACTTCAGCAAATTTAATCGCGCGAGGACCTTTTAAATGGGCACTAACCGGGAGAAAAACAATAGGCATGGCCACCCTAGCCATCCATCTGCCAACTGGCTGAGCATCCTTGTCTTTTTGCGTCCAACCCCTTAACAGGCTAGATTTTTTCCAATTTCTCAGTCTGGTGAAGTAAATGAATATGAAAGTGGCGGCCTCATCACTATATCAATTAAATTGAGTAAACATTCCTTTTGCTCAAATGTGCTCTACCGTCCGTCCGTCGGTGTCTCGTCTCATACACTTCACCCGTCATACGACTTCGCGGACCCATTAGTCTTATTGTTTTTCTAACTCCTTTTATTTTGTCTGGCGAATATGGGAAAAATATTTGCTGTGCGTCTATTGCCTACTAGGTATAGGTTAGGTGTCCTAGAATTTGTGAATCGACTATTGCTTCTCCAAAAATTCGGTTGGGACAACATTCCGATGCTATAGAACTGTAACTAGTAGGTAACTAGTAGGTATATCTTAGGCATTAAATTATGAATCAGGAAAAATAGAAATAGATTAGGTACTATATATAGTAGGTAATCAGTTTATTGTGGCATATTCACAAAAATTATGTAGTTGTTCCATCATATTACAAAGCTACCTAAGCTGTAGGTATCTACTTATGTCAAACTTATATAGGTCCTACCTCTGGGAGTTGATTGTCATCTTGAAAATGCTACAAACAATAAAAAAGCTCAGTCTTATGTGCTGGTTGCGTACATTTTATAGTTATTGTGCGAGGTTTTCAATATTTTTTTAATCAAAGTGCAGATATGGTTCCCTCTTCTGTTTTATTATATGTAAGAGAAGATAATGATAGGTTTCTAACCGCTCATTACGCGGTGGCTACATTAATTTCTTTTGTAATTTAACGATGAATGAGCGCCGCAAAAAATCTGTGCGTGCATTTCCCTAATGCGCTGTACATCTTACTTGTCAATTGTCATAGTGTGCACCTCTGTGTGATTGTGTGGGTCTGTAAAAATGCGCGTGTGCGTGAGACGCGCCTCGCAGATTGGCGCAATTAGCCGCGGGGGGCGGGGCCTGCGCCTGCGCAGCGACATCTCCTCCCCGCACGCACACACGCGTGTTTGCCACAAAATAATGATGCTATGAAACATTAATTATTTCCCCCTATTCCCGGCCACATTAGCGAGCAGTTGTTGCGAAAACTCAAAGTAAATTACCATTATTTCAACCGGCGAGATGACATGTTACATTATAATTGCTTTATCACAGACGAAGTGAATTATTTATATTCTGTTGACGGCCTAGCTGAGCTATGCAGGCGTCTGCACATGCGGAGTGATAATGGCTATGCACCAGGCATGTTAACTTTATAGTTCAAGATGTAAAAAACCCAAGGCATGTGTTTAAGCAGACACTTAGCTTGAGTAGGTAAACACAAGTTTTAATATGGCATATTTTCTAGCATTCTCCCATCTGGTTTAAATATTTTAATAAAAATATAGGGAGGTACGAATATTTACAGTTAATTATTGTTTTTAAAAAAATGTAGGTAAAGTTTTTTAAATCAATTAGTACAATATTATAGTTATTAAAGGTCAGGAGGTTAACGTTAAAAGCCACTTTGGGTTGCAATAGTCAGGCCTCTTCTACTTTTTACCAAAATTTAACTTATAATAATGATTTATCTTTAAATATAACCTTATAAATCTTAATATACCTAAGCGAGTATTTTATAACTCACTAAAATAAAAAGAAGAAGAAAAAGTAAATAAAAACGCTAATTAAAAATTACTAATTATCTAAATGTTAATTAAATCTATTTGTCAAGTAAATATATTTAATCAACAAACTGGTATACTTAGTCTCGCCAATTATGTTTTAAAAATTAAATAATATTTATTCCGAATTATTAGTTAACTATATTACAGCATTCCTCTATAACTATTATCATCTTTAGCTATTCTATAGCTTGTCTAAGAAATCTTTAGAAACGCTAGGATAAATTTTATGTATGTAATATTATGTAAGAGTTCCGTCATTTAGCTATGAGCTGCTTTTTACTGACTTAATTTAAATAATAATTACTTTATTTAAAACAATTCAATTGTTAAAGTGCAGCATTGTCTGTAACTATTCTATCTATTAACTATTTGGAGAAATATATAAGGAGGAAAAATCTAGTTTTCTTTGGAATTGAAGAAACAGAAAAAAGTTATTACGATTTAGAAAAAAATATACTGAACATAATGAATCATAATATGAAGGTAAACTACAGCAGCGACAGTCTAGAATACGTGGGAAGAATAGGCAGAAAGACAGGCACTATAATACCTGTAGTTGTTACTGTAAAAACGGTAGGAATGAAAATTAATTTATTAAAGAATAGAAAAATGCTAGACAGTTCGAGCTACTACATTAAAGAAGATTTTCCTAAAGAAATTCTCAATAAGAGAAAACAACAAAGAGAGAAATTAAATGAAGAACGAAAAAATGGGAAAAATGCAGTTTTAATTAGTGTATTATGATAAAATTCAAATACTAGACCAAAACAAAACTGAATTAAGGGAGGAAAATACAAACAACAACACTTTTCTACCATCGTTTTCCCAAGAAAGAGCAAGCAATCAGCATATCTTCAAAAAATTCAGAAAATCAAACAAAAAATATCAAAACAAGACTAATAAATAAGTAATTTTTTAATACAATAATATTCATCTACAGGTGCATGAACCCAGTAACAAATATCAGAAATAAAAATGTAAAATATAACCCTCTCCACCTCTCAACCCGGTTGGTCCCCGTGAGAGGTCAGACCAAAACCCTTCAGTGCAGAAATGTAATTCATAGAAAAAATACTAATAGTCAAAATTGTAAGCTATACAAGCAAAAAACGCAACTGGAGGAGGCCTTACATCTTCAGGGTGTACTGAACTATTAAACATACTATATAGGTATTTAGCAGTAAGAAATTTGTATTAAATTAACTGTGTTTTATTGATGTTTAGCTGCTGTTTCGAAGGTTAAGTCCTATACTAGTAAAATACTCTAATTTCAAGTAATAATAATTATTATTTTTGTTTAATTCTATTCAGACTATATAGTAAATCATAAAAATGTGTATTAATAATTTAACAGAGTGAATTGGTAATATATGAATATACTTAGTACATATTTTCTAACAATGTATACTAAATAATATAACATTAACAGTTTTCATACTAAATATATAAAAGAGTTTAGACAAGTTTAAATTATGTAAATCAGATAGGTATTTATTATGCATATTTATTTTAAGATCAATAAGGAGTTAACAGTTTTTACGAATAGTTTGTTTTTTGTAAGAGGTAGGTATATTCTGCAATGAAAAATGAAGTATTTAAAATGGAAACGAACTGTTTGCTTGCTTTCCTTTTCACTAAGTCCCAAGTCAAATCGTAATATTTCACCATAGGTATGCAATATTGAATTTCATTATAATGTATAAGTAAAGGTAAATAATAACTGCTTATTGCAACCTATACTTAATCAAGACCTGAGTATAAAAGAACTACAAATACCTGCATAGTTAATAAATAATTTGTAAACATAAAGTATTTCTCAGGCATTACCTATATTATAGAAAAGATAATAATATTTAGAAAAGCATCAACAGAAATAGAAAGAAGAACTGTAGTAGAAATGTAAATAAGATGAAATTTATTTTATTACATACCTACAACACCTAGTTAAACTAAAAACATCATAATCAACTTTGTTAAAAAAAAATGCCTTTTAACAAACATACTGTAAGAACTTAGTACTCAGTTATATATTGTTGTATTAGAAACGTATGTACCTAAAGTGCATTTGTCTTTTGTAATAGTACCTACCTAAATTGTATTGTATACTTGTTAATTTGTTACATTCATTTGTTGTATAATTAGTTCAGTAAATAAAGGCTTATTTATTTATTTATTTATTATTATTGTCTGTAAGCTATGTTGTCCAATTAAAAAAGTAAGTAACACATATTGGCTGAAATTCGGGCGTGAATCGCGGATTGTCTGGAAAGTTGGCGCCAATATTATGAGAGATACTCGTAGGTACCTACATTTCCGACGATGCGCCGCTTCAACTCACACTCCAAAGCTTTTACTGTACACTTGAAAGCACACATTTTATGGCACCCGAAATCTAAATAATATGAAATTGGTAGGTATATCTGTACGCCATTGTAAGATTGTTGACTCATGTCTCACATCCAGTTCTTTTTAAGGTGTCCGTACCTACTTCAAAATAAGTAAGGATCAGCACAACAGATATTATCTATATATCTATGTTATATTTATATTATCTTTGTAGCTAAACTCGCTCACTAAAAATCAACACAAGTCATTAGTCAAATCAGCATTCCTACGTTTCTCTTCTTTTAGTCTTTTAGATTATAATATACCTACTTAAGGAGTCTTCCATACCGAAATAGCTGCATCACTTAATATTGCTAAATAGTCATTTGCAGAGATTGGTTGAATAGGTTGTATAAAACTAGCATATAATAATACAATAAAAAATTTAAAATGACCGTTTATTGCAGTTTTATATAGGTAAGTAGGTACCTATTAAGTTTTCAGTGCAACTTTAGACAAATTGTAATCATTTAATTTAAAAATCTCCGTGTTCAAGAAACCTTAAAGTAATTATAAATACCTTCACACTTTTTGCTATTAGATTCAACTTGAGCAAAAAATTAAAAATTTTAGTTACGCTTTACGGTAAAAATGTTACTTATGTATGCCATATTTTTTTATGATATTTGATATTATATTGATAATAATTTATTCAGTGCAATTGTCATGTTACAAGTAATATTACTTACAAACTGGCTTTTACAATATCCCCATTACAGAGTAAACTTAGAAAAAATATTATGAAAGCAATAAACAGTACCTAATAGTGTTCACCTATCTATATTCCTCATTGCTGAGGGTCGTGACCCATTTCCATAAAATTCCTAATTCTTAAAATTAGGAAGAATTTTCTTGGGATGATAATGCGGTGGACTCCCAAATCAGTGTTTATAAAATGAGAAGGAAATATCGAATCCAGCACAACTTCAGAAGTTTCAAGATTAATTAAGTGAAGAACCGTTATTCATTAGGGCTGGCGTTTATTGGCCGTCACAATACATTTAACAAGCGGCCGCTTTGTGTTTTTTATAAAGCCCTGGGCAGACAGAACGCGAGATTGTAGCGACGAGTAGGCAGCAAGTACTAATTACATTATGTAGCTACCTACAGTAAACTCAGTGGAAAAGTAGAATTGCATGGATGCTCACAGTGATTGGCTTCCTCGTTTCTAATTCGCCCTTTCAAGACGCCCTTTTAGCTTCCGCCTTCAAATCAAGAGTAAATGTAAGCGCACTCTCGCTTAGGTTAGCTTAGATAGCTACTATCTTCGGCTGAAATGAAGACGAGACGTGCAGGAATAATCAGATTTTACGCTTACGCGTCATACATCTATTTGGCCTGGCTAAATACGTCTGCTTGTATGGTTTTCGGCTTTCGCCCGCATACTTATACAATAGTTCGTGTTTATAGACCCGACCTTCTTCTGGCCGCTTATAACTCTCTATCGTTACGCGTTGTTTGTGACCGGGCTTTATAAATTAAGCCAAACCAAGTTGTATGTAAATGTTGAGTCACGTAGGTTAAACACCCTTGGCCTTTGCCGCTACTCCGACTTTTCGTGTTACATTCGGGTTCAAATCTTCCAAATTAACGTGTTAGCCACCTCTTACATGAATTGATCCATTTTTACAATCTCTAAATTGTATATACTAATTAGCTTAATTTTTTTACGTCAGTTTTGTTGTCATGTTACAGCCAAGTTTTGTAGCTCGTCCAAAATTTCCCATTTTTTTTTGTTATTGGATTCAACGTTGTACAGAAGACCGACAAAAAATTCTCAAGGTTTGATCTTTATATTGCTATGATAGTCAGTTATTTCTAACCAAATAAAAATCCTTTTAAATCTATTTAGTTAATGCTTAGTAGAGCGGAAAATGACAAACTAGAGAAGACTCAAAATACTAGAGTAATACTAGGTACATGAAATTCTGGTCTTAGATTTCTGAGTGGCATTATTAAGTTGCATATTACCGAAGCATCTTGACTTATTTGAAAGTCATTCGGAATTCTTGTTGTGGTAATAAAGTCCATTAATTATAATTTAAATACTCGATAAAGATCTAATACTAAATCTTACGTTTATTTTAGAGACATCATAAAATCATTGCTAGAGCTGGTGGGAAAATCTGAAAATGTAATAGGTACTATTTTATTAATCATTAAGTTTCGATAACCAGTAGGTAAAGCTCTTTCGTTGACAGTGGAGAGGGTGTGTTAATGTTCCTAATGTAACGACTTGAGCACGTTAAGCCGTCGGTCCTGCACCTGATCTCTCTCTGGTTGTGTCAAATTTTCCATCCCATCGGGCTATGAGAGTAAAGGCACGAAGAGTGCACCTATGTTTGCGCACACACTTGTTCACTAATAACATCTCCCGCGCAGATGGCGAATCTCTCTGGAGATATTATAAGTATCTCTCTAAAAATATTCATCTACCCAACCACGATCTCTTTCCTCATGTGAACTGTAATACCTCCTATCTTTAAATATAAAAACGTAGATCTAGGGCCGCATCAGGTAAATAGAAGCATACATTTTATAGATTGACTGGTATATAGATTGACTTTTTTCCTTTTCATTGTATGACGCTGTAGTTTTGTGAAGACAAAACATCTTAGACAGCTCTAGGAGCACTAATAAGTGCTGTGCTTATAGTTAACCTAATGGCTGAAAGCTTGCATGTCACGTTTCGTGTGACGTAAATGAGAAACTAGTTATAGTTCTGCTGTAAACGTTGGTGCTTACAATTAGGAAAATCGATCCCCCGAACGCGAACAAATAATGAAATGGAGCGTTTAATTTTATTACTTCTACGTGCAAACATGCAGACGGTTCTGAAAAGTTGCGACAGTCGTGTCTGTGTAATCACAGATTCTGGATGCTAAAGTTCTGGCTATACGGTTAATCTTCGTTTTAATTCGATTTATCGTAAGAATTCGATTACGTTAGTTTAAATTAACCTTAAGAACATTGACTTAGAGCTCAATTTCGTATACGGCTTAACTTTTCGATACGTTGGAACGTATCGTAAAATTACAATCAAACAAGGGCTTTTGGGTCGATTTTACTTTGACGCTAATGTCATCGAATTCTAATACGATCAATCGAATTAAAACTGAGACTAACCTTACAGAAAATATGTAGGTGTGTGTCAAAACAAACTTGCAGACAAAATGGAACAGAACGTTTAATTTTACTGTCTATACGCGACCCATCTTTTCAACCGATTGAAATGAAATTTGGTATAGAGGTAGATTACATTCAGGGGTAGGAGATAAATTAATTCTTCCTTTTAAGTGCTTAATTTTCCGAGATACGTTATATCTCGGACAAGTGAATGTAATTAAAATTATCAAAATATACGACTGCTCTGCCGTAGCCCGTATTGAATTTTTCAAAAATTTATAGCCCGTGTCACTCGGGATATTGAACTATAGTGTTATACATTTTTGGAATCTACTGATCATTTTCTAGATGAGGATTATATAGTTAATCTTATTTTCGAATTTTTTTTTCAACTTTAGTCGTTAATGCGGGACCATGGTCACCCCATCAATTTTTTTAAAAATTTTACTAGCCTATGTCACCCGGAATAAGCTAGGGATTCTATCGATACCTCATTTATCAAAATCGGTTCAGACGTATAGAAGTTATGGTGGAATATACAAACTCACATACATACATACATACATGAACCCTGAAAACAATATACTCCTTTTTTCAGGCAGTCGTATAAATAAAAAATTAAGGAGTTCCACTGGAAATTAAGAAAAAATTAATCCACGCGGATGAAATCACGGATACAATCTAGTGTGAGAATAAAGACTTCAGTGTGCGCAGGCCACTGTGAAAGTTTGCCTCCATCGATCGATATCGCCTCTAAACACGGGACGAGTTGACCTAATTAGTAAACTTTTAATGCTGACTGATTTGACCTTAACTAAAGTTTTTATAGTAGCCTCGAACACGCTTGCTGGATTAAAGCAATTTAGTTTACCTACTCTCGAAACAAAAAACGGAATACAAGTTGCAAGCAAAACAAATACTGTTTAGTGTTTTGTTCAGACACAGTACGAGCACTTACTTACTATTATGTTTTTTTCTTTACTTTAATATATTTAAGTAAATTAAAAATGTGACAGGCTACATTTATAATTTATTTTCTGCTTTTCAACAAAGTTTTGAAGTATTAGGTGCTTAGGAACATTGTTTTTGTAAAAGAATGAGCAAATGCCGCATATGAAGTAATAAATAATTCATCTTTATTTTTTCCAGCTTTATTTATGAAAGTACCTATATTAACTTTATTTTATATATATTTTTCACGGTGAATTAATATAGATAAGTGTGCACTAATTTCTATGCACCAGAAAGGGGGTAGTTATGAACATTTTGACTCACGTGTAGGTCATACTTTAGTTCATCTTCGCCGAAGCTAATTAAGAAAGTTGCATACATCATGAGTCATGACTCATGACTATCATAATATTAAGAAGGATTGTACTTAATAGCTAATTACTTATGGACCTTCCTAAAACATTGATTGATTATGTATGTTTCAGGAAAAGAAGAAAAAAAGTTTTTCATAATATCTTGATTACAAGATAATTGTTAAAGACTGGAATGGACTGTATATTGGAAATATTAATCTTGCATTTAAAAACAAAGTCATTTAAGCAAACACTTTTTGAATGCCTTTAATATTGTTGAAAAGGTTTAAACATATTGCCAAATTGTATTTTTCACTTACATAGCATTGTAGTATCTGCGTAGGTACCTACCTAAATAAGCAACGGAGCATTCAAAATTCCCAAACTGGATTTTTCCAGCTTTTAAAAGCAAAACCTTGTTTTGTTTACTTAATTAAATGAAAAACAAATAATAATTCACAACCGTGTACCATTCTTCATCTCAGAGAGTCAGCTGTACAAAAATATACCCACATTTTGTTTCACGTGCACGTCGGCTCGTCTTATTAAAAGCTAATTAACGAAGTTGCTGACGTCACGACAATAATGTTTAATACAATGGGTACACTGCTCCCCAGCGTTTTTTTATATAATCGGTCGTTATTAAGTTGGTACGGTGCCTCTCAAAGTACGACCTCGGCACCCATGGATGTATTTTTACCATTATAATTTACTAGCGGCCCGTCCCGGCTTCGCACGGGTAGACATACAATTAAATAGGTACACATATTTTTCATAATGGTGCACCCCCTTCTCCCGCACTGCCCCTCTCACGAAGAGTAAGTTACTCGATGCGCTGCGTGGCGGCCGCCGCCATGTATTTTTATTTTAATTTCATGATATCTTTTGAATGAAATGTCCGATTTCAATAATTCAAAAAGTAATCATCAGGTATTGAGACAGTCTTGAATATTAAATTATTTATTTGGATAAAAATTTATAAATGGTATGGATAACACGGTCTGATTTTGATCGGCATTTCTATCAATTTGTTAAATGTAAAAAAGTAGTTATAGTGACGTAACTACAATAGTTAGACACGTGGTCTCGCGAAGTTTTTTGTAGATATTGATATATTCTATAATATTGTCGAACATTTTTTTGTCCTATCATTAATACTCTTCGCAGCGTATGCGATGAAAGACATTTTATGGCTAATTTTTTTACACCTTCGGTTGGTTTTAATAGGAATTTCTAAAGATTTCTATAGTTATCTAGTACTAAATATAGCCTATGTTACTCAGTAATAATGTAGCTTTCTAATGAAAAAAGAATTATTAAAATCGGTCCAGTACTTTTTGAGTTTATTCGTTACATACAAAAATACAAATCTTTCCTCTTTATAATATTAGTGTAGAAGTGTAGATTGAATCAATAATTAGATTTGGTAAAACTATTTGATTCGGAATCTCTAATTTCAAAATCTCGTTTAACTAAGGTAAAAAGCTCCTATAACTCTGAGTCTGACCCTACGATAAATTTTTTTTTGAACCTGGACGTCATTGGCTGTGGAGGGACAATCGATAATATGTTTGGAAACCACTGGGCTGGTATAAAAACGGCTGTCGGCCCGCTCCGGTGCACGACAAACGTTGACTAGTTTAATATATTCATTTTGCTTTTATGTCTTTCGCGTGATTAGCTTTGATTGATTGCATCCAAATATTGACTTTTGATTTTAAAATTTAAATGAAGCCACACTCCACGTTTAAGAAAAGTAAAAATTTATCAATATGAGTGAAGTAATAAAAGCTAAACGTTTCACATACCGGTTTTATGTTACTGCTTTTGGTAAAAATAATAATGATTGGTCTTTAAAACAACTGTTGATGGTTTTTTAAGCTAAAGGTATTTTACACAAAAATTGTGAATATCTTAAAATTAGCTTTATTATATTTTGACAAGAGGAATATACACGATATTTTTTTTTATCAGTGCTTAAGTGGTCCGCAACAGCTTTATCCATACAAAAAAACACGTCGATACGTTGCGGCTTTATTTAGGACAAACGAACAATCAAACACCTTTTCGCATTTATGATTAGTATGATTCTTTGTTTGATTTTCTTTTTGTTCAATCTAAATACATTATTGACAAAAGTGATTATTTTAGCAATACACAAAATCCATTAATCCATACTTATAATATAATAATATATATATATTATCTATAAATGCTAAAGTGTGTCTGTCTGTCTGTCTATCTGTCTGTCCGTCTGTCTGCTACGCTTTCACGGCCCATCTGCTCAACAGATTTTGATGAAATTTGGTACAGAGGTAGGTTGTATCCCGGGGAAGGACATATGCTACTTTTTATCCCGAAAAATTCAAGAGTTCCCGCGGGAATCAAAAATCTTTATCCACGCGGACGAAGTCGCGGGCATCATCTAGTACGAGTATTATTATATATCTTTTGGTAAATAATCACTTGTTACGTTGACTGTATGGGAAGATTGATAGTTGTGTTTACACTGGGAGATATTCAAGGGTCTCAGTCCAATTTGGAGTCGGTCCCTGTTTCCGGTCGATTGGTACCATGAAGGTGATGCACGCAGAGCTTGATGGATGAAGGTAGCGAAGTCGAGACGGTCACAGGAATTCAAACAGGAAAAAACTGTGCTTCCAAAAACATCTGTCATCGACTCTTCCAACTTTAATGCTGTGACATAAAGTTTAATTTAGCATGTCATGGTATTTCTGGGGGTGTATGTGTAAATTTGCGCGCGTAGAGTGTGGATGAGTCGGTGGTTATGTTACGATTTGTCATACGTCTATGTGTGGTTAACAACAACCCCAGGGTAACTTCAGATTTGGGTTGGAGGTATTTTAGAAATTTCCTTGTAAATTTTACCAGAACTATTTGTTGATATGTCCTAATTAATTTGGACATTGACATGTTTAGTATTTTTTGACCTACTCAATAATCGATTACAAAAATTTCCTATTGGATAAGATCCTTTTCATTTTTAAGATGTTTTAGTATTAGTGAAATAACCGCGTATAAAATGAAAACTCAGACTCAAATGTTTTTTATTCAGATAAACTTTTACAAGTACTTTTGAATCGTTGAGTAAATCTAAGTGCCACTGGTTCGGAATGCCGTTCCTATCGGGAAGAACCAGCCAGAAACGAACGGACGAAACGCGAACTATATCTACTTCATTTTGACTTCATAATAGTGCCTAGCTAGTGGCTACTTTCTAGTTCCTTTAATAAGGCTGTTGCCTTTGAAATGCGATTCTAAAATATTCAAATACAACATGAACTCTGACTTGTCGGGAATTCTGGAACCTTGGCGAAATGTCAAGAGTCATATATTATTAAAAGGCGACAAACTTAATAAATTAAACAGCTCCAGCCGACTAGCAACAACACGTAAGCAATCTAAAGTATTTCGTGTATAAGTTTAACACCTTGCAGAAATTGTATGAACAAGATTTATGTTTTCATTCGAGTGCTCATATACACCAACAATATAACTGTACAATATTATTGCGTCAAGCGTCCATAACCACCTGTGTTGCCACATAATGACCATCTTTCCATATTTTCTCACATTAATTACTTAATGCAATGTAATATATTAAGCAATTATAGATAGATAAAGGTAAGTTTTTCAATTCACTGTGTCAAACAACTAATCAAAAAATGCTTTTCTTGACACGGTCAATAAAATTGTAGGTGTATGGATCCTTTAATTCCACATTTTCTAGGTTAGGTAAAGCATTTAGGGCAGAGGGCGTTGGCGACTGTTCCGCCGTGGAAGGCGATTTTCGCAGCACATTACGGAGGATGGATAATTTCCTGTGCAGCAATGATTTATACGCCGTTTTGTGCTGGCTACCAGCTAGCTGTGAACTCATTACACGCACCAGTTCTGAAGGCAATCAATTTAGGTATACCTGGAAAAGGAAAAAATGTGTGAACTTCGAACTTTCGTGGTTCATTTATACTGAGTTGAGAGTGTAAGCTTATAAGCCATAAGGTGAGACCTTAGGTGAGGGTAGACTTAAAAAAACTGTGCTTCTCAAGGATGGACATGCCACGACGCTATACAGTCAGTCGATGGCAGGGTAGACATGGCATTTTATTTGCAGAATTCTGCCAAAAATTAAATATAAGGTTATACTCGGAACCTAATGATCGCGATACTTTATCACATCTGCCATATTTGATTATTAATGACGTCATGCAGCACATTAGGTATATAACACGCGTGAAGGACAAAGCCAGCGAATGATTTGAGGGATCCGAAAAACATACATAAACACATAGATCAATGCATTCGTAATAACTAGTTACTAGTTTATATACTAGGTTCATGTTATGGGTAGTAAAGAATTTCAGTTAACGATTTCTAAGCCTATATATTTCAAATAGACAATAATAGACGTGTTGTCTGCATAAGAAAACGTCGCCATCGGCTGTCACAACACTGTCGCGACGTCACTGTCAAAGTCAAACGGTGTATTTACAACAAGTGGCCACTGTGACAATATGTCCAAAGCTATCTGCCGTAAGTGGTATACTTCCTGTATAGGGAAGTTGTCTTGACTATTTTTTATATACCAATGTGATAGCCGATAAAAGTCGATAAGATCTGTCGCGCGGCATAATGATCAGTCAATATCGACCAACTATCTAGGTTTTAGATAATTAGCTACCTACATTGATTTCCGTTTGGAATTCTAATAAAACACACATACCTAGCTACTAAATGTTAAGTGATGCGTGACGGACCCCCCAAATAGGTGACCGAAACCAACCACTAGTCTATCTACACTTAAACCGTAGATACAGGTACATTTAATTAAAAAGGTCGAAGTTTAGAGTAAGAATGATTTCCCGGCTCGCCACGATTTATAATCTCTTATGTTCTGGCTACTGGTTATCCTACGTAGAGTCATTACAGGCCGTTAGTGAAGAATAGAGCTATCCATTTCATACCTTTGTATAAAGTTACCCGCATTTGTCTTTGTTGCGCGAGCGATGCGATATCGCAGCCCCATCGATCTTATAACTCTGTATCGAAGTTTCTCTATTGCTATTATGAATTATTATTGATGTACGTACTAATATATTATGTGCTACTGTTTATTATATTCTAATATTATTGATGGTTATGTTAGTAAAATACACTTATTTGATTAGAAGCTTACCTACATCATTTCGGCATAGAAAATAAATGTCGAATATTTGGAAATTGGAACGAAAGATTTTTGGGAATTATTTGGCATGCCTCTAATTGGTAGACGGTTAGAAAATATAAATAATGTGTTCGAAATGTGAGAGCTTTACTGGCTTTTCTATTAAGCAGGTACTTTGCGCGAAAAACTGGTAGTGCTATCTATAGTGTCAATATGGCGGACTGAGCAGAAAATAACACAGCCCCACTAAGATCTGTTAAATACACTGCGCGGTCGTAGGCCTCGTGTTCAGATCGGTCTATTTGTTTTGCAATCACTGTACATAACCATTATGATTAATCAAAGTACGGACACATTTCCTTTCAGCTTTATCCCATTATCCCTTTTTTTGCTGACGCGGGGAAATCTTCCTGAGATACCCGACCTCCTGAGGGGGAGACCGGGTTATGTGGGATTTGTACGCACTATAAAACCCCTCGCTGGCCATCGGTCGCCCCTGCTGAGCTCGTCTCAATTGAAACCGATCTCGTGTTTGTTCCAACAGCTAGAGCCACGCCAAGCTGCCGTCTTCCAGGGGTCACATAATATTAGGTGGAGCGGAAAGAGCGGAGAGATCCCATTATACCTAACAAAGGCAGCATAACCTTGTAGATATAGTAAAGATGGAATTTGTTAACAATAGGCCAGTTTCCGTCCGCAGTGCCTAACTACAATTTTAAGTTAGCATTATCTTATTCGAGGCCGGGCGCGTGCAGGCGAAATCACTATTATCAAACTGGCTTCGGGTGCATTCTCTCAGTTGCCTATCTGTGCCGCTAACTTGAAGTTTGTTTTGAGACCACAGATTATATTACTTGCTATCGCCCGCGGTTACGTTTTTCGTAGTGTGTAAGTAGAGCGGTAAAATAGAGTTGATTTTTTAACGATAGCTTTTTGCTTCATTGTAATTCACCTGATAAAAATAATGCGTCAAGTCAGAATGATACATTGTGAAGAAATACAGAAGTTGCAATGTCCTCCTGATCCTGATTTCTATCCACTACAAGTTAGCCCTTGATTGCGATCTCATCTGATGGTAAGTAATATAGGTCACGGCGGCCATAGAGATTACGGCTAGCAATCTGTGCGGTAGATATTATAGTGTACAAGAGTGTGCGCAAACATAGATGCATTTTCCATACCCTTACTCTCAAAGTTCGATGGCAAAGCTCTCAAAGACAACATTCAACATTTCCGGTGCAGAGGCAGAGCAACGACGGCTTTAGGTACTCTCCGAGGTGCAAGGGTACCCACTACCCAATGTACTATTACACAAGTGACCCAACGAACTAACTCCGTATTACTGAGAATTTCTTGACAGACTCTTAGTTTTCTCATTGACGGCCGAAATCGAACCCGGAACTTTGCATGCTTTACGCGTAGATACTTATCACTGCGATAAATAGATCGTCAATATCGGCGACGTGGCATTGATCATTTCAAATTATACTTCGAAGTGACGATTGCCACGATATGTCAGCGTGTGGCAATATTGATTAGAATGTCTGCCACAGACTAAATAAATAATGCGAGTATGTCAACTCGGTTGTAGCGTTTGATTTATTATAATAATATGACCGTTGATAACAGTATTACAAAATCAAGTTCTCTCGCCGCATTACATTTTAATTCGATACGTCATATTGTTTGATACTAGTGCAGTTTAATTTATGCAAAGAATATTTTCATCATCACCATAGTCATAGTCAAGAAACCTCGTAACTTTTAATTATGCATTACTAGATAATGCAGCGAATTCGCCCGCGTGGACTGAGGTTTTTCGGTTCCCGCGGGAACTTTAATTTTCCGGCCCAAGTGTTGTTCCAGACTATAACCTCTGTGCCAAATTTCATCCAGATCCGTTCAGCCGTTACGGACAGACGGAATGGATGAAAACTTGATTTTAGCACCTTACAATCATCTTCTGTCCTCTTCCATTGAAGAGTTGTGTGAAAAGGAGGACACTTGGACACTTTGGTCAGGATTGTCAATTATGTTAAGTTTTGTGTACCACAGAAGTGACACTATTAACGCCTTCGGTCAGATGGACATTGATAAATAATTTAATACTGAATAACAAATCAGGCTGTAACATGATATGACTTATTATAAAAACGTATGACGTCCAAATTTTTTTTTCTTAATTAGACTGTGGTTTCATCCGATTGAATTGCTAAATCAGACCAGTTTGCATTGCCTTCTCAAGAAAGTGATCAAACGTATTTTAATTAGATTCTATCAATTTATATAATATAATCTGTGTAGGTAATTACTCACGTGTATTAAGTAGATACTAGATTAAGTTACTTATGTTACGTCAGGGACCTACCATATACATGACGACAGGACACAGGATTAATTTAATAACAGCAGCTGTACAAAACGTGCGCCATAAGAAAAGAAAATAATTAATATACTCACAATATTGTGTAGAACAAAAAAACATTGATATTTTTCTGCTTTCTTTTATTTACCAAAACTTTAAGCCGAAAGACCAGCGTTAGCATTAAGCTGATTTTATAAATTTAAATATAAATTGAATTGTACACGATTTAAAAAAAATACTCAATAATTAATTTAATTAAATAAATTATACAATAAAATAATTTATACTCAAAGTTGCCTAATTAAAAGAAAATAATTAAAAACATACACCAGAAAAACATTACCCTCATGGTGCAGCGTAAAAATCAACCAAAGGCCGCAGAATGTGTAGACGAAAATAGAGCTTTATTTTTTAAAATTAAAATAATTAGTATAGGTAACCGGTGCCGGTGCCTAATTATGTCTATAAAGTGTCTAGATAATAGAGGCAATGGAAGGTAGTAAGGGCAAAATAATGGAGGCTATGTAAAAGAGTAAAGGAGGCATTCCTATCGACATGTTCATAAACCTTTCACTATGCCCACCAGGTTGCTACGGCGTTTTACACGCGTTAACTATTTTATTAATAGGTACGACAGTTTACGGGACCTCCACATACATTAATAAATTACGTTTAACTGGAATAGCTATTTGATAGCCATTACAAACGGAGCAACTTGCTACATATTTATTACCAGATATGCCCAACTATGCGTATGTTAGTGAAAGGCGCGTGTGACTTTTAACTTTCTTTATCTTTCTGTTCTATACTTTGTTAGTACTTGCTTCTTCCAGAAGGGATGGGTGAGACTTGGTTGGGTAAATCCGTTGTATATAATAGCCCAGACATGTGGTAGTTATGCACATGGACCCTTCTGGCGTGTTACTTCTCTAGCTGATGATAAAGTCGGACAGACGGATCAAATAAGTTTATGAAGGTCTACATATTTTTGACACCAATCTGTTAGAAATAAAGAACACCTATCTGTATCTCGGTAATATAGGTAATTACCTACTTCAGTGTATTGTGAGTAAATAAATTAGAAATGGCCTAAATATTTTAATATCTGTTAGAAGTAGAGGTATGTCAGTTGTACGGACCCACATCGAACAACTGTTACTTTTCAAACGCGTGCTGCCACTCGGTCTCTGCGCGTACTCGTATTTTTCCCCGATACCGTAATGCGCAAGTCACGAGCGGTTATGTAAGCGGGCTGCCGGCCGGCGCCGTCATTATAGGCATTATTACTGGAACACTCGGTCTCTCGCCCGGCCATTGTCAAGATTGTGGGGTCAGAGAGACCCGGCCCGACGTTAACCAGCCACGTAATTTTCCTATTCCTATTACCATGCTATAACTATCCTATAACCCTATAAATCGCAAAACAATTTACCTCATTCCTCGATGAAACGCCAGGCTCGGATCACGTTTAATGGCAGACGTCGTGAGCGCACGGTTATTAATTATTGAAGTGATTACCGCGACTCATATTCTGCTCATGTCGTGAATTGCTATTGCTGCTGTAGGTACGTCAGATGCCTACTGTCATAATTCAAATATGCCACCAGTTGGATTGCCTAGCCGAGTCGGCCTAAGTATGTTATGGTAATCATTACCATTCGTTATAAAAAACTGTTCGCATCAAGTCAAGATTATTTCGAGAAAAGAAACTAAACCCAAAACCTTACTTAGTTATATAGAACGTTCATAAGTGTCCCATCATAGGTATATAGGAAATGTCAAAAAATTGTTCAGTGTTTGGGATACCCACGCAATTTCAGTATAAAACCAAGTCTATGAACTGGTACACGTGTACTTTAACGCAGAAAGCGATATTAAAGTTTAAAATCAAACCACACAAAGTCATACTGTCGCAACGCATACCAATGCTCGATTTAAAATGAACGGATAGGCAGATTCGCCGAGTATCAAATTGATATTAACAATTACCAAGTCCGTTCCGTACCGAACTGTCGAAGCAAATCTAGTGGAAATTTTCTAGGCTGTGCGTCGAGCGCCGCCGGCATAGCAAAGAGTCGGTGTTTTTTGATCAACAGAATCACAAGTGTAGCGTGACATATTCGAAGTACCACTGCGGTCGCGGCCTCTGTGAGATATTTTTCGGATCCATGAACTCTCTGAGCCACGCCGAACTTTTTGGTTACGTAAAAAAAAACGTTCGATTGTCTATTTGTGAATTGATCGGAATGTTTTTTTGGAAGTAGATAGGTGTTGTACATTCTTGTAGTATTAGGTAGAATGATTAAATAGAATGTGTAGTAGGTACTAGTAGCAGATCTAGGAGATATTTTAGTAAGCTTAGCCAAGTTGTAGAAAATGCATAAGTTTTGTTTGTTTCCATTTATTGAGCGAATAGAACGCGGGAGCTTTTGAAAGTTTTGTCCAATGTCCTACGGGAAAAAGCGCCGCAACGCGACGCGACGCAGTGCGACGCCATGGAAAACGACGGACGAAGAAGATCCATACTAATATTATAAATGCGAAATTGTGTCTGTCTGTCTGCTATGCTTTCACGGCCCATCTGTTCAACCGATTTTGATGAAATTTGGTATAACGATAGTTTGTATCCCGGGGAAGGACATAGGCCACTTTTTATCCCAGAAAATTAAGGAAATCCCGCAGGAATTCAAAAAACTAAAACCACGCGGACGAAGTTACTGGCATCATCTAATCCTAAATATTTGGCTAAGTAAAATCTATACATTATGTGAGTAGTAGGGTATATAGTAAGTACTAGGGACTCAATTGATTATTATCCTTACAAGATAGGTAAGCCTGTAACCGAGATATAAATGCACAGAAGAACAAAAATGAGAGTATAAAAAAGTAATTCTATACCTACTCTAGTTAGCAATATGCCTTTATGCTATGAAAGTTTGCAACACATTTTGCACACACTATGTAACAAAATATGTACCTACTAGGTTCATAAGTGGTAGATAGTTTACAGTAGCTCGTGTAGAATACTTTTTAGTTTTTACCAACAGCTAGATTGGATGTCATGCGGTGGTTAATTTTACGGGTCCATGAACTCTTTGAGGTAAGCCGAAAGTTACTCTTAAAATAGAAATAATTTTGACTGACAATTTGTGCATCTTTTGTTGTTTTTTTATATCTGGCTTATATATGTCACCGTAAGATTGTAAAAACCGTAAGATTGTAATCTAACGCTTTTTTTTCGATAGATTGTAAACAGTCGAAAGATTGTGAACCGTTCAATGTTTTAAGTGTCAATTTTTGAAATACCTATTCATTGTATTTACGATTTCTTCTCTCTTTCTTGTAGGTTAGGTTAGGGTTCGACATAAATAATATAGTAGTGCCCGGCCGCACGGGTTAATAAACCTAACAGATTACAATCTACCGAAAAATAATCCGTTATATTGTAATCATTTGACAGTTTACAATTTCGCGAGGTAGATTATAATCTAACGGTTTTTACAATCTTACGATGACATATACATACGAGTATAGTCTATAGTACTATAGGGGTTAAGTATCACTTAGGTATACCTACTCAGCTAACTCCGATAGGTACTCCTGAAAGCTCCTTTCAAAGTCTCAAAAGCTCTGTTAACTTTCTCTTCTCTCTCTTTCAGATATAGTACCTATGTTGTAGATTTTCCGAAGTAATAGATAAGTGCTGATATTATTTTTAAATACGTAAAAAGTTACGATCAGTAGTTATTATGCTTCAATGTACAAAAAGTAGTTATGTTCGACATTAGAAAAAAATACAGATTAGCTACTTGAAACATATTTCGATTATTTATTACACAGATAAAATTTGTAAGTTATACATACGTACCTACGTTTAACTTGAATATATTCATGGCGTCATAATCGTGTGGGTTCCGACCGAAGACAAGAGAAAGTGTGTGATATGGATTTCTAATGCGCTATTCTATATTGACCGGTATAATCTTAGTAAACAAACCTATAGCTTTTCTTCGCACATCTCTCGGCAGTCGGCACCGAAGACACATTGCTTTTTCAGCGCTAGGCGCATCGTGAAAGATTCTGATAGCGTGATTAAAAATACGGAAAGTTCGAATGAAGCTTTCAGTATCTATATAGTACAAGTTTGTAAATCCAAAACTTCGAAGGCATTCTGTTCTAAGCATTTTTATTTCACATATTTCTTATAGGAGCGATATCTGTGGACTTTCATACACATTCGAATTTCTACAAATATTATAACTACAAAAATCTAAATTATATTATTAGAAAGATGCAATGGATCCTATACTACTAAATAGTTATTTGTTATACAAGAGTGAAAAGTTGTTTTTTAACCGCGTGCTCAATTTTGATGACCGAGCAAGCGAAGGATTCTAAAATTGAATCACGAGCGAAGCGAGTGGTTCAAAAATTAGAATCCTGAGCGTCAGCGAGGGAATCAAAAGAGCACGAGGTGAAAAATCTTTTCACTCGAGTGCAACACGTAACTTTTCATCCCACCTCAGCGAGGAAATGACATGACGTGAAAGAAAATGGTCGAATCAAATTAGAAAAAAAACCGGGCAAGTGCGAGTCGGACTCGCGCACGAAGGGTTCCGTACCATTATTAATAAATAATTACCTTTGTTAATAAACCGCAAGACTAACTTTGTTTGTGGAGGTTTATTGTTAATATCAAAAAAACTATGCTAGTTAGAGCATTGGCTATAGTTTTCCTGTAAAATATACGTAAATTCCTATTGACCATAATTATTTCAAATTTTTCGATTGGTAAACTCCGGAGATAAGGGGGGGGGAACGGTATTTTTTTTAGACATTTTCCCCGATAAATCAAAACCTATCATAACTAAAAATAATTAAAAATCTGTTTTAGAATGTACAAAGTAAACCCTTTCATAGGATACCCCACACAGTACAGTTATCTCACTTTTAAATTTCAACCCTCAGATTGTCCCCCCTTTTTAAATAAGAACAAAAATAATTTCCAATTTTTTTTAATTCCAGTGTCTTTGGGCCACTAATAAACACAACTATTCCAAATTTCATGTCGATAGCTTCGGTAGTTACTGAAATAATCGAGTGTGACGGACGGACAGACGGACAGACGGACAGACAGACGGAGAAAGTCGCACCATAAGGGTTCCATTTTACCATTTTGGTACGGAACTCTAAAAGTACACCAAGAAGGTTACGAGTGTGAGTTTTTAACAAATTAAAAACGGTTGTATGGAAATTCGGCACCATAGAGGTAGAAGTAAATAGGTTTTAATGATGTTTTGAATTCACAAACTTCATAGACGAGTGCTATTTACTAACGTGCACACGATGTTCTAAATTCAATTTACTTTATCCTCAAGAGGATAATAACGGCTTTTGCATTCAGATAGCGAATAGTAAAAATACTCTTTCCGAGATGGTGGGATGAAAAATATATTACTCACTTGCCAAATTATCTACTCAATGTACTCATGAAGTCATATTTAGAAGTAGATCCATAAAGTGAAAGTGTGTCCGTCTGTCTGCTACTCTTTAACGTCCCATCTTACCAACCGATTACATTTTGTCCCTGAAAATGAAGCAGTTCCCGCAGGAATTAAAAAAATAAATTCACTCAGGCGAAGTCGCGGGCATCATCTAGTATGAAATTATGCGTAGCATTCGACGCGTACGGCGCGAGCTTCTATATTATGCGATCAGCTTTAATTGGAATTAATCTTAATAAGGTGACGTGATTTACATAAGAAGTTAATCTGTTAATAACTATGCAGCTAGGACTAATAAACTAATAATTGATATGTAGGTATATGATTAATCTAAACTATTAAAGTATTTAAATAGCTTTCTTAAAAATGAAGTTGCATGTTCAGTTTCAGACCCCTTTAAATTATTTTCTGTTTTAGCTGAATTGACATATTTAAGCTTATTATAATTTTATTGCGTGCCTGGCTTTCCATGTATTTTTGGTCTACTATACTAGAACAATTCGGTTCAAATTCAGAAGTCTATAAATAGCATTTTGTATTTGCTCTGATATAACTATAATTATTATTTTAGCTCAGGCTATCTATTTATTATTAACCCAGATACTCACTTGTTATCTTTGCATCATCATATCAATACCTATTGCATGATTTTAGAAACATAATAAGTTTATGCATTTTCTCATATTTTACGAATTGGGGTAGGAATTTAATCAAATAAGAATTGGGTAGTACTGTATCCTTTGCCCTATTGTCTTACATTCTAGTTAAAGTTGGTTCTCATAAGTAGGTTCCGATAAAACTATCGTCTACGACATAATATTAAGTTATTAAATCTCGTCTTGTACGTTGGCCAACGACAAAACCATCGTTAAGACCGAATGTGAACTAGTTCGTAGCTTTTTCCTTCGAGGTTGCATGTTCAGGTTTCTGTATTTGATTGATAGCCTACATCTTCGATTCATGCAGACAGATTGATGCAGATAGACACATTTTCGCATTTATAATATTAGTATGGATTTTTTACAATCATTATTTGATTACACACAATAGTTTAGATCCTAAAATACCTATAATCAAATCAATGTTCCCAAAACCCCTAAAGTAACCGAAAAATGCTACTTCCTTCCTTACTCGGAAAGGAAAGGCGGATTGGGCATTGACAAGGCTTCGAACAATGAAATTTATTAAAATGCAATAACAATAAAATTCGTGTCCGGACATTAGTGATGTTAAGTTATTCTCCAAACGCCACTTAATGAGAAGTGATGAGTTCGTAAGAAAATAAAAATACAATGCAACCACCCCGGGTACGAACCAACGACGCCCATTCTATATGCAGGGCGCGTACACTTAAAATTACATGTCTTGTATGCAAAGAAATGTCACGGCGTTTTTACAACTCGGAGGAAATTGTTAGAACATCTATACTATTCTAATATTATAAATGCGAAAGTTTGGATGTATGGATGGACTGGCTGATGCCCGAGATCTCGTCCGCGTGAATTGAGGTGTTTAGTTTCCCACGGGAATCAAAAAACCTCCAAACGTTCACATTTATCACCAGAACGGCTGAAAAAATCTGCATGAAATTTTGTACAGAGATAGATTATACCTACTCTGGATTACCACATCTACTTTTTATCCCGAAAAATTAAGGAGTTCCCGCGGTAGCCATAAAACCTATCAGGGGGGTTACTACCACGCTTAAAGCAGTATTATTTCAAAATGTCAGTTTAAGGCCACGTACCTTGACGTCCCTAAAATAAGGATTATAATTTTCAAACACGACCGTCAACAATAAAAACAATACCACTTAAAGCCATGGTAGTAACCCCCCAGATTGAGCGATGCTCTCACTGCTGAAATGCATTGTTACAGCATGAATACCTACCCTAAAGTGAGCCAATCACTATTCTTAATTGAGATTGTAGCATTGATTGAATAGCACTTAGCAGCCTTTTCACAAATAACCAGCTTTATCTTCTGGTAGGTACCTACAGTTGTGCCAAGTCTCTGTCTTCCAAATGCGTACGTTTTAATTTAGAGCAGTTGTACCTACTTGTATGGCGAACTTATTGGATCCACAGCTTTAGAATTTCAGCGAGCCAATTCGCGGATCGTCATCGATGCCCGCTGCTTTTAATTCGACAATTCACCTTTAACAACCGGCACGTGTAATCGCGTACCTATAAACGGGCATAGTATAGGAAGTTTATAGCCGCGATACGGAGCTATAATGCTATAAATCACGGCGAGACACCCACGACGAATCAACTCAACTATTCGGCGTAATCCGACTCAGCTTAACGGCTCCTGTCGCTTTCGAACGCTATTGACGTGTACTCCAGATCATAAAATCGAATGTCGTTTCTTGCATAATGCTAATAGGTAGGGGAGTGACCAGAGATTCAGACGAGCAATCACTTACCTACTTCACATTTCAACTACGACTCTTGAACGATTTTACATCAATTTAACTTTTTAGTTGGTACTTAAATATTTTTTTTACTAATTCGTAGGGAAGAAAAATAAAAAATTTTGAAAAAGAAAAAAAAAACTTTTTCTTGGTAAAGGCCGGTAGCTTTGAATAAAGTAGGTAGATTTGTTAGTTATAAAATGGCATAAACAATGATATTTTAGATGTCTAGGTGCATTCACTTGACGATTCAAAAGTACTTGTAAAAGTTTATTTGAATAAAAAATCATTTGATTTGATTTGATTTGGTTTAGGTATTTGAATAAGTTCATTATTAATCCAACATCTTAATAAGAGCATAGTTGATGCATAATTTAATTTTCAACCTAATTAGATACGTAGATTAGATTAGATTTGTATAACTATAAATCTTTTAATAACATGAAATTGCAATTTGACTTTTTGCAGAGATTTTTTACATCCAACAAGTAAAAAAACTATTCCAATAGTTTGTAGCTTAATTAAAATCGTAGTACGAGTAGGTACGCCGTGTTGGATATTGCTATTGACACAGCCTAATTAAAAAGTTCTCCACGGAGCGGATTCCATAGGCTAAATTTAGAGTAGCAAAATTGAACCCGGATATTAAGTGGGGCTCAGCACTCATGTTCCGATCGATCGAACGTCCTTCCGTTCGACATCACGAGTTGTTGGATTTTCCCACACAAGTGCGATATTCCGGTCAGACTTGGAGCAGCGTTTTGCGAACTAGGAATCTAGGATTACTTTAGCATATAGGTATATCCTTTGACCTGTTGTGGTTCTAGTACTTAGTGATTTTCAAGGTAGATCGTATTTCTATACTATATAACTAATACTAATATTATAAATGCGAAATTTTGAATGGATCGAATAACACATAGGTTACTTTTCATCCGGGAAAATTAAAGAGTTCCCGCGGGAACGAAATAACCTAAATCCAAGCGGACGAAGTTGCGGGCATCAGCTAGTAATCAATAAAATAAACTACCGCACTAGTAGTTTCATTAAAAAACGTCACTAGTAGGTAATTATTGATTATTCCCTAGGAATCAGCTTATTACTATAGCACCTATTTATACCCATCTACCTTGTTGACTGCTGTGGTTCTAGTCCTTTGAGACCTTTGAGTTAGAACGTAGTCAATAACCTTTCCCCTTCCCTTGTTATTATTTCACAAGAATTTGTTTTTTACTTTATAGGTAAATACCACTCTACCTTGCTGTGGTTCTATGCCTTTGAGATCTTCAAGGTAGATCCTCTTCTACCACCACTACAGCCACTAACGTCTCACTGCTGGGCACAGACCTCCACTCTTATAGTAGAGTGGGAATTAGAGCTTAGACCCACCACGCTGCTCCAACGCGGGTTGGACGGCTAGATCGTAGTCAATAAAACAAACTAACGTACCTACATACGAGTCGTATTCAATAAAAAAGTCACTAGTTATTATTCCTTCAATACCCCATAACACGCCCGGTAGCCAACCATGATAATAAGAATCGTAATATAAATGTATTAGGTATAATCCAATCAGGACCGACGTGAACTGACCGCCCGTGTTCACCATCACACCATTACCATTCTGGACGCGACCCGAGACCTCGTAAAGTATTTTTAGGACAACACTTATAAGAATTAGAAGGACACTTTGTATTGATGGGTTACATAAATGTAAATGTTTGTTGGCTCCATGTGTGGTAATAATAATAGGTTTCGATTTTATACCTAACTTCTCTTAAAGCTTTAGGTGCAACGCACACTGACATAGAAAAGTAAAGTATTTCCTAAATATTATAAACGCGAAAGTGTGTCTTTGTCTGTCTGTCTGTCTGCTACGCTTTCACGGCTCATCCGTTCAACCGATTTTGATTAAATTTAATACAGGGGTAGGTTGTATCCCGGGGAAGGACATATATAAGGCATATTTTTATCCCGGAAAATTAAAGAGTTCCCGCGGGAATCATAAATCCCAATCCACGCGGACGAAGTCGCGGGAATCATCTAGTTCAGATAAAACTTAAAAGCTATAATTTAAGTACATTCTCATAGCATGCGGCGGTGGCATGTTTTTTCCATGTTTTATACTATGAATTTCGAAAATATTGGTAAGTTACCATAGTCCATAGGTAACTTCACGGATCTGTTAACCGCTTGTTCCATCCAAATATAGGTAATTTTATAACAAACGCGATGGTACTTACAGCATTGGCTACAATAAACTTAAATTTTTTTTTTATTAAAATTAAATAATTTAAAAATAGTCTGGACCGGATTTTGATAGGCAAAGTATTTTAGGCTATTTATCTATTATTAAATAAAAATAAAAAGTAGGTTTCATCCATTAACCAGCTCGGTGAAGGTCGTCGTATATCGGGATCTTAGACTATTATCGATCGATGATCGATGAGATGTCTTGGACGATTGGATTTAATTTATGCGAGGTTTCATAGAAAAACAAAACAATCCAGACAAAATTCATAATCAGTGTAAATTATTAAATGTAGTTCCGCTGGTATAGATCCGGAATTACTCTGTATTGATAAAATACACTAAATATATAGTCATACACCTAAACTCACCTGCCCGCTGTATATGGTTTCTGACAACAACAAATTGTCCGCTGGATAGTTGCACCCCGGCCGCAAATAGAATACATACTATATTGCATAAGTGACAGTGTAGTTTTTTGATGTGGTGTGTTGTGTAGAGTGTCAGCAATATCGCGACCGAAAAAGGTTGAATATATAATATTGAACAATCAGCATTTATAAACATTGGCCAGTTGTCGCCAATCACGTGGCCAATGTGTTGGAACCTGTAGAGGTCGTCAAACCTTGTACCTAGTAGCATAAGCTAACATGAAAAGTGTTTCCAAGTAGTTGCACGACGTTGACATTTGTCTACTACCTACCTACCTGTGACTGCCTAGTAACTTTGCTATAGGTAATAGAGATTGTTTAGATTTTATTACTGCAGCTGTTTACACGACTAATAGATATCCTTATATTATGTTTATTTATTTAGATACCTATGCAGGTACCTATAGGTAATATGTACATTAGAGTTATCATTGATCTCCACATCTCTTACACTGGAATAGACTCACAGGTTGGAAATTTTAGAGAAGACAAAAAAGATGTTAAAGGTAATGCAAACCCTACAAGCTTCTTTATGACAAAGTATATAGCACAGCATGTCTTTAAATTTGCAGTTTTCGGCATTTACGTTGAGACAAAATCGTACTGAAGAAATGGAATATTGCATTTAATATTATGACAGTTTGCCGACGATTGCTGCATTTTAAATGATTCAAGCATGCGACCTTACGCATGCCTCAATGTCGCAAATTACCTGTCGTCTGGTGTAAAGCAGCTGTATTGATTGTTGTAAGATATATATTTTGAGAGTAAAACTTGCACACTGTATGTATTTTTTATTTTAATTAGATTTTATAATTTTAACAAAATTGGTTTGGCTGTTGCCTGTAAGATGTCGAAAAAGGAAAAGGAAAGAGACCGGAGTGACATTTGACATTTTTAATTGTTATTCGCTGCGTTCGGAAACTTGCATTCAACATTTGTCTATGCGTTATAATGCAATCAATTTAATTTTAATATTAAACATTCTGGCCTCTTTTTACAAGTGAAGCTATATAATAATATTTTACATGCTATATAATATTTAAATTTTACAATATTTTAAGTTTAACTTATGTACTAATTGTTACTGTTACATGGTAAAAGAATAAGCTTATGTATAGGTCTTACAAATTCACCTTTTGAAGTTTTTACTATAACAGATCTAACTAAGTTATCTTTAGAGTTCTTATTTACTTTTATAATTTTAGCTAAAGGCCAACAAGCAGGTGGGGTTGATTCGTCTTTCAATATAACTATATCACCAATGTTCAAATTTGACTTTCCAATTAACCACTTGCTTCTTGGTTGAAGTTCTGACAAATAATTATTATAAAATTGAATCCAAAACTTTTGTTTTATTTGTGTTATTTTTTCATATAAACATAATCTATTTTCTACTTTTTCAGTTACATTAGGTTCTGGAAAATCTGTAATTGCAGAGCCTATTAAAAAATGTGCAGGGGTTAAACATGTAATTTCATTATCTGGTACATCAGATAAAGAACAAAGGGGTCTAGAGTTAAGAATACCTTCTATTTGCACTAATACAGTATATAAATATTCATAAGTTAATCTTGTATTACCTAAATATCTTTTTAACAAGGATTTAACGGACTTAATGCCTGCTTCGTACAGCCCACCCATGTGGCTAGCCAGTGGAATAGTGAACTTCCATTGAATAGAATTTGTGCTACAATAGTCAATGATACTGCTATACGAAACATCATCTTTAAACATTTTATACAATTCTTTTAATTCATTATTTGAACCTTTGAAGTTAGATGCGTTGTCTGAGTATAAAAAATTACAAAAACCTTTGCGATATATTAATCTTTTCAATGCACAAATGAATGCTTGTGAGGTCAATTCTGATACAAGTTCAAGATGTATGGCTTTTGTAGATAAACAAATGAACAAACAAATATATCCCTTTACATATCTACAGTTACGTCCCATTTGATTTCGGATATAAATTGCACCGCTGAAATCTACACCAACATGTGTGAATGGACGTGTTAAAGTGACTCTAGGGTGAGGTAAGCTAGCCATTTGTTGCTCACAGGCTCGAGCTCTATATCTGACACAACGAGTGCATCTGTGAATGACTTTCTTAACTTCATTGCGTCCATTGATAGGCCAGTACCTCATTCTTATGTTTGATAGAGTACTTTGTATACCTGAATGTAGCAAGCGCAAATGATATTGTTGTATGATAAGTGTGGTTATGTGATCTTTTTGAGGCAATATTATAGGATGTGCATGATTGAATGGTATGTTGGAATTATGTATTCTTCCTCCTATGCGAATTAAATCATTTGAATCTAAGAAAGGATTAAGTTTCCTTAAGGGACTTGACTTGAATGTGTATAAATTGGATGAAGGCATGTGAGTGATATTAAGTTTTGAGACTTAATGCTTTTTAATTCTAGAAATTCTTTTGTAAATATTTTCTGTTGTACAGTTTGAAGGATGAATGTTTGAGCTTGATGTAACTCTGATGTTGTGAGATGTGAACTAATTTTATCTTTACTTTTTAGGTTATGTACAAACCTTCGTACATAAGCAATTACTCTTGTTTATTTATTAAAATTAGAGAATTTTGTGAAATATTCATGAAAATCTGAGTTTAATTGTGAACTTTGGACTGTATGTGAAGTTGTAATTTCAGCTTGTATCTCTGAGTGACTGGTTTCAGAAAGTAGTGTGCTTGGCCAGGAATTAGGATCATCTTCTATCAACCATTGTGGGCCATTCCACCAGAGAAAGCATTTATGTAAGTTTTGTGGTGAGATACCTCGTGTGAGTAAATCTGCAGGATTACTTTTAGTGTTTATGTAATTCCAATTATTTGCATCTGTTAGTTCTATAATTTCCATTAGTCTGTGTGTTATGTAAGTATGAAGTTTTCTGTATGGTGATTTTATCCAATGTAATACAATTTGTGAATCTGTAAATAAGTATACTTTATCTATTTTAAATTTATCTTTGAAAGCATTATGAACTTTATCTACTAATTTAGCAAGTAACAATGCACCATTGAGTTCTAGTCTGGGTAAAGATTGAACTTTTATTGGTGAGACTCTTGTCTTGGCTAAGACCAATGTGCATGTGGGTTTCCTATTGGGATATGTGGCTCTAAAATATATGCAGGCTCCATATGCTTTTTGTGAAGCATCACAGAATCCTACTAATGAGATTTCTAAAGGAATGTCTGAAAAATAATATCTTTGGATTTTGAGATCTTTGAGACTGGACAGATTTTGATAAAACTCTAACCATAAAGTATATAAGCTTTCTGGTAATACTGCATCCCAATCTAGTTTTTCTTTCCATATTTCTTGCATAAGAATTTTGGCTTTAATTATAACTGGTGCTAATATGCCAGTGGGATCATAAATTTGAGCTATAACAGACAAAATATTTCTTTTTGTGGGTTCAAATGTTTTGCAATCTGGAATAGATATGCTTAATGAATCTGTGAGTGTTAACCATTTAATACCTAAGGTTTTTATAACATCACTAGCAAACCCGGCGAACTCCGTTTCGCCACCAGATGGCTTTCCCGCTAAAAAGACTTTCCCGCTTTTCTGTTGAATTTTTTCCTGAATTTTCTTTGCTATAAACCTCACGGAGCCCGAGACCTTTCCAACGAATGCAAAACCGTGGAAATCGGTTCGTGCGTTCTGGAGTTATAGCGTCAGGAAGGAAAACCCGACTTATTTTTATATAGTAGATTAGCTGAAAAATCATAGCTATTTGCACTATCAGTCTGTTCTGAAGTGGCTGTATTGTTTGTGTGTGTATTTTGTAATTGTTGAGTGATTTGTGTGTTATTTGTACACCATTTGTGTAGCTTAAAGTTTCCTATGTCTAATAACTGAACTAGCTGGTTGCACAGGTGAAGAACTTGTGCAATACTGTCTCCTCCCGACAAGAAATCATCCATGTAGCACTCTGATTCTATAATTTTTGCAGCATCAGGGTACATGTGAGAATATTGCTGAGCTAAATGTCTAAGAGTACGGCATGCTAGATAAGGAGCACATTTTGTACCATATGTGACTGTTTTGAGTTGTATACACTTAAGAGGATCTGTTTTACAGTCTCTCCAGAGTATTCTGAGTAAAGGTCTATGTTCTTCCTTAACCAATATTGATCTAAACATTTTGATAATGTCACAAGTAAAAGCATATTTATACATTCTGAAACGTAAAATGATATCTAGAATATCGTTGTATATGTTGGGACCTTCATACAGAATGTCATTCAACGAGACACCAGTGGAAGTAGGACTACTTGCATTGACAACTGTTCTGAGTTTTGTTGAGCGGCTGTCTGGTCTCAGTAGGCCTAAATGAGGTAAATAGCAATGTAACTTATCATGTTGTTGTTGGAAATTTGGAATAAATTCAGCATGACCTAGCTGTATGAACTCATGTATAAATGATTTGTATTGTGTATACAGTTGGGGATCTTTTTGAAATCTAGATTCTAGAAATAAAAGTTTTCTATAAGCTATGCTAAATGATTCACCTAGTTCATGAATTCTATCTTTTTGAATAGGTAATTCAACTGAAAAATGACCTGACTTTTCCTGCACTGTTGTATCTAAGAAAAGCTGTTCACAGAGCTTTTGTTCGGGTGTGTATATTTCCTTAGGTTTTATTTCTTCTTGATGCCAAAATTTGACCAAGAGATCATCTGTGGTTGGTGAGTTAGCTAAGTGTAAGTTAATATGCAGTGAATGTTTTGTGTGTGGGTCTGTTATATTCTGTACATATTTACCTGAAATTAACCAACCAAATACAGACTCGATGAGTTGAGGCTTATGTGGACCCAAATTAATTCTATTAGGTAATAATAGTGAGTAAAATAATTGAGCACCTATGAGTATATCAATATCCTGTGGTATGTAAAATGTAGGATCAGCTAATTGAGTCCTTTGTTTTTTAGGAATTTTCCATGTATGGGTATTTTCAATGTAATTGTGTGGAAGGGGTACTGTTATCTTATCCATCACAATGAAGTTAAGATTGTCACTGTAGTTTGACAGTCTTGAAGCTATGTTTGTATTTATACAGAATTGGGTTTGTTTACCTGTATTTCCAATGCCTTGTATAATATGGCTACTGTATACAAATTTGCTTTTCAATAGAGCTGCAAGTCTATGAGCAACTATGTTTATTTCACTTCCAGAGTCGAGCAAAGCACGGGCCAAGTGCCAATTCCCATTAGCATCTTGTATTCTTATGAGAGCTGTAGAAAGTAAAATTTTATTAGTATTATTATTCGATATACATGATGTAGATGGACAGATAGTGTCATCTTTTGAGTGTAAATGTTGTGTATTTGAATGAGCAATATGTGTGTTTGAGTTTTGTAAATGATTTAAGTTTTGTAATGTATTATCAGTGCTGTGTGACTTGATAACGTTGTTAGTTTCGATATGATTGGACTGTAAGTTATGTATGTTGGCTTCTGTTGAAGTCTGTGTGCGAGGAGATGTATGTAAATCCAAGTGTGTGTGTATGTTTTGTGTATTGTCTTCTGTTGAAGTGTGTGAGCTGTATGTAGCTTGTGGTATGTTAGAAAGCTGAGGTGTGTATGTAGGAATGTTAGTATTTGTTAATGGGTTAGTATGGTTTTGTATGTTGTTGTATGTTTGTGTATCGTGTGCAAGGTTAGCAGAATTAGTTATATTTACCTTCCGAGGGGGGTTAGTAGTATGTATTAAGCTGCTGTGTTTCTTATTACAATATCTGCAAGTACTTTTGGAGCACTTGTGGTCTCGACTGTATGGCTGTAAACAATTGTAGCATAAATATTTGGATTTTATGTAGTTTATTCGTTTATCTACTGACATTTCTAAAAAATTAGGACATTTATTCAAAGTATGATTAGCTTGACACAGTATACAATTATTAATTTCAGTAATAGAATTAGTAACGGTATGAGAAACTTTACTTGAAGGCTTTGTATTTGTATCTGAATTCATTAACTCAAATGCTGTGGCTCTTAATTTAAGGAAATCTGAAAGTTCTTTCATAGTAGGAATAGAAGTTTCTTTTCTGTTTAGTTCCCAGGCTGCCCTAAGAGAATTATCAAACTTCTGGGTTATAATGTAAACTAAGAGTGTATCCCAGTGATCAACAGGTTGATTTAAAGAAGCTAAGGAGTCTAAACTTTGTTGCAAAACTGTTAAAAATTGTTTTAAATTTGATTTATTTACTGTAGGATAACTCATAAATTGCTTGATATGGAAATTTGTCACTATTGTTTTATTTTCATACCTGTTCTTTAGGATTTCCATCGCTTTATTGTAGTTTTCATTGGTTATCAACAGTGAACTAATTAAGCCAGCTGCGTCTCCTTTTAATGCAGACTTGAGGTATTGTAACCTCTGTAGCGCAGATGCATTTGCTGTGTCCATAGCAGATTCAAATAAGTTGATAAACGAAGGCCATTCCTGTAGGTCTCCTTTGAATTGTGGTAGTTCTAATTTAGGTAGCCGGACCTGAACTGACTGTGTGCCCATTGAAGTTGTTGAATTTCTTGTTATTGACTTATTTAGTATTCTTGAAATTGCTGCTTTTGTAGCGTAGTATTTTGTTTCTATTGCCACCCTTTCAGCTTCGTGATGTGGTAGTTGATCTTTGTCGTCTTCGTCCAAGTCTATTTGAGTTTGGATTACATCTAACCTATTCATAAGTGAGGTTAGGTCGTCGCTCCTAGATGAAATCTGGCTGACATCACATTGCTCCGCATGCTCCGCCGTGGTAATAAAATCAACTAATCTCAATAATTTTCCCTTAGTCACATTCCTCATAATGAGAAGCTCGGGCATTGTTAAGTCGGCAATGCGCGTCACCGCGTGGCTGGGTTCCTCCATGTTGACTTGTAACTCACGTAAACGCGTAATTCGGTTCGTATTGGACCACTTTTTTTATGTATTGATTGTTGTAAGATATATATTTTGAGAGTAAAACTTGCACACTGTATGTATTTTTTATTTTAATTAGATTTTATAATTTTAACAAAATTGGTTTGGCTGTTGCCTGTAAGATGTCGAAAAAGGAAAAGGAAAGAGACCGGAGTGACATTTGACATTTTTAATTGTTATTCGCTGCGTTCGGAAACTTGCATTCAACATTTGTCTATGCGTTATAATGCAATCAATTTAATTTTAATATTAAACAGCAGCCTTTACTCCGAACAACTATTTATTTTCCACCATCATGTTATTGTAAAATTAAACAAATACTGTTAACGTTCAAAAAGTTGCCCAGTTTTAATTACATTAATTTCGACTTTGACTTTTACTTACCTAAACCGAAGTAAAAAAAACTAAGAAATCTTTGCGATTGATTTAGTCTGCGTGAGTACATTTTCTTTTACGTGATCCCTAACAAATCGAATCCCAAACATTCAGGAATATATTTTGTTTGTACTTACAGCAGGTAGGTATCTAATTTTACTTTGAAATGCCGTCACATTTGTTTAAATTTACATTTTACATACATCTCTGTCAACTGTTATAAAATCAAACCTTAGCGTGATTTAGTGCAGTTTCGACTGTACCGTGCATATGTTATGTTGTTTTCTATTAAAATTATTGAATTATAAGGGCTTGGATAGACAGACAGCGCAAGAGACGTCCCAACTCCCGAGCGAGCGACTGCAACTAAATTCTAGGTCACGTCAAGGAAAGGGGTTCTTATGCGGGCTCTATTCCTACAGTTCTTTAATATCAAATCAGTGCAACAGTGACGGCACAACTTCGTCATCACGACACCTATGTAACTCTAGTTTTCTTGAGTTTTCTCTAGCTGACTAAAGGCAGAAAAACAGTAAATTACAAATCGCAGAAACTTCCTCAGAGAAACGCCTAAGTGACGCTCTTCTAGTTACCTTTTCACTTGTATCAGTATTTTACATCATATGCGCCGCGCATGTACCTATTGCATCTTGCGCGTTTTAGCGAGAAACTACTCGTTTACCTTTTCGATTGTACCTACGTAAGCACAACATTGTAATTTTGTAAATGTCCTCATGCCACCCTGTTTTACAACTTCAATGCGCTAGGTTGGACAGGATTGCGCCGTGCGATCAGTGTATTCCAGCATTTATACCTAAAATAGCATAATTAAATTAACTTTGTAACTTTCTTTAATATGTCTGCGCTAAGGGGCTATAAATTGAAGTATTTTATCACCATCTTTATTTACTTCAGAGTCTGAATATACTGCAATAAAATCTGTAATTTATTTACATACTTACATTTTACAATGCTAGAAAATTAAAGCTCAAATTTTTATTTTTAAAATTTGTTTGAGCCTTAAGTGCGGTTTGCACTCTGCATATGTTGTCTCTAGGTTTCTGAGTCTCTAGACTCTATGTCACTAGGATATTATATTGATATCTATTTTAAGTTAAATTTGATGTTTTATAATATCAGAACATGATTATATTATAAAATACATATGTGACGGGTTCGCTAATAGCTAATAGTTATACATGATCGCTTCACACCAGAAAAATATTATGTAAATTTTACGTTATTAATGTTAAACATACAAAAGTGTAGACGCACATTATGTCCAAAAGAAATATGAATAAATAGAGCTAGCGCAAACGACCGCTTTTGGTCTGATACCGATTTTAATCCGGCAACAGCCGAATAAGATTTGAGCAGTGGTGCTCGATTTTACCCCGGCTCAAGTCGTCTTCATACAAATAAGATCGAATTGGTTAGGTACCCTGATGATTGCAGGGAGGAATCTGAATTAAATATTTAGTAAAATATCCTGCGTTATTTTTCCGCTGAGTTTAATCGAACCAATTAAAGCTTGGGTCAAACTAAGGCAAATCCGCGGGATGCGGGACGGAAATCGCTCGCGCCGATCGTATCAACTAACTCGTATGAACGTGTTCATATTGGCACGTGAAGTCGCGCCAATGTGAAGATATGAACGCGTAGTCGCGAGTAATCGCGTCCCGCGTCCCGCGCAGTATTTGCCTCAGTTTGACCAAAACTTTAATCGGTAGTCTGAGTGCGGTAAAATTAAGCGCGAAAAGCAAAAAAGAATTATAGCTTCAACACCGATGTCGCTTCTTACATAATTCCCACGCCGTAGATGACTAAATTACAATAAATTATGGATAATAATATTATGTAGGTAGGTATACACACGCACAGCTACAGCTAAAGTAACAGCTAATGCTCATGTATTTGCCTATTTATTTAAATTTTCAATCGTTAGTAATGTTAAATCCTGTTATCATACTTTATATGATAAATGCAAAAGTGTGTTTGTTTGTTTGTCCTGCGATCACGTCGCAACAAAGCAACTGATGGACGTGACTTTTTTGCATGGGTATAGTTGAGGACCTGAAGAGTGACATAATCTACTTTTTATCCCGGAAAATTAAGGAGTTTTCTTGGGAATTAAAAAATCTCACGCAGATAAAATCGCTGGCTTCAGCTAGTTCGTAATATTTTGATATGCCTTTTATGATATGTATTATAAGGTAGGTAGGTACGTTAGGATATCTATCAAACAATAGGTGCTAGAGGTGTTCATATTTTAATGGAAGGAAATCAAGCAGATGATATTATCGTATGTCAGTAGCTATAGTATGTTTTTTTCTATTAGGTATCGCTATTATTTGAGACCAAGTTGAGTAGTGCAAAAAGTGCTATAAGTAGTTTGAACCCAGCCTATATGGAAGTTAAGTATAAAAGTGAATCAATTTTAAATAAGTACACGCCACGCCAGATTGTCTTAGTAGGCATCTAAAATACTCGACGTCGATACGACGATCAATAAATTAAAATTAATTCGGCGTGCGAACGGCGAGATCCGATACGCGATACTGACGCCTACATTTATCATTCGCTAACACGTCGGACATTTCACAGGGGACGCGTGTCGGCCGACTGTGGTGTTTACAACCCACGACATAAGGGCGACGAATTCTTACCAGTGCGTAGATGATCGAGCACGTAATGATCCGCTGCAGGAACAAAGGATAACACTTCTAAATACAATAACTGGAAGGGATAACTTGGCATGCGTGCTGACCGTTAAGCTGGCTACACACGCTCCAGCACGCACTCTGCATTTCGTATGCGTACTTCGCAAACACACCGCGGCAGACTCAGCGACGACGATGGCCTTGAGGCCCAATGGGAAGTTTCTCACGATACGCAAATCCTGCTTTTGACATTCGCTTTAAATTATGTGAAATTATTTAGGCGTGTTTGCAGAATAAGAACATACGGCTCGAGTTACATAAGTTCGCTTCTATGGGAAGCCTTAAAGCAATAACCCACTGACCGATGATTCAGCCTCTACATTTAGATCTTTGATAAAATGTTTAGCACCTACTTAATGCGGATCACAGTTTTTTTATTAGATCGACTGTATTTTTATCTCTACTGGTAAATTCCTATTATTAGCATTATAATGTTTGTTAAAGCTACACTGAAAGTTAGTCTTAGCTGATTAATTATTATTAATTTATTTCGAATCGATAATATCGACGCTGTTTCTTGGTTTGATACGATCTTTTTGAATAAATAAACGGCCGTGAAGCATACATAGGAAATAAGACGTAACTTCAACGAACATCCTGTAATGTACATTTGGAATGTAGGTGCAAGCGTGTATAATGTTAAACGCTTAGGAGGTAATAAGCAGAATGGGGTAATTTTCGCCGTGAGCGAAGGAATATGAAAGGAGGGAGCCGGCGATGTAACCACGCCTTAAAATTTTTGTGTGATGGTAATAATCGGGGTCGAACAGAATCAATGTGATTTTCAGAAACATATTATTAGCGTATGTACCTACCCACCTTATAACAAAGTACGGCAGAATTTTATTTATACTTAAGGAATTTCACCTCTACCAATGTATATCAATACCAAGTATCTTAGACTGACAGAAAAATAATCTTATTTTGAATAAATCATTATGTAGCAAAAGGTAGTGAAAGCAATCTCGCATTTGATCTATGGCATGATGTTACTTACAAATTAAAAAGTCGAAAAACTTACAAGGAAATATTATAAAAGAGACATACATAGGTCATAAGTAGACCAGCCATCCTCTAGAAACTCTGCAAACTTTTTTTTACTTAAGAAGGAGTGCTTACCTTCAACGACCTCAATTTACGTATACGGGCCCTGTGAAACAAAGAACGTGGAACTATTTTACTAACGCCATCAAGCCTGAAAAGTGGGACAGCGCTATAGCGGGGACAAGGACAGGGTTATACAGGTGTGGAGCGCGCTCTACAGGTTGGACGCCCCATTTTTTTCTATGAAAGGGGCCATCTAGTACCTACATATAATATATTGATGCTTACCTCAGATATGCAAGGAAAACTATTAATTAGTAGGTACTTAAAACGACAGTACTTACTAGGTAAGCAAATATTTGGAGGGGCCAAAAACCGTTACAAAATAAGCTTAGCATCAACTTTAGTAACACTTGCAGTGCCCTGTGGCGCGTTGATAAGATCTCCAGTTGCATCTGCCGGGGGTGCATGGGGGCAGGGGTTCAATTCCGGTGTTTTGTTCGCCGGCTGTGAGAACCCGCCATGATTGGTTTATGATTTGATTTCGTATTTACATTAATTAGGAACATTATATTTGCGGAAATATTTAAAACTAGCTGACCCTGTAGGTCTGCTCAGGGGATTTCTTATGAATTTTTATTTTAGTGAATGTTTTATAGAAAATATGCACATAAATCTTTTTTCACTAGAGCCAGTTTATGCTCTATTGATTCGTCATAAAAAATTGAAATTCCAGTCTTGAGTTAATTATTGATTACTTGGGTATTCATAATTTTATGTTTCTAGAAGTTCAAATACTTAAATATAGTCTTCATTAAGCTTTAATTTTTTTTTTTTACTTCTTCATTAATGAAGAAATTTAATTAATTTGATATAAATAGTTAATGATGTCATGATTTTTTGTCCCTATGTACATACATAAGGTTTTGAACTCTATTTTAGGCATATCAGACAAAGAGGTGCTTATTTGACCATTGCGGTAAACAAGATTTGTGATTCCAAAAATTTTAGTGAATGCGGAACGCAGAACTCTCTACTCAAGTCGCCAGATCGATGCGCCTTTCTAAAAATTCTGAAAGGCTCACGCGGATTTATAAAAAAAATACAAATTTTGTACGAAATGAATCCTAATTCAATTTCCGTCGTACTGATGGAGTCGTTTTCTCTTTTTAATAACTCTCCCGCACACAAAATCCCCATACAATCAAGGCTTAGTACACATATCTGACACAATGGTCGAAACTACCAGCCCCATAATAAATAAAAAGCTGTAGTATTCCCCCGTACCATGATACGCTTCCGTTCAGGAATATTTGTTGTGTTTTTTAACATTTAAACTAGACACTGATATTTTCATGTGACTGCATATTTCCTTTCACTCTGTAGTTAATAAATATACAGTTTATTTTTCTTTTTATGGTAGATTTGTTGTTCGTTTCTTGCTGTTGATCGTGGTCCTGGCGAGATCCTACCCTTGAATGGATTCAATTTTCCACCCCATCTATTGGTGGCTATTTTAAGGATATTATAAAATAGATAATTAGATTTGCATAATGAGTTAGTACATTATCGATTTCCTTCTTTTTGTAGTCAGTATGTTGATATTAATTTACCAGCGTCCCGTACGGTGGTGTGTCGTAAAGTCTCACCGACTTTCGGTATCATGGTAGGGGGCAGGTAGGGCATGTGGCGAGATTGCGCGATAACAGGAATTATTCATACGCGTTATCGGCTTGCCATCGCTGGTGGCATTGTGAACGAGGGGTGGCTCCCGGTGTCGCGGACGCTGTCAAAACGTTGTGTGTACACTCGCCCTAATGTGACGCTGGCGACCGTATAGGGATACTACAGAGTTTTTCAATACTTTAGTCACTAATGCTTGTGTTAAATATTTTTGTACCAATTAGTTATGATAACTTCCTGACAAGTTCCTGAGGTCTGAGGGAATACAATTTTGTAATACTAATATTTTTCTCTCAGTTCCCTCACTCCCATATTCCGATAGAACGGTAATCCAACATGGCCGAAAACATACGAGGCGCAGAACCAGACTCATCTCACGTGCATCTCTTATAACAGTAATATCAGTGGCACGATGGTGGTTGTAGTACCGGCAACATCCCAACTCCGGGCTGTTATGCTCTGACAACTAACTAGCTTATCCGTGCGGGTGACGAAATTAGGAACAAGATGATCTCCGCGACTTCGCGAGATTATCCAACATTCATAATATTAGTATAGATATAGATATTAGTAAGTATAAATTCCTGACACACATTTGGATAGGTATCACAGATTTCCGATTCCGAAAGAACCCAAACAACGCAACTAATTATTATTTCGACGACACACAGTTCGCCCACTTTTGCTACGTACGGGTGTTCCTGATAAAGATCTCTGATAATCTCTAGCTACTATCACCACCTGGATCGACTTGATGCGGGTCTAACACACACGATCAAAGCTAGCTCTAATCACCAGCGAACAGGGTTTCAAATTGAGCATATAAAACATTGATTTGGATGTAGGTATAGCCGTCCGTACTACTAATATGTTAGTCATCTATGTTTTAATATGTATATTAATTAATTATATTACGTTACATGGCACGGATTTACGTCCGATTATTTACTACTATTATTATTGTATTACTTATTGGATGTCTCGTGTGCATTTGTAAATTAAATAGCCTAGCTCTATGTATATTTTTCTGTGATTATTTACTGCAACATAATAGTAATCTCATTCGTAAAGTGACTTTTCTCTGTCACTTTATCGGACTTCAAAAAATCCCACTTTTTTGCAGTGGAATCTTAAAAAGGTGTTAGGGTTTTCTATTTAGGTATATTCAAAGATAAAAATAACAGTAGGTAAGAATCTTATTATAGGAATATGTAGGTAGATAAAATTGTACATTGTACAGTATCAGTTGTATAACAACTGTGTAAAAAAAAAACAGCGTATTATTAATAATAGCTATCAGAAATAAATACAGGTTTCAATGCACCAATGTACGTTTGCAGTGAACCAAGTAGCTATTAGGTGCCCGCAGCGCACCACGGGGATGTACCGACAATGGGTATTCTTACCCTGTTTCACCAATAGACAAGGGATGGCCCCTTCGGGTAAATGCACCAATCAGCGGCCGCATTCGCACAATTATCATTACCCCCCAATCGCGTACATATGCTTGCTTTCCACTTTTAAATAATAATTATGGATTGTTAAATTGAATGGGGTGTTATTTAAAGTGAAGTTAACATATGGGTAGTAGTAGCTATACTAGCAAACGTTAAGTCATAACGTTTTAATTGCAATGTCTTCTGTAAACTATGTTTGAAATCGGCAAAAATTTGTGGAAAGCGGTAGGTACTATTAGCTATAAAGTATAACCGAAAAACATTATTGCAAGAAACCAAAAAAAAAATACGTTAAGAATATATTAGGTAGTTAACTGAGAAGATACCCACCCAGGCAAGGGTGCCGCCTACTTAGCTAGCTGGAAATCCCTGATTTTCCGGGGCTGCCTATGTTCGTTCTCGGAATCCAATATATCCCTGTACCAAATGACAAAATCGGTTAAGCAAGTGGGCCATGACTAGGTAACAGACAGAAAGACCGTACACTTTCGCATTTTTACTATTCAAGAATTTGATGAAAGATGTGTTACCTATTCCTGACTTTCCTTTACCTAAACTACGAGTATTTTATTTGATCATTATTTTCTACCTAGAGCAACATATTATATACTTACTATTATTAGCACTATCTGTTGCTAAAATTCTTTAATTCGAATTCACATTATCTAACCGCGTAGTCATAATGGAATTTCAAAAGCCCGCATTTTGGCAACGTTTTTTTCAACCGCTCGTAAAATGATGACGTGGCATCTTTACAAAGACCGATTTTAAAATCTGCCTGCTTAATTATACATGTATTTTATAACAAATCACGCCGTGTACACCACCGTCGAGTATTTAATTAACGAAATTTTCCAACTGGCCCACTATTTTAATTGCCCCGGTGTTTTGACACGACTTTTGTAATATTTCGGAAAAGTGCGCCTTTGTTCTCGGACGCAGCCAACTCTGAATAAAGGCCGTTATTTGTTTATCAAATACACATTAAAGCTAAGGTCGGGTGTACATTTGTAGACAGGGTACCTACTGCCCAATGACGTTAATGCTCCGTGATACTGGCCATACCGCTCTGTAAATCATGCTCTTGTTATGTGACGAAACGTTTACCAACCTACAAACTTTGAGTTTTTATTGTTATCAAAAATGAAAATCGATATCTAGCTATACCATAGGTGTTAGCCAGCATCCCTAGCGACAACTATGTGACAAAATGTTATCAAAACTCATCAAAATAAAAATAAAAATTACATGCTTTTACTCATAGGTTATTAATATTATGCTAAGCTAGCGGATACTTTTTCCCACTACAATTAACAAAAGAACAAAGCTACCGACTAACTGTTATAAATTATATAATAGCTTAATTTGATTTAATAATTCACTCATTAATTACCTGCATTGTTAGAATAAAATTTTTAACTAAATGTCCATAGTATGCGTGTGCTCTTAAAATGTTCATGGGCATGTAAATAGAGAATTGAGATGTCGTGTGAAAGAGTTGTTGGTTCCAAATAATATTAATTTTGGTATCACGGGCGGTTCGTAACGCCTCCAAATTGTCCGCCCTAATGACGGCCAGTCCGGACAATGACTTGTCTATCGAATGATCTTTGTCAGTCGCGCTCAAATTCCCGTAAAGTTTCGACAGCCGAAATTAGGTGACTTTACCTTTTCATTTGTTCATAATATCAAATCCATTTTAAACTTCAAAACCTGATCAGAATACTTACTATGATTTTTACAATGAATTTATAACTTCCTGCAGAATATATGTAATTGTATCTATCTGACGACATGTTGTGGTATTAAAAGTTTTTTTTTCTGTGTGCAGGTCGAACGCTAAGCGGCGGCAGCGGGCAGGTTTGCAGGCCGCACTTCCACACGCCGCTGCATCCCTGGCTCGATTCCAAAGCGTTAGGCAGCGGAGCCTGGGGCGGGGGGTTCCAGCAAGACACGCCCGCCGACAAGCCCCTCTCCCCCGCGCAGCATCCTCATCCCCATCCTCTGTTCTCCTTTCCCCCCACGCCACCAAAAGACTCCACGCCAGACTCCGTCGCCGCGGCGGCGCTCGGCCAGCAAGACTACCAAGCGGCCGTCGCGCACGCCACGGCGATGAGCGTCGCGTTCATGCAGCAGCAACAAGAGCTCCCCCTATGCGGGGACGTCAAGCCCATGATGGGCGCTCCCCCTTCGAAACAACGCGAAGGTGCGCAGCCGGACACGTGTCCCCAAGAGAGCCAGCCCTCCGGGGAGTACAACGCGCAGTACAACTCCGGCGACTACTATAACTACCAGGGGAAGGGGTATAGCGGGCAACAGCAGAGTAAACCGCGGCCGAACAAGACGCGAACTAGCGCCGGTGAGTCCGGAGCGTACAATGCACTGCCCTCGCTCGCACTTACACTAATGACTTCACGCTTATCCGATCACCGACGGCTCGTGATACACTTACCGCGCTTCAGACCTCTCTGTAAAGCTACAAAAATTTAGCTAGTCCCGTACTTGTGTGTCGAAAGTCGAAACACACTCAATATAACAGAAAATAGTTTCGAGTAACGCGAAATGTCTACCGTCTACAAATCACGCGCCTGAGTAATAATGTACCGAAGAAGTCGTGGCAGTTTACAGATATCGAAAGAACAAAGAGGAAAAAAATAAGTTATTATATTGCCAATGATTAATTTTCATCTTCGGTCCGATTTCGATCGGATCTAAGTACGACTTTCAAAATCCATAGTTCCTAATCAGTGAAATCAAATAACCGAACCGTTCTCTCGCCGGTAACAAAATGGTGGGTCATAGTAGCGGTAATTAGAATCACGGTGCGATGTCTCATCGTTGGCGGTTATTGATTGGATACGGTCCAACGCAGACGATCGACTTTTTGTAGAAGCCGAAAGGCTTACAAGGCTTACTGCATTCAACAAGTCACGGAAGCCGTGTGTGCTGACTTTTTATTTACCATGAGTTCAGTCGAGCCGATCAGTAACAATACTTCGAACTTTAATTTTTTGCGTCAATTATAAAAACTGGTGTAGTAATTATGCTCTATCAAAAGTGGTCTAAAATGATTAATCTTGAGTGATCGATGAAATCGTCGTATTGAGGTGATGATGATTACCAGGTTCGTTAACTTGAAACATGGGTTACGAGCGTTTTGAAATGGTTCCAAATACTTAGAACCTAGCCTACATAAATTCTGCCGGGTATTATTTTTGTTACCTTAATATTAGATTTCCTGTTTTGTTACTGATAATAATAACTTATTGTTAGAGCGATGATTTTGTTTGCCGTCTGCGATAACCTATAGAGTTATAGACAATTTGGTGGTCTATTCGACTGTTACAGCCAGATGTGTTCAGATAAGCGTGGTTGCACCGGGGTTGGTACCTACACGTTTTTGTCACAATGGTCACTTGTGAAGTCACTGGATAACGCTTTTATTAACTGCTAATTTTGGTGGAGGTTACTAATAATGCATATAGTTAACATACATAATGATGAATGATGACATAGGCAAGAAAAAATAGAGCTGAAGGTAGAAAGGGATGAATAATAGTGGTAGGTAGTCGTCAGCGTGAAATAAGTTTTTTAAATCACTTGTGAACTCCTTAATTTTCCGGGATAAAAAGTAGCCTATGTCACTCTCCAGCTCCAGGTCCTCAAATATGCCCATGCAAAAAAATCACGTAGCTTCGTGGGTCTGTTGCAGCGTGATCAAAGGATAAACCAATAAACAAACACAATATCGCATTAATAATATTAGTCTTTTATTAAATTAAATCAAAAGTAACGTGATGACAGAATTATTACAATAACTTCAAGAACTAAACCGAGTGCAATTAATTATTTGTTTTGGAAAGTTATGTCCTAGCTGTGTAAGACCTTAGTTGTCTGCGTTAATAATAAATTCTAAATGCATTAATGTTAACTAATTCAGATTTGAATTACTTAATGCACTAACGAAATAATAATATCATTATGCCGTTTCAAATCCGGATGCTTTTTACTATGTGGGATTTAAATGCATTGCAGAATATTATACTTGTAGTGATTTTAATAAAGAATAATGCTTAATGTTTTCCATTACACAGAAAAATATATCTTAATTACGGAATAAAGGCTTGGGCAGACATAATACGCTGCGGCAGCAACGCCCGTAGTCACACTAAATGGGCACGTATGCATAAAGCATTTGATTAGGAACTTTTTAAACAAGCTTAAGGCAACTACACGTTATTCCATCTCATCCATCAGTTCAAGGAGCTGCGTTGAGCATGGTACCGTCGCGTATAGCTATATTGTGTGTTATGTCCTTAAGCTCCCCAAATTAAGATAGGTAATCTACTAATTAAGTATTAAAACTGTACTACGTATATATTTTGTCTAGGTACATATTTTTTTATGTCTTTGTTAACTATATGGGTAGGAGACAATGTGAGAAGTGTAAACAAGAAGCTGGCATTGATCTATGCTTTCACTAGTCCGCTGTTATTTATCCGATATGAATCAATTCTCTTGCACTCGCAATCCTATGCATTGGTGGAGTCCAAAAGCCATGAGATCGGCCCTCAATGGCATGCCCGAGGGAGTGCGCTGTGATAGGGTTAATACAAAATATTACCAAATTCAGTCTCTAGCTCTACTATATTTATTTATATAAACAATTGCTTCAATCAATGCACGTTCCATATGGTTTACATCGCTTGCGTCCAGCGATGTGTTTGGTGTCGCCCTTAATATTTATCCTTCTATTCAAGCGTAAGTATATCGCTATTAATTCGCTTACAAGCAGTTAAAAGGCGCAGAAAATGCAACAGCTCATTCGAAAACAGAAAATTGGTAGGTAATAGATGATCTTTGCTCAGTATAAATAATAACGAGGTTCTAATAAAATGATATAACTAGTTATGTATTATAATATGAAATAGCTTCTTCGTAAAAAAAAACACTGAGATTTTACAAAACCTTTTTCTTATTTAAATCTAGGAGACAGAATATTCTACTTTTGTTTTATTTTACATGTGAATCGTCTTTACTTACATGACTAAATTAGTGAAGTTCCCATTACCTAAAGTCAAAGCTATTGTTTTTTAAATAAAACTTAGCGGATTTCTAATTTATTTGTTGTTTTCGAGACAGTATTCGAAATGCGGTAGTTACGAAAGTCTGTTTACCTTCTTGAGAGACCATGAGTAAATCAGATAAGTGGGTTCATATTTTAATTAATTTACTGCAAAATAAATCTTAGTTCAGATGAAATTGTTGTATTTCCCACTGATAGAATTCCTATTGAAAATCATATACCGAGTGCATTTATGATGACTTCTACCTTGTATCTTACTTAATTAGTAGCCGTGATATTTTCTTCAAAATATTTAGATCGTATTCCAAATATGATGCGTGATATTATGAAGAGGTAAATTTTGAAAGTATATAAAATAAGGCATACAGATTTGAATGGTAAGCACGGCTTTAGAATGTTAAATATTAGAATGCAAATTTGGAGATACAATTAAAACTCGGTTTCGCGTAATATTGTTCTACTGACCTTTGCGCTACTAATGCTCGCATTGTTACCCCAACAATTGAACGCAAAGTTTTCGCAATCGCCACACAATATGACGAATATTCATATTACCTAGAATTGCTCAACAGTAATAATTGCATTACGGCCGCTTTATTTTATACATAAATATGTAATTATAACGCTCATAGTTAAGCTTAACAATGGCGGGGAACAAAAAGCGGTCGTTTATTGTCTCTCATTACGGACTAAAAACATGCTAACGCAAACAGTCAATTGGGAGCAATTATGGTTATTCAATATTTTGTGAAATTCTGCCTCCGATTTACTTGTTCCGATCTCACGAGTGGATCTAATCTAGTTAAATGGATTCTCAGGGGATAATTAGAGGCGTAGTGAAAAAGGTGTGTTAATTAGGTACGATAGAAAAAGTGGAACCGTTGTCAATACGGGCTGCGATTATAATCGTACGTGCGGATATCGGCGGAAACCGTACTTATTGAATATTGTCTTGATTTATTTTATCGATAATTCCATCGACATCGTGGAATAGGAATAAAAAGCTTGAAGTGCCTAGTTCTTTATTAAGTTGGAAGAATGATTAGGTACGGTATATTTTATTGCGTTCATTGTTAATCGTATTTTTGTTTTCGATTGTCGAAGTACTTCCGTTACTTTGCTTTTGAAATAGTTTAATCGTAATTGAGATGTTAAATATTAAATTGGAAATCTTACATCAAAAAACGTTTGTGTTAATTTAAGTAGCTTTGTCGAAGCTAAATCGAAATCAAAATCAAATATATGAAAGATTTTTACTCAACAAAGATGTATACATACTAGAGGTGTTTTTATTGAGTAGGTACTAGACGGTGTCTGCAACTTCGTCCGCGTGGATTAAGTTTTTTCGATTCTCGCGGGAACTCTTTAATTTTCTGGGATAAAAAGTAGCCTATGTCCTTCCCCGGGATACAACATATCCCTAACTCCAGAGAAATTCGTCATCTGCGCGGGTTTTATTATAGTGCACTAGTGTTTACACAAACACAGGTGCACTCTCTATTCCTTTACTCTCATAGCCCAATGGAACGGAAATTCGACTTACCGGAGAGAGATCGACGACTTAACGTGCTCTCCGAGGTACTGGGGTGTAACACCGCCAACTTCTTAGCTCCGGGCTAGTACCTGTGCTAGTACTAAGAATTTATTGTCCCGACCTGGGACTCAAACCCGGGACCTCGTCGGCCGCAGTTGAACATGCTAACCACTAGACCAACGAGGCATTATGTACCTAGGTACTCGTAGTAGTATAATAATTAGTAGAATAGTAGGCTTATAGAAAATAGAACTAATCCATACTCCATACTTAATACTTAATTACTTAATATACTTAATATACTTAATATACTTAATATACTTATAATATTATAAATGCGAAAGTGTGTCTGTCTGTCTGTCCGTCTGTCTGTCTGTCTGTCTGTCTGTCTGCTACGCTTTCACGGCCCAACTACTCAACCGATTTTGATGAAATTTGGTACAGAGATAGGTTACATCCCGGGGAAGGACATAGGCTACATTGTATCCCGGAAAATTGAAGGGTTCCCGCGGGAATCAAACAAAAGTATCTGTTTAACCGATTTTGATGAAATTTGGTACAGGGAGAGGTTGTACCCCGGGGAAGGACATAGGTTTCTTTTTATCACGGAAAATTGAAGAGATCCCGCGGGAATAAAAAAAACAATCCACGCGGACGAAGTCGCGGGTATCATCTAGTATGAAATATAGGCAAATAAGTTATTTACCATCATATTTTAATCTGTATTGTTTTTTTTGTTATACATGTACTAGTAGGTAGGTAGGTGAGAAGGAATTCTAAGTAAATGCGCCCGTGAGCCGACCTCTAGGTTCTAATACTGGGTTCAAGGAAAACATAGCTAAGCCTTGCCACGTTCGACATTCAGCAGGATCTCTATCGCAAGGTCGTTTTGATATCGAATGGACGAAATAAATATTTACAACAAACTAATCATTTAAATATCTATTATTTACTATTGTTAATCTGCGTACAGCTGGTTTCATTCTGTTTTAATTATGACTCAATTCAATTTAAGTAAGTCTATTTCTTTGCATTGGACCAACCCACATTTGAGCAGCGTGGTGGGTCTAGCAGCGGGACGTTGATGGGCTGTAGTAAATTTCTTTGCTTAGAAGTCTTTTTTACCAAGAATAGTGACCACAGTATAATTAGACCATGTTTTTCAAACTCAAAGTTCTGTATTTTATCAATGGAAAACTTATTTAGGTTGAATAATTTTTTTTCAAAATTCAATTATGTTCTATGTAAAACAAATCATAGATTTATCTAAACAAATGAAAGAGTTCCTCAAGAATTTAAAGCCTTAATTCACGCGGACGAAGTCTCGGGCATCATATTATCACATCATATTATTTAATAATTAATCAAATTATAATAAGGATTATTAGGAAAATAACGACGTATAGTTGTGTGTATAAGCTAGTCTTTTACTATTTATTAGTAGGTACATGAAGATAAGTAAACGGAGTAAAGCCGATATTAAAACGCTATATTATTGGCGGTTACTTAGTGGAAGCAATATTATGATAATGTTGCCGGATGTGGCCCATTCCATTGTTGCAGATACGACCTCGAGGCTCGAAGCTATAGAGCGTTTTAGAAGAAATTAAATATTCGCCGTTAATAACAAAATTGTTATGCAAATCTTATTAGAATTACTTTATTAAAGTAGCTACTATACCTACATCAATAAAAAAGCACATAGATACCTACAATTTATCTAGTTGTGAGTAGGTGTAAGCGATAGTTACAATAGGTACAATGCGCGACGGTAGGACGGTAGCTTACATGTTCAAACTTCAAAGCCGCTGCGCTGTGTGTATGTCCAGACCTTTATAAAAATAAAAAATATTTAAATCGCTACTAGGCCTACATCAGCCTAATTTCGATGACTATGAAACATAAAATGTTACTTAAAACACACTATGGACCGGACAAGACAAAATGTCTATGTCGTAAACCACGTCTCATCTGGTTGCCTAGTGTGCGCAATCCATACGAAAGTGAATGACTGACGGATTTTTATAGTTCTATCCGTTCCGCACCTACAAAGTGTGTTTCCGCCCTAAGTTCGTTGCTGGCTCTGGCTTTGAGTAGAACCTTCTTTACGAATCGGTGGGAGAGCCTTCACATAATATTATGAATGATCCAAGTTGATGAAATACCTAAAAATAAAACTTTTCCATTCAAAGATATACCTACCTACTCGTTATTGATAATATCGTATTAACTTACGAGTACAGAAAGTTCTAATTCTCATAACATTCTAGTCTAACACAGTTAAGAACATGAAATAACATTAAACTTACCGAAGTTTCAAATCGTTTTGTGAACTTTCTAAAACAATACGCTACGACTACGTTCACTTTAATGCTATTTAATTTAAACTACAATCCTTGTTTCAACTAGGTATAACTCAAATCAGAAATACAACCAAGCTATCTCAGAAGTCCATTGCACTTTAAGGCACGGTCCCTAATAAATGGCCTTATGTTTCATATTGGTCTGAATCTTTATCACAAAGTCCGAACTAATATATTTCAATGCAACTCACGTACTGTTGCAACAAAGATGTTTCGCGGAAAGTTGCGCAACCAATTAGTAGAATCATACATTTCATAAAGAGATTACGTTACCATCTAAAAGTGTTTAAGAAATTATAATCCCTATGTTGTTAGTAGTAAGTCTTATAGGAGTTTGAATAAATCGGGAAGGATTTAAGTAGTGTGCTACTGTACGCTACGGACGGTCGACTAAGAGGAATGAAGACAGGACGGCGTCTAGTGTTATTATTTTTGTTGAATGCCACTCTTTTTATGATAGAATTATGCCATGATGGTTTACATAAAGTAAGATTTCTATTCCAGCAGTTTAATTTTTTTTGAGGACCGATTGAAATAATTCCTCACAATATAGCGTTAAAATATCATTTAAGTAGCGTTTAATTTGGAAACCACTGCATCTAGAAAAGCTTAATCTTAAAATTAAGATAAATTTGATAGTTTCTTAGTAGTAGTTAGTCTGGATTGATAGCTTCCTAAAGAATAAAATAACATTGTGTATAGTTTGCACGCGAGTTGAATGTAGAGCTTATTTATGGTGACACATACATAAGCTTTGCATTTAACTCGCGCGCGAACTGTAATTGGAAATGAGCTTCTAATGAATATTTTGTGTTAAATACATACGTACCACAGCGTAAGGTACAGATGATATTCGATACATTTGATATTGGCCGCAGTTAACTTTTCGTATTGCAGTTTGATTCATTACCAAGCAAATTAAAAAGAAAAGTTTCTTCTGCTGACTCTGGTCTGTATATTTCTCTCTTCCCGTCATAAATACTCTGTCTAGACTCTAGACCTCCCCGTCGACAGACTGTACATAGTATTTACCTCGCTAAGCGGTGTACATACAAAACAATATATAAGTATAGTAAGTAACAATATAGTGGGTCCGTCACGGTCCGACGGTACAGTGGGATACAATTGCAACACCACACAAAAATTTGCATATGACTTCGGCGGAACTCCAGTGATTAATTCATTATTATAAAAGTGTACTTGCGGACCACTAAATGAGTTTTGTATTTACCTACCTGTAATTACGTTTGTAATTTATAATGGCAGAGGCGGAAAATTCCACGAGAACTTTCATCGTGCTTTCAGTTTATCTTATTTAAGAATTACTTGTAGTATATCAATTTCTTTTGCCTAGAGAAACACAGTAATGTGTCAAAAGTTTAAGTAAAAATTTTCTTAGTTCATTTAGTTTATACCTTTCCTGATTACAGCCATAACTTGTCAATCTTTGGGTGTACCTAAAGCTTCGTTCTTTGTTAGGAAATCATCATACTATTTTTTTATCTACTACAAGTTAGCCCTTGGCTGCGATCTCACCTGATGGTAAGTGATGAAGCAGTCTAAAATGGTAGCAGGTATTATAAATGCGAAAGTGTGCTTATTTCTTGGTTTATCCTTCAATCACGTCGCAACAGAGCAACGGATCGACGTGATTATATGCATAACTTGGTTGAAGACCTGCATGGAGAGTAACATAAGCTACTTTTTATCCCGGAAAATTAAGGAATTCCGTGGGACTCAAAAAAACTTAAACCAAGCTGACGGAATCGCGGACATCAGCTAAGTAGTACTTAATAATATATTTATGCGACAGTGTGTTTATTGGTTTATTGGTTTGTTGGTTTGTCGTTCAATCACGTCGCAACAGAGGAACGTATCGACGTGATTTTTTGCATGAGTATAGTTAAGGACCTGGAGAGTGACATAGGCTACTTTTTTATCCCGGAAAATTAAGGAATTCCCGGAGGAGGAGGAATAAAAAAAACTTAAACCACGCGGACGAAGTTGTGGGCATCAGCTAGTTCCCGATATAACTCGCTGAGATCGCGTAATATCACATACAGATGTGGATAATTACGGTTGCCGGCGGCCGCTGCATTGGCGTCAAACGCAATTATCCGGCCGTATGATAATCACGCAAATACGCGCCAGCCCTATGCAAGCGCCGTGAAAAATGACTTTATTCCTTTTAGAGCGGTTGTGCACTAGGATAGGATGGAATAGAATAGAATGATTTTTACAGACAAATCTATACAGCCTGAGAAGAACTAGCAATTTAGCTATGGATGGATAATTTTTTTTAATTCCCGCGGGAATTAGAAAAATCCTTAGTTTACCGGGATAAGTAATAGATAAAATTAGTATGGATAATGGCATTGCTGGAGTGGGAGTCTCGACGATATTTTAACTAATACCTACTAACATAGTATTCGACTAGATCATTGAAACAGATCCGAATACGAGAACGAAAGTATTTTTGCTGATTCAGATTAGCCGCTGTCTCCATTGACTTACCAATATAGTCTCTAATGACATCCCAATTTAGTCCCAATTTTTCTCGATCCTTGGATTTAACTCAGACAAGGGTCACTTCAATGACCCTAAAACAAATTTCTTAGTGGTTACCTACTAGGTAGGATATTTCCCACTAGTTCAATTGATTAGTTCTATATTCAATGCCAATGCCGTATTGATATATCTACTGCTTAACGATGTTGGTCAATTATTTATTTAAAAGAAACCAGTGGGGAAAATTTTCTGGTCTTATTCTTAGCTTTATGTTTACCTACTCTAACAATCATTTCGTAATACTTTTAAGTTAAATAAACATTTGAATGAAAATTGACCTTGTTTGTATGCTTGTAACAACGCCCAATGAAACAATACAAGATTATTGGCTTCCACAAAATTATCTATTTGCATACATATACAATTAGGCGGTAATAACAGCCTCTGTGGCGCAACAAAGAATAAGTTTTGAGCAATAATTTAATGGTTTGTATGCAAAATAGCAGCGCCGTTACGTGTTGATGGGCCGATGCGCCGAGAGAGCTCGTCACGGTACACGGGAGCGAATTAGTCCTTCATTTAAATTACATTACCCCGCTCCGCTCCGCATAAGCGCTATACGTGACTATGTTCCCGTTTTTATGGTGCGGTTTCATTGAGCAGTAACGGCCCGTCTGCGATTATTATGAACACATCGACAGCCGAGGTTAATCCCTGAATCGCGGCGTCAGCAGTCTTGCAGAGCATATACCTATTTTCCCAGCGCGCGAAGGGCGTGTGAAAACTGCGCGCTCTCCACGAGGCCGGAGTGCCTCGCTTGGAGACTCTCGAAAAATAAAAACCGCCCACTCGGCTACGTAAATATGGCAGATGAAAATCTTTTATCGCGGTCACGTAGCACCGCCGCGTCACGAGCGCACGTCACTCCGGGCAATAAAGAGCGCGCCGCATTCTAATTTTGAACAAACACTGGAATTTTTCGCTCAAACTTCTGCAGTCGTTCAGGATAGGTTTATCTCTAGCCGGACAGGCACCGTTACGTGCGCACTAAATGGTATCTTTATTTCACGTCTGAATCACGTCCAGCGAGCGAGCGGCGAACGTTAGATCATTCGATAGTCAAAACCAGAAGAGAAATGAAGTAATAATTCTCACTGTATGAAGGAGTTAACGCACGGCACAAGTTATGACTTAACAGGACTCGAATTGTTCTTTGTAGAGCAATTAATAAGAATCGTGCTATATTTAATAATACGTGTGATTTCGGCCTCTCGGTCGGCCAGCAGGCTGTAATTCTTGACCCGCCGCCCCGGGCCGCACCGACTTTCACAAATATCAATAGAGATGTTACTATTGAATTTGATCAGTCTCCACGCGAGAGACACCATAATAAAACTCCACGTTACTTGTAATATCCTGTTATTTTTTAGTAATAATCGTTATTGGTGTTTATTTATTAGAAACTTCGGAACAAATTACAGGCTTTATCGATGCACAAAAAAATAAAGGGTTAGCCCAAAAAGTAAGTTGTCGGTTCGATCGCAATAAGTTTTCGATAAGGTCCGGGCGATTTAATTGCCGGTTGTGATCTGGTTTTACATAAAAAAAGATAAATGGCTATTCTGCCTTAAGCTGGGGAACATTCTGTGAGGAGTTTTTTCCTATCGGATGCTCGAGCACTTTCACCTTTCTTGTTAGTTCCCTGCGCGGGAATCATTATTTATTCTGTGCGCCGCCGCGTCTACCTGGGGACTTGGATAATCAGATCTAGATACATATTATTATGATATAGATACCTACCGATACACTTTGCTGATATCATCTCCAGGGTAATAAACTTGTGCGGTTTGAGGTTATTTTTACACACTTCCGAATGATTAATGTTATTGACACTGAATTATTTTGTAACGGATCAATGAATGGACAAGTTATTTTGTAACGAATTGAACTCTATATAAAATCGAAAGTATAAATAAAGGTTGCTGTTACTTTCCGAGACTGGAGAAGAGGAAGCATGACTAAATGGATTTTTAAATCGATTTCGATAAATAATCGTTTCGGTAATCGAGTTTGGAGAAAGATTAGGGGCGGCTCATGGTCTTAACATGTGAACATCCTCTGAGATCGAGTTATGAGAATTTTGATTCTGCACGGTTGATATTTTAGTCATATTATATGTTGAAAATTATAGGCAAATAAATACCGGTTGAATATAAAAACAGTGATGAATTAGGATCCAAAGTGCAGCGAGTAAATTCATTAGGTGAGGGACACTTACACAAGGACATGTAAACTAAAATGCTGTGACTTTTTAGAAAGAGCATATTGCGGTTGCCAAAAAGTGACAGCATTAAAAAAAATAACTAAATCAATTTAAGAGTCCATATGCAAGTGGGCCCAGGTGATTTAACATATACTAATGAAAATTAACAAATACATTCCCAGAGGGCAGCTCATCTTGGGGAAAAATTTCAATATACTTTGCATGTTTGAAATAAAATAAAGCATGCAAATCTCGTATGTGGCATAAAACAGCTTTCATACGTAATCGTTCATGATTGATTTTATTGCTTTAGTAGCCATTATTTACAACACAAAAAAGTCGTCCTAAACAAGTGTTTTTTTTATAGTTATGCGGATGTATTTTACGGTTGAAATGCTTGCGTTGGAAATTATTATAAGCTTGTGTTCGTATAATACAATTACACATAGAGAAAATTACCATGTAGGTATTACTTATGGCTCCTTTACGCTCTGTTTAGTGCATCGCACTCGAATCTTTTTGCAACACATTTTTTTATATATAAAGAAACTCGCTTTTATTCGTAACTATGAATGAGTACTAAGCATATTTTTATAAGTGTTACGTACATTATTTTAATTGGCTTCATTTTTATTAAATCTTGACTTATAATTGCCCAATTGAAATCATTGCGTGAGTCATTTAAGATACAGTTGATTGAGAATATAACATTTTTATTAAGGTGTCAAACAGGATTTTTTTTTAGTTTTTACCCTTATAACATCCAATTTTGAAGAAAAGAATACCTTTGGGGTATTGTTTCTAATATAGAGGGATTATTTTAACGGCCTTTCCCAGATTTTATAGCCCTGAGGCAGGATGCATTAAATTTAGTCTTATGTTAGTTTTTTTTTTTGGCTTCAGAATTTTTTTTTATACCAGCAAAGAGAAAAAAACAAGAAAAGATAAAAATATTTGTGTGATGATAAGTCAATTAAAAGCTTTCTTTATAAATAAATAAAATTATTCTCAGTTAGTATTGTCTCAACAGCTCATGTTAACAAGTTTTTTATTAAATAATTGTATGGTAACTATGACGCTTTATTAACTAGAAACGTTACTTTCTCTACATTTTCCTTGCGTGTAAAAAAATCTTGATATTTTCTACGAGCGAAATTAGCTCGCTTTCCCTTATTAATTGAATATTTAAGAATTTCTTTAGTAATTGCATTTTAGCAGATATTTTACACAGATAATGTTTTAGTGATTTGTATGTTGCTTGCATGCTTTATAGTAATTAGTTAATATTCGATTGGTAATTGGTAATGTTTCTGAATGTGATTTTCTGTCGTCTTCCCCAGCCTGCCAGGAGACAGGTAAACAACTTAATTCACTAAAATTATCTACTAATTATTTTTTCGGAAAGCACATTTTGTTTGTTTAATGTGTGATATTGGAATCAATACAATTTACATTCTAGTTATCTTGCTTGCTTTTGTTACTACTCTACACAAATCGTTTTGCTTTTAATTGTGTATATCAATATCAAAGTTATCGAATTAAAGTTCATTTTATTAATTTATTCAATAAAATAATACACATGTGCTACTATGTATTTGCCTGTTTTGTAAAATATTTCACTATATCTACTTAAATGAAAACTGCTTTAATACTTACAAGGATATCAAAGTTATATGAATTGTAGTACACTGCGTTTGATTTTCAACTGTACTTTTTATAGACTTTTGTTTTGTTCAGCTATATTTAACCTGTTGGTACAATTAACATTGATTTTGAACTTAATATTATCGTACACAGAGGGTCGAGAATGCGTTAACTGCGGGGCGACGAGTACACCCTTATGGCGACGCGACGGCACCGGCCACTACCTTTGCAACGCCTGTGGACTCTACTATAAGATGAACGGCCAGAACAGACCCCTCATCAAGCCCAAGCGGAGACTGGTGAGTGTAAGAATCCGACCAATTTTGTGTGTTTTATATGCTTTAACATAAAATATTAATTATACTTCGGAGAGTGTGCTCAAGGACTTTTAGATCTGGTTCCTCTGTCACCTTTTTATTATCGTACCGCAACGCATCGACAATAACACGAGGATATGGAATGCCCTTCCGGCTTCCGTTTTCCCCTCCTCTATTAATATCGATACCTTCAAATCAAGAGTGAATACTTAGAAGTTAGGCATTTTCTACGCAAGCGCGCTCCACCTTAGGCTGCATCGCCACTTGCAAGCAGGTCCGGTTGCTGCCAAGCGCTAGTCAATTAAAAAAAACAAGTTATTTTCTCTTTTACACCTAAAATCAGATCCTTATCATTAGCAAGCTAACACTCGGCAACCATAACTTGTTTCACACAAGGATTAGTAAAATTTGTACAAAAGAAATAACGAATTCATAAGCTAAGTAAAATCTTTTTTAAAAATATCAGTCATTGTTGAGCAAACAACGTTCGAGATAATATCAAATTGTGGATTTTCCACACGAGCTACGGACGAAAGAGTAAACTTATTTTTAATAAGCGGATTTATCTCATATTGTCAGTCGCATTACAACCTTAAGTCGGGTTAACCAAACCCAGAATGGGTGTTGTTTACAGTTAGGGGCAGCAATAAAAAGGCGGGGCATGCATGCGAGCACGACAGCGCATTAAGCGCTCACACAAATTGGGCTCTTAAGAAACCTGAGTATTTCGACGAAAGACCTCTCCGGCCACAAAACTAGCCTCTCTATGACCGCCATAAATCTTCTAGTTAACGTTTAATCTAGGGTCGGGCACGCATAAAACTGAAACAATGCGACATCGCCGTTGAGACGTCACGTCGGCCGAGCTCGTCGAGTCGCCAGCTAACGAGTGGCCCGTGCCCACAATTGTACAATTTACCTTAATACCCTTCCCGCGGACATAAACTAGAGGAACAGCTCGAAATATTCGCGTTTTGTTCGCTAAATTACGTAATGTCCAAACATTATGATATAATCACATCGTAACGTACTTTGAAGCGTCCCGTTTAGACGTTAAGCTTGGACGACGTAGGTGGAGCGGTTCACTTTTGCTTAAAAATTTTAGCATAATTTCGCTACATAAACATTTCCAAGTAGGTTGCTCGTGTTATGGTTTTTAAACCCGGATGTAATAATATGGACGATGTTTAAATATTTAAAGTCAGTGTACTGTACAGTGATACCGTTAATGTTACTTGCTGGGGATTGAATTCTCACTTTTAATTTCGTTGTGGGAATATTACAAGACAATGCTTGCGTCGCTCGGACAACGGCGAGAAACTTGAATCTAAGTTTGAAAGAGTTCAAATTTTATTACATTAAAGTAAAATAGGTATCTGTAATCTAAAAGGTATCTTTATTTTAATCAATCAATCAATCAATCAATCAAATAAATATTATAAATGCGAAACTTTGGATGGATGGATGTTTGTTACTCAATCACGCCCCAACGGCTGAACGGATCTGGATGAAATTTGGCACAGAGATAGATTATAGTCTGGAATAACACAAAGGCTACTTTTTATCCCGGAAAACTAAAGAGTTCCCGCGGGAACCGAAAAATCTCAATCCACGCGGACGCAGTCTCGGGCATCAGCTACGAGTAGTTATTGAATAAATTTTGAAACTTTAATGTTGAAGCACTTCACTATTAGATTTAAATACTACCTAGTGAAACTATCTCTGTCTGTTACTTTTTGTATGCCCATTTTATAAACAGAATTTGTCTAGATTCACAGAGATAGCATTAGATAAGTTTTGACACACATCTTTATTTGCGATTCGACTTTTCATTGGATATGGTTCTTTATTTCTTAATTAATTAAATTTGTGTTTAAAACGATTTTTTTGTCTAAATGCAAATGTAGGTACATAAAGCAAGAGAAATAGCAAGTAAAGTTACAAAACTAAGACCTTGTGGCAATAATAAAGTAGCGTAATTGGCTAACACGGTCGTGGAGTAAAACTATAGAGCAGCAATAGCCAAGCCTGCATCTTATTATTACAAATATAAAACCGCTGAAAAGAGCAACCCTCACGTTTTTTTCTGGCTCAACTTTCCAGTAGAAATGGCATTTCGAAACAGTGATCTTTTCACTTGGCGATTCAAAAGCACTAATTGTACTCTAAAAGTTGATTTTAATAAAAACATAAGATTTTAACTTATTATCCCAAGAAACCCCAACTATAAATATAAAGTATTAATGGGAATGAGTCACGAGTTAGCACTCTCAGAAATGAAGAATACGACGTTTCAAAAACGTACAATTTGGTATGCACTTAGAATAAAATTTGACTTAAAGAAAGAAAACCTGAACTAATAATTTATGTATACATATTCCAATCTGTTTTTATTTTCTTATTATTATTCATCACCGCGAGGGTTGTAACAATAGCAAAATTATCTTATAAAATCAAAGAATAGTTAATTGTCAAAAAAAAACAAGTCAAGCGAAAATCAACTAAATGGCAACTACGAATATTAAACTTGCACCAGTCGCAGGTTCTTTTTATGGAATACTAGATGATGCCCGCGACTTCTTCCGCGTGGTTTAAGATTTTTGATTCGAGCGGGAACTCTTAATTTTTTCGGGATAAAAAGTAGCCTATGTCCTTCCTAGGGAAACACCCTACCCCTGTATCAAATTTCATCAAAATCGGTTGAACAGGTGGGCCCGGAAGGCGTAGCAGACAGACAGACACACTTTCGAATTTATAATAATATTAGTATGGATTGCTGCTCTAGTAAAGCGACAACTATATAGACGCGGCGTTAGAGTACACATAAAAGAATTATGGAGTTAGAACAATAATAATTTTATTATTAAAAATAGACTAATTACCCACTAAAGTGCACTTGACACGAATGGGAATTGGAGTGGGAATCTTTGGACAATACAAATTAGCCTAGACATTAACGCGACAATGAAATAGTTGGACAATTTGGAATAATAAACAATGAAAACGCATAATTGCCAATTAAGGCTCTATAAGATAATTCAATTTGTTAATAATTTAAAATATTCCAGGTTATAATGAGTAAGATTTAATCCAGAATTCAAACTATAGTGAATGGAATTGATAATTCGATAGCTCCAGCAACAAATCAGGAAAGGACCCTTAAAAATATGGATGCCAAATAATAAAATGACTTGTCTTAACCCATCGGTTGATCCTGAAACTTGAAATTTTAACAGTAGGTCGGTCCTCTATGGCATAGGCACTCACTACCTAGACAGGATTTTAAGAGATTCCTCTTCAGTTCTAAATATTTTGTTTTGTAAAATAATTATAAAAAGTTCCTTTGTAGTTTTATTAAATTTCATAATTTACTATTATGTATACTATAACGTCGCTTAATCAGTACTTTAAATCTATACCAAGGAGTTTCCTAGGTAATGATTATCTGAGTGCAGCAGTAAGTGACATTTCCAGTAAAAGTTGATATTCAAATGAACACCAATTGAATGAACATTTATTATTTAATACTGGATATGAATAAGTAATAATCACCACCGCGTATGAACTTATGAAGTTAATAAAGGCAGTTAAGTAGATATTTTTTTTTAAATTCTTTATTGTTCGTAATAAAATAAAATATGAATGCAAATATGGCAATAATGCTCGGTGGCAAGCGCTGTAGCCTGCAATATAATGCGTTGCCACTCTGATGTTTATTGTGAGATGGGTGTGATAAACTTTTATTGTTCAGGTTTTTGTTGAACGTACCTATATAATAAGCATGTTCAAAATTGTTTTATAAACTATTTTCTCGTGAAAATAATAAAAACATAATATTATATTTTATGTTATTATTAACCCTTAACGCAAATACGCCATAGCGTCGTAACTCGTAGCTCTGTAACTCCTCGATCGATCGATGCATTTTTCTTTATGACATGTCATTTAAATGTTGCGTAGTGATAATTTTAATCCAATGCATATGTACTTTGCTAGATACTGCTTATTCGAAACTATTTTGATACATCCATTGATAGATTCAGATAATTTTGTATGGTAAAATATTGTACTCTTCATCTAAATTCATAATTTACTTTAGAAAGAAAGGTACCTTCCGAAGAAGATTAGGCGCAATTAGTAGGTAGCCTAGAGTTTTATTTAGACTTCAGAAAAAAAACTGATTTATCACAGTTAGGTTCATTGAACACATGTAGTAGTATGTAGAAACAATTAAGTTAGTAGTTACCTACGCTATAAATTCTTATGCTCGAAAAATCTGTGAAAACATTACGTAGTTGCAATAAAACAGTGTTTTTTAACGCCGATTAAAAATCGATATATCAATAGAGCCTATTATGATAAGCTCTGGCGTGGCTTTAATCGACCGGTTTTCCATTTTTACTTACTTTAACACTTCATAGATTTTATAATCGCGTTATCTATACGGAGCCGTTTAGAACCGACATAAATTCACTTTGTTATCTGTGTTAAAATTACCATTATTGCAGATAATAGATTATAAATTGTCAATAAATCATAATGCTCTCAGGAAAAAAGTGTATGAATAGTTATTTATACCTATTATTAAAAATATATAACGAGTTAAACAAGATAAAAAGTATAATAGCCACAGAATTTTATGATGAATTGTTTCTTACGATGTTCTTTTATATCCTAAGTACTAAGTAGGAACTTATTACCTATTAGTTACGTTTAGTGTATTTACTCCTATGTAGTTAACATATATCAGGGAAAAAAAAATTATTAGCAAAATTTAAAATAATAGGTAGGTACTACAAAGTACTTTGGAAATTCCACTTTTAAATTTAATTTTATTACATTGTTAGAGTTAATAGTAAGTAAATAATTATCTTGGTTTAAATTGTTTGATAATACAAGATTACTTTCACCATTTTAAGTTGTTTTGAAGTTAAGTCCACTTTTACTCTGTCGGCCTTTTCTCAGTATTCCCGCTCGGTGCTTACACGAGCTATAAATCGTAATATATTCGTATTATAATGGAAACAAAAGAGTTTATACTGCGCGTAACGACGAGCACCTGTGTTTCTGATACAATAAAGGCTTGATCTACACGACTATAACTTATTTCTATATTACGTTCAACTTTTGACCTAAAATTTGCGAGCTATTAAACTATTGGATAGAGGCAGGCGTTACTTTGCGGAAGTCCATCATAATGAAGGAACCAGAAGTTTAATTCGCTATAATCCGCGACAAAAGGAATATCTATGTGGTACAGTGATTTTATATATATATTGATTATATATTTTTTAATTATATATCGTGAATTTATTTATATTTTATTAATTTATTTTATATTTATTTAACGCACCACAGAATTCCCCCAAAAACTACCCTTTATATATTATAAATATATATTGATTATATATTATTATTTTATATATATATATTTATATTTATTTACCGCACCACAGAATTCCCCAAAAACTACCCTCAACGCACGTTTCACTCCGATACCGGAGCATCCTCAGGAGATGTTGCCTCCACAATGCACGATTGTGAAGGCAATCGTGCATTGTGGAGGCAACATCTCCTGAGGATGCTCCGGTATCGGAGTGAAACGTGCGTTGAGGGTAGTTTTTGGGGAATTCTGTGGTGCGGTAAATAAATATAAATATATATATATAAAATAATAATATATAATCAATATATATTTATAATATATAAAGGGTAGTTTTTGGGGGAATTCTGTGGTGCGTTAAATAAATATAAATATATATATATATATATATATAATAATATAATAATATATATAATAATAATATATATAATACATTATATATAATCAATATATATTTATCAATAAAGGGTAGTTTTTGGGGGAATTCTGTGGTGTGGTAAATAAATATAAAATAAATTAATAAAATATAAATAAATTCACGATATATAATTAAAAAATATATAATCAATATATATATAAAATCACTGTACCACATAGATATTCCTTTTGTCGCGGATTATAGCGAATTAAACTTCTGGTTCCTTCATTAGCTATTAAACTATCTGTCATCCAGGTATGAGCGTTTTTTATTATATGTACGAAGGGATGAACAATCTAACATTCTACCGCCGTATTCTCCCAAAGGAACAGGTAGTTAGTTTAATTGATTAACGGAAAAGGGTTTTTACCCCCAAAATGCATGTCAAAGCAAAGAGAGACAAGCAAGGAGATTCGATGGATTGTAGCAAAAGCCAACTTTTCTTAAATTCATAAAAAAAAGAGAGCTTACTGAAGCTATCCCGTATAGATGGTTTGATTAACTTTGCTACGCATATGCTACGTAAAAAAACAGTAGACCGTTGGAATATCTCCGATGATTACGACGCTGCGAGGAATAATGTGGCGAATAAAAAAGCTTTATGGCAAGATAAAAAAAAAGTTAACTAAATAAACTTTTATAAACATCGACATTTTCACTAGTCTATTTTCGACAATAGGCCATTACAATTAATTTCTTCCCATCACAGCCTAAATCTTCCACGTAATCTTATCCGTCCAGGTGGCTTGCAAATGCCTCAATTACGAACCACTACACACGGCTTAATCACACATCTAAATCACCGGATCCTTCGCCTGAATGTACGCGGGTCATAGAACTTGCCTATTTGGCATTCACTGCCTCAACAACTGCCAAATATATATTACAATAAGAATTCTATGGACCTAAGTCTTTGGATCGATTGGCGACTATTTGTTTTAGTGCGTTTTTTCTTGTCGCCTTCTTCAACGCACTTGTTTGTGACAGAGACCGATATAATAATGTTATTGAGAGGAAAAGAGTTAAACGTGCTTTATGTTCATCGTTAGCAATCTCAACCTTTGTTGTGTGATAAAAATGAGTCAAAATAATTATTTATAGTACTTACCTGTGTTGAAGTTTACAACAGCATGTTATGATTTAATATTTCTAGGCGTTAGTTGAGGTCATATAGGTCCAAAAACTCCTTGAAATAGACACATTTTATTATTACGACTCTTCTTATTTCTTTCTACAAAATTATTAGAAAGGCATACCTATATATAAGCAGTTACATTTAGTCGCGCGACATGTCGCTAGTGCAGTCATCGTCATCCTTATGTATAAATCGGTCCCACACTGTCTGCCTTCCGTGCGTTGTCCTGACGTCATGTTGAATAAGAAATGTTCGAAATAAATAAGGCGCGTGATTTTAATACCGGGAATTTTGAATATAGAATGGCGAATTAAATTCCTTCTACCTACACATTTTCTTGTATAGTAGTTCCTATAATTGCAGACGCCTTGTTTACAGATCAGATAAACTTGCATGCCTATTACGATCTCTCATGTAAGTTACATCAACAGACTACTTACTTTTAGAAGAATGTTGGCATTTTAGTAAAACTGTTACCTACTATTGTTTTTCTGTCCGATGGGACAGGATGCTTCCGTTTATGTATTCCTTACACCTATTTGCACTCCAAATATAATCTACGCTAATGACGTACTATATTTTCCATACTTAATATTATAATTGCGAAAGTTAAGGGTCCGTATTCTCGCCCGCCTAATTGCGCGCTCGGCCAATTTTGGAATCTGTAGGTATACCGCACAGTAAGACCGTTAGCTGCACTCACACAAAGACGGCATAGGCCGATAAAGATACTTTGATACTTTGTCAAGTTGTGTAGTCAAGTTCGTAATATTTTCACCATGTTAATAAAATTGTATAGTCTTAGTTATCACTTAAATATTATTTTCTCTTTTGATAAATGTTTATTTGGTATACATAAACTTTTATAAATTATATTTGCACACGGGTATCATAATGTAACACTGAAAACTAGATACACCTACAAGTTTTTCGTTTATTTACTTATCATTAAAATTGATGATTTTTTAAATTTTAAAACCTATACGGCTATCTGACTGTTATTAACAATTAAGGGTCCGTATTCTCGCCCGCCTAATTGCGCGCTCGGCCAATTTTGGAATCTGTAGGTATACCGCACAGTAAGACCGTTAGCTGCACTCACACAAAGACGGCATAGGCCGATAAAGATACTTTGATACTTTGTCAAGTTGTGTAGTCAAGTTCGTAATATTTTCACCATGTTAATAAAATTGTATAGTCTTAGTTATCACTTAAATATTATTTTCTCTTTTGATAAATGTTTATTTGGTATACATAAACTTTTATAAATTATATTTGCACACGGGTATCATAATGTAACACTGAAAACTAGATACACCTACAAGTTTTTCGTTTATTTACTTATCATTAAAATTGATGATTTTTTAAATTTTAAAACCTATACGGCTATCTGACTGTTATTAACAATTAAGGTACACGATTATTGACCAAGTCTTACTACATGGGTCAGTAGAGTAATTAGGTTGTCTCGAAAACGCCATTGTTATTTTGAAAACAACTCACAGCGATTGGTATTGTGTATTACGCAGGTGTAGTTAGTTAGCACGTGCAGAGGATTGGTCATAAATAATATCACAAACACGCGGACCCTCTCAGGTATCAGGTAATGTAAATTTTACGTTTTTATTGTATTAAAATATGTCTTTGCAAAACATACCTTATGCAGTTCATGATAAAGTACAGATTCAATTGTAATCATGATTAGTTAAAAGATATAAATAAAACCTAACCCTATTTTCAATTCACAAATTGACCACTGCAAGGTTATTTCCGGAATTTGCAATTTCCAAAACTTGTCTGGTATTGTCTAGTCGAAGGCTTCGGCCGTGGCTATATATCACCCTATCTGCAAAGATGAGCCGCCAAGGGAGTGACCATTCCAGTACGATATCGTGTATTATACGGTTATGGGTTATAACCGATTAGGGATATGACACCCCTAACGGATTAGCCCGCTACCGTCTTAGGCTGCATCATCACTTAGCATCAGGTGATAAAGCAGTCAAGGGCTGAGTTTTAAATATTCTTATATAGTATACTTATATAAATATTTTTATCATAAAACAGTGTCTCTGAGAGGCATAGATCTAGCTTTTCAGGAATCCAAAATTTCTGGAAGTAAATAATTATAATATTTTTTTTCTAATTTAACTTCCATGTTTTTATTTTTCAAAAATCTGAATCTCTATCAATTATTTCGATTTTTAGATTATGCTCAGGCCCAGTCCAAACGGCAAATAAACATCTGGGTTTTTGAGCTATGTGTAACTGGCCCTAATTTGGTAATACCATAGCTCTTATTTTGTGTCATTGATTGGTTTACTGCTTTCCACATTTTATTTTATTTTATTTTGCTTTACGGCTTCCTCAGGATCCTTTCCAATGGCAGATTGGAGAAATTTTTTTTCTATTATCTCTTTACATACAATGCATCTGGCGTAGCACCCAAAAAAAAAACAGAGTCCCAAAGGCCGCATCTTCCAATTTTGATATTTTCTTGTTCAGCCAGCTGTTCCTAAGCAGCAGAGCTTCATTTTCTCTACCAAGTTGTATAGCTGAAATGTTATCCGTGAAAGCGTAGCAGACAGACAGACAGATAGACGGACAGACACAACACACTTTCGCATTTATAATATTATTATGGATTTTCTGCTCTGGTCTGGTCTAGTGGAAGGCTTCGGCCGTGGCTAGTGACTATGCAACTTTCAGGTAACAGAATATAAAATAATCTTACCTTGTGATATATAAAATAAGTAAAATCAAATCCAGAAGCGAATACTCCAATCCAATTACAAAGCAAGGGCCTAAATATTATTTTCACTGATTACAATGTCAAAGCCCATATAGAGATGCCAAGGTCAGAAAAACAAAAACACCAAACTTGTATGGTTTTGTTGGAAGCAGTTGAGCAGAGCAGAGTACCTCAATGATCGCAAGCAACTATAAAGGTGACAGTAAGGCCCAGCACACATGGTGAAACGCAACTGCAACGAAACCCTTTTGAAATTATAGGTTTGAAACCAGTTTCAAATGTTTTCCACACACGCCGCAACCTAAATATGATGAAATTAGTCACAATCATTCCGATTTTGAGACCAGACAGACGTCTCCAAAATGTCTAGTTCAAGTGATGAAGAAGTTGTGGTTCTGTATTTGTATCTTCGACAAAGAAGGAGGCGTAAAAGAAGAAGTATGTGGTTACATCCCTACATTGAGAAGAATATCAACTGCCGTATGTTTGTGGCTGCTAAAGAATTTCAACAAACTGACAGAAAATTCATGGATTGTTATCGTATGAGCAAAAAGACATACCTTGAGCTTGTTGAAATAATGACACCTCAGCTGCAGAAACAGAATACTAACATGAGGGAATGTGTGAGTCCTCAAGAACGGCTATTAATAACACTTATGTAAGTAATTTAAAATATTTATTTATACCATTTATAAGAACACAAACATTTATTTTGAATGAAAATTAAATTGGTTTCCTTCTTGGTTTACAAGATTGTATTCTGATGTAGAATTTGATGGTGTTTGTGTAGATACTCCGCTGAAGTCCAGAGGATTAGGTGTTGGTACTGGCTGCGCATATGAAGGACTAGCATACTCTGTATACTGCGATATCGGAGAATATATTGTTTGATAGGACGTTTCGTTATTTAATGTAATTGATTCACTCGTTGCTGCACTTTCAGGCGTAGGAGGAGTTGGATTCAATATGTCATCAATAAGGTTTAGTACACGTCTCTTGAATAATTTGAATTGTTGCAGATTCATTTCTCTTAATTCAGGTGCGAGACTATTTAAAAACGACATAACAGAGTCCGTGGACGTCTGAGATTCATTTATGCGAGTAGATTTCTGTTTTAAATAATTAATGAAATGCTTATCAGTTTCGTGCAATGAAGATTTCTTTCGCTTTGGGTTTGAAGAATGATGAGCGGAATCATCATGAGTACCAGGAGGGCTAGGCTCGTCTACATTACTGCGCTCAGTAGATTGCTCGAACTCGGTAGGCACATCGTTTGACACATCAGTTGTCGTATTCTCTCTTGAACTAGTAGATGGCAAGTTCCCTGCCTCGTGCGGAATCACCGGTTTTACATATGGTATTAAAAATTGCATGTAATCGAGTAAATAGTATGGTTTCTTCTTTTTTATTCCAGAACCACTTGGCAAAGGTTTCAAGTGTCTCATAAAAACAACACGCATATTTCGCCATTTTTCTTTGCATACGGCACCTGTAACAAGATTTAAATAAAAAAAACATTAAAAAGCGTCTTTCAATGTTATCTTTAAATTTTAGATTTTACTATATTTATATTCTTCAATATTTAAATGTTTTACTTGCCTATATACCTAGCTTTATTTGTTTTCAGGTATTTAGGAGGTACATCTACTACATATGTGGCATTGGGCTTATATTTCGCCAGAGGAGAATCCACAATTGCAAACATCGTGGCTGAGACTACTAAAAAAATATGGGAAACTTTAATGAATACATATATGGCGGTTCCAGACACAAATAAGTGGAAGCAAATTGCTGAACGATACTATACTTTGTGGAATATGCCTAATTGTTTAGGATCTCTTGACGGAAAACATTTTAAAATAAAAAAGTATCCTAATACAGGATCTGCAAATTTTAATTACAAAAATTACAATTCTGTAATTTTAATGGCATGTGCCGATGCTGATGGTTTGTTTACAATGATAGAAGTGGGATATGCAGGTAGAAATAGTGACGCAGGTATTTTCAGAGTTTCACATATGAAGCGTCTTATTGAGTCTGATGCACTTAATATTCCTGCACCAGCCCGTTTACCACTTGATGAAAATAATTACTCATTCCCATTTTACTTTGTTGGAGATGAAGCCTTTCCTTTGGAAAAATACCTAATGAGACCTTTTCCTGGAAGGAATGCCACCAACACCTCACGGGTCTTTAATTATAGACTATCCCGTGCAAGAAAAAGTGTTGAGTGTACTTTTGGCATGTTAACAGAAAAATTCATGTTATTCGAATCACCAATACGTTGCCGAAACCCTGAGGTGGTCAATAATATAATAAAAAGCGCTTGTGTCTTGCACAATTTTGTGAGATCCAAGGAAGGAATGTCATATCAGGCAACGAACATCAGCGGGGGAACAAGTCAACGACCTAATGGTATAATTCCACATGAGTTGATCCTAGGACCCAATCCTTCATCTTTAGCTTTAAGAAAATATTTGAATAATTACTTTTTGGCACCTCAGACAGCATTGCCTTGGCAATGGGCTTATTGTATTTAAGAATAATTAAATAAACAAAATAATCAGCTCACCTGTCATATTCATTATTTTTCCAATTTCAGCCCATGCTTTATCAGTATCATTCTTGCGAGAGTAGCTTGAAAGTGTTGTATTGTACAAGCAAGGATGCTTCTCAACTTCCAATACGAATTGAATGTTTTTATTTTCGTCGTCAGCCATTTTGTCGAACAGAAAAGACGCCAAATTCGACACGAGTTTCCTGCACGCTGATTTCAAAGCAACTGATCTGCAACGCGTTTCAAAACGGTTTCAAACTAGTTGCGACGTGTGTTGTCTCTCAAAGGTATCTATGGCATAAACTCAAATGAAACTCAAAAGTAACTAGTAGTTGCAGTTTCGTTGCAGTTGCGTTTCACCATGTGTAAGAGATTTGTGGGTTTCATAGAATATAAAAATATAGACATACCTGCCATTTGCAATTTAGTTGTCTTGGAAATACCCTTGGTTTTATGATAAAAAACAAAAACAACTTTCAAGTAATCGATAGATAGGTTTACTTGTGTATTATGCAAGTGCAATCTGCACGTGCGTAGGATTAGGTCATAAATAATATTAAAAGCGACCCTTTTAAATATCAGGTAATGTAAAAATACCATACTTCACGCGGGCCATGCAATTGGATCAATCTGGATAAGAAATCCAAGACAACTAAAAGTAAAAAAAAAACCAGTCGATTTGAGTAATAAAATTTCATACAAACTCGTCTTGTTTACCAGAAACGAAACAATTTGCTATAAATAAAAACTTTATGACCATTGAGCTTTGTTACTCTAAGTAATTTGTAAAAGAAATGATATTGTATTAAAATGTGTATTGCAATATATACCTTATGCAGCTTACGATAAAGTACAAATTAAATTGTATTCATGATGAGCTTCTTCGTTTTAGAATTTCAAATCGTTGCGGTAATATTTTATGACTTATAATATTGTTTAGTATTTTGATCGAAAGGCAGTGCGATTTGCACGGTACTATAATTGTCGAAAGGTAAAAGAATAAATAAAATCTATGTCAACAATGAACAAGTGAATATAATTAAAATTATTAATAAATACGACTGCTCTGCCGTAGCCCGTAACTATCTACTACGTAACGATACCACAGTCATTGAATAATTAACAATGGAGTCTTATTCACATTTTTATTAAATGATATTTTTTGGGAATCACTGGATATTGAACTATATTAGTATATATTTTTGGAATCTACTCATCATTTTCTAGATGATGAGTATATAGTTAAACTTATTTTCGAAAAAAGAAATCTACTTTAGTCTTTAATTCGAGACCATGGTCACCCCATCACATTTTTTGAAAATTTTACTAGCCTATGTGACCCGGAATAAGCTAGGGATTCTAACGATACCTCATTTATCAAATTCAGTTCAGGCGTATAGAAGTTATGGTGGAATATACAAACTCACATACATACATACATACATGAACCCTGAAAACAATATAATCCTTTTTTCAGGCAGTCGTATAATTTTTTTTATAATAGGTACTTTTTATTGACCCGTGATATAATGATTGTTTACGATTAATTTGGGAATTCATAATTTCTGAAGCCCTTGAGCGCTCCAGTACGATGCCTCGTAGAATAGAAATCATCAGTGACCATCAGGTGAGATCGCAGTCAAGGGCTAAGCTTGTAGTGGATAAATGAAAATTCAATATAAGTAATGCTATGAAAACTGTATTTACCAAAATCTCTCAGCAACAACGTATGCCACGTTGAGTTTTGCAATTACGATTTCAAAGAAAATATAATATTTCATGAAAGTAAATTCAAAACCCATACAAATATTACGCATACTTAAATCCCGATTTACGAGAAAAACACTATGAGATTATAATATTGTATCGTTCAAAATTATTTAATAGTTCTAAAAAATTTACCCTTATTAATTCATAATTAAATACGTATCACGCATTCATTCAATATCGATTGAATCGGATCAAGAACCTAACATTCTCTGCTCATCAATCTAAGGCAGTCGCGCTATGTATTGTTAGCAACACGTTTTTACAAAGGCTTGTGAGAGAGCTCACGCACACATACAAAAGAGCCCATCCAGCAACACGTCTTCCCTCGAAGAGCGCTGGGCTCGGTATGCCGGTCGTGCGGTTTGCAGTAGCATTTTACACGTGAAATTTATAAGACTTTTGATAATTTTTTTTGGTCATATAGGTATTTTATAGAAATTTATTTTTTTACAATTTATGTCATATAAATACTAAACATTCATGGGAAATTTTATTTTATCAGTAAATTCGACAAACTTTTAAGAAATAGGGGTTATTGTGACGCGTAAATTTTGATAAATCGTGCACATTGATTTGATTTTTTTATTAATTAATTTTGTATAGATCGTATAAAAACGAATTGCAACAGTCCAATTTTAAGAATGTGTTTATCATATTCATATTTTTTATAAGTCATTTATTACAATTTTTCTTGGATTTATATGGGTCAAAAGTATCGCCTAAAAGTGTAAAAATGGTAATCGTATTCCGCAAGAATGAGAATTTCACTATTATATTTCAATAAAATTAATATTTTTTTTGCAACATTCTACTAAGGAGGGATTAAACTTTATTGTTTTAATTTTCTTTTTGTTATAATACTAATATATCATGCACAAAGCTCATCAAAAGTTCTTAAAATATCGGTTAGCGGGGATACGGATTCTTAATTTATCTTTCATCTTATACAGCGTAGATATAATGTAACATGTATAAGTACGTACCTAATTATAGACACGTCAAATATTCCTTTTGCACTCTATTGGGGCTTTTTAATGGGAATACACAGTTTTTGTATATTAGTTTAATATTACTATTTTAGTTTAGTAGGTATATTATGTGATTCAAAAGATTAACTGCGGCAACGTTGCCAACGAATTCAAAATAATATCCAGAGGCGACTAAACGTTGGTAATTCAGCGTCGGATCGCTTCTTGCAACGTGTAAATTTGCATTGAATGGCAAAGGACAGTGCGGCCGTTTTCAAATTAGATACAAGGCGAGGCCGCGAGATACACTGTGTTTCATATCCGAAGAGACAACCGTCAAAACGCCTCTGTAGCGTATACAGAAATTTAATCTGTTGTTATCGGTTGTTGTTTGTATGCACAAGTTTTATGACTTTTTTCATTCACGATTTTTTTGTTTATTTGTGGAATAAACAAATAACTCTTTGATTTTTCCGGATAAAATAGTGACAGTACCTATTTTTAATTTAGTCAAAATTTAATGAGCGAATGGGCTATTGAAAGACAGACAGACTAAAGTGGTGATATTGTTAAAGCAATTGGTAACGGATTAATTCAGCTAGGAGCACCGACGACCGAAAAGTAGCTGGTATCAGTTATGAAACTTTAGCATTGTCCAAAAAGTGTACTTACATAGTATGATGATGAAAATATTAAGAATTAAGTGTAGTGATTTTGCTTGCAAAAAAACGTTCCAAAAGCTATCAAATGCGAGTACTGTTATAGCAAAAAAATCCCTGTGAAATTATGTACTTACTCTAGTTCTAGTGCTTGGCCAAGCTTAAAATCTGACCTTTTATTTTTGACGGTCGTATCTGAGACTATGTTTATATAGCATCAAGCAGGTTACTCCAAACCGTGTATGCACACTGTAGTCTCAGTGCTGTAGGACCAAAAAACATCAAGAATTTGTAAGTTTTATTAGAATGCCTGAAGGTTACCATTTGTGATTTACGACAATGACGTAATAGATAACTTAAAGCTGTCTTCAAGTTATATTTATGGCCCCACGATTAACTCTATATTAATAAAGTTTGCCATTAGACTTTTTATAGTGCTTAGGTTCCCACTTTATGATTAAATGGTCCATGTTTTATTTATAAGTATGTTTCTAGACCGTTGATAATGATGTAATAATTTCACAGCTCTATTTCGATTCGATATTTGAATTAAATTATAAACTTTTCTTACATATGTACATATGTAGGTATGGTATCTACAGAGCATAAAGGACGAGTTACTTATACAGTTGATGTGAAGACAAGCAAAGCAAGGTATTTTCTTTCATTGGAGGCTAACCTAAGTTCCTAATTCGCTGTCATACTCGTATTTACTTTTTACACAAAATAAAAGTTTACTGATGAAGATATTAAATGATTTAAGTTAGCGTTTGACCATTTCAGACGCGGTCGGGTTGTGTAGTATAGATATATATTATGTATCCATTGTCACCCGTCTCATCCAATCAGAGACAACTCAAGCGCAATTCGTGTGACTATACCGCTTTCCGTGAACTTAGTATCGACAAAAGCTGCGAAAAAGCTGTCGAACTGATTCTGCTTGGGCTGCAATATCTATAGGTACTCATCGCGCCTCAAATGGACGGGAGCTCAAGGTGTATTATAAAACGCTACATTTAAATTACAGAAGAATAGTGAACATTTGCGATATATCCAGTCCAGTTGTCCAGTTGCATAACTTACTTTTATTGGCTGTCAGAGTTTAACCGTAAACGTAACGTAAGTAGGTTTAAACTCATGTCATCCAGCCAGACCTTTATCCATACCTACTTCCTTACTATATTCAATATTATAAATGCAAAAATGTGTCTGTCTGTCTGTCTGCTACGCTTTCACGGCCCACCTGTTCAACCGATTTTGATGAAATTTGTTACAGGGATAGTTTGTATCCCGGGGAAGGACATTAGGCTACTTTGTATCACGGAAAATTCCAGAATTCCCCCGGGAATCAACAAACCTTAATCTACGCGGACGACGTCGCAGGCATCATCTAGTTACTCATAATTCTTCTAACAACAGTATTTCAATCAGATTTAACTCAAGCGCAATCAAGGCGACAACGCTTTCTCGTGTCTTTCGCATCGACAAAGCCTAGTAAAAGCAGCGAATTAAAAATCGCAATGATTGTGCTTGGACTGCAATAGCTGTCTACCCATAACCCATCGCGCCTCAAAGGGACGGCAACTCAAGGTGTGTAAAACGCTACAGTTAAATTACAGAAGAATGGTGAATTAATAAAATAAAACAGGTGGGACAGGCCCGAGTCCCGCAGGAAAGCGAGGAAGTCGTAAATACGACAGCTGGCTCCGTCTAGCCACCACGATTTTACACATTTGCATCCAAATTGGACGAGAATGTATGTATATTCTAATTTATTACGAATTTAATTCGTGTACATATATAGTATGATAAAATTAATTCAATTAGTATCTAAGAATGTATGTATAATACTATGTTAGTGGTTCAATTAAATCCATACTTCCATACTATCCATATCCATACTAATATTATAAATGCGAAAGTGTGTCTGTCTGTCTGTCTGCCTGCTACGCTTTCACGGCCCATCTGTTCAACCGATTTTGATGAAATTCGGTACAGGGATAGTTTGATACCCGGGGAAGGACATAGGCTACTTTTTATCCCGGAAATTTCAAGAGTTCCCGCGGGAATCAAAAAAGATTATCTCTTCAACCAATTTTGATAAAATTCGCTATAGGGATAGTTTGATACCCGGGGAAGGACATAAACTACTTTTTATCCCGGAAAATTGAAGAGTTCCCGAGGGAATCAAAAACCTTAATCCACGCGGACGAAGTCGCGGGCATCATCTAGTTATTAATATGTTTATGATGTGTTTGTATGATCTTTTCATTTCTTTCCAGATCAGTTCAATAATATTATTTCGTTATAAATTATGTCTATCTAATTCCTTTAAAAAGAACAGATGACTCTGTCGTCTAAGTTTGTTTTATGTGACGATGGATTTAACACCACGCTAGCGTCGAGCAGGTAACTACGCCAGTATGCGGAGATGTAAAAAGATAAATTTAGGAACTAAATAGGTACATATATTAAGATCACTTCAGATATGATCAGATGAATGTAGTTGTTTGAAAAAAAACTGATTCGACTAATTTAGACGTTTTAATAGACCCTTGACTGGTTGTCCTAAAAGGTGAGAAATTTTGCAAAATAAATGATTTACTTATTTATTTGCAAACGGAGCGTTAAATCTGAAATCCGTGTAAAATGTAACTCCATTGTACAAATATAAATATCACTGTCCAATAAGTTTTCTCATTCAATACGCGCAGATTTACGAATCGAAGGGCGTAGTGCAAGGCTCGTTCACACTGGTCGCGCGGGTCGTGGGGTCAATTCGCACAGTTTAGCACCGCGTCATATTTATAATTACCGCGAAGCGAGGCGCACGCGTGCTAGCCTCTCCCGCGTTTGTCGATAAATCAAAATTTTAAATCACCGGTGGGCGGGACACCGTTCGCCCAGCGCAGCGCCGAATAAAATGAATTAAAAATAAAACAAGCCCTATCCATGCTCGCCCTGAGAAAATTTAAAGATATTTTCGCTTTAGTTTTTTTAATTAATACCTTGTTAAATTTTAATATTGAGAGCGCATGCGTTATTACAATGGGTGTGCGCCGGCCGGGAGATTTTAACCGGCCCCTCGGTCGTTCGGGTAACTTATTGATGCTTGCAAGTCGCGAGCCGTAATTGGATCAGTTTTTTAACGAGAATTGATAAGCTTCACGAAGGGTGCGACTGGTTCATTACACGGACCTCTCGCTTCCGCAAATTAATTGCCAAAATACGTCGCGTGTGAGTTAAGGTATGCTTTCGGGGAAGCATTTCATTTAGGTGCTCATAAAAGGCTATGGTAATTTGAAAAAACCGTTTTACTTTTGGCTCTCGTAGCACACCTTAGCTCTTCTATCATGTCAATATCCAGCCACATCTAGTATGCCTTACAAAAAAAACTGATTATAATATTACAAAACAATTCCTCATTTAAATTAGAACCGACAATTGGTATGATATCTAATTATAACAGTTTTACGTGAAAACCTGACGAGCGTTCAGGCGATAAGGGGCTTGGAAAAATTACGAAGAGATTACAGAATAACTTCACCTTCATTTAGGGTTGCCAAGTTATTCAATTACCCACTCGAAAATTACTTAATCGAAAGTCAAAGTTTTTTACAAAGGTAAAATTACATTGGTTTTCTTAAAAATGTTTTATTCATACGACAAATTAGTTAAGTAGAGTGGAAGTCAGTACTATACTTTCTAGTTGTTAATCAAGTTTTATTTTGTTATTACGCTTTTTTTTTAACGCTGTGCCTACTTGTGAAATAAAAAGTACGCCATTTATGATCCATTTACATTCATTCACAACGTAAAAAGTGATAATAATGATTGTTATTATATGTAACTAACTACCTCCACGCTGTAAATAAAAAAGATATATCGTAATTATACGTAGATATGTTTTAATTTATGTACCCATGGAACTTGTTTTTATTATTGGTAAGTTTGGTCTTTTATGGTCTTAATATATTTGTGTTGTATAGTATGATAGTAATCTTACTAAGTACTTCTTGTCAATGCATTCCCTTCCACTTAAACATTCTATGAACCGATTCTAAAATGTTTACAAATTTAATCCAAATTATCATCAAAAAAATCTGTTAGTGATTTAAATATCAGAATACATTTAAGTTTGGTGGAGATCCTCTCTTGCTATCAGAGCATTTAGTTAAAAATAGTAGACATACTATCTAAAATAATTAGTAAAAGTAGTTCTTCTTATTGAACTTATTCTATTCTTCTCTCTATTATTATTACTCTATTCTTCTTATATTCTATTCTTATTATTCTAGTGGTGATAGCGTAGTGGCTTAGACAACCGACCTCCTGTACCCACGGGGTTGCGGGTTCGATCCCCGGGCACGGACCTCTAACTTTTCGAAGTTATGTGCGTTTTAAGAAATTAAATGTCACTTGCTTCAAACGGTGAAGGAAAACATTGTGAGAAAACCTGCATGCCCGAGAGTTCTTCATAATATTTTCGTGAAGTCTGCCAATCCGCACGTAGCCAGCGTGGTGGACTATGGCAAAACCCTTCTCATTCCGAGAGGAGACTCGTGCTGAGTAGTAAGCCAGCAATGGGTTGATAAGAGAGATAATATATTGTATTTCTGGGTAATGACTAATGAGGCCAGCACTGTTTGACACAATCTCTAAACTACACTAAAATGACAGCTTTAAATCTATGTAGTTCTGTCCCTTTCCGCAGGGAGTATTATGTAAGGGCTAGCAATATTTTTAATGCTGTCATTTTAGTTTAGTTTAATGATAGTGCTCTACAAAATCCCTTTCTAATACATATTATACTAAAAATCTAACATCTTTTTAAAAATGAATAGACAAAACAGCTGCTTCTTATTTCGTAAAAGCCTGAGCAAGTTACTCATTAGTTCGGTTTCGACGCGGGTAGCCGTCACATTGGAATGATTAAAGGCGCACCAATCAAACGTCCAAGGAATGAGCCGTCAGCTTAGTTTGACTACTGTCTACTGGCGGAATGTACTCGGATTTTGGAAATATTTGACCTACGAGATGACTTGGCTCGCTCTTTAAACTCGTAAAAGTACGTTTATTAAGATAAAAAAATTTAACACGTGATGTATTGTGTAAAGACACCTAAAAATTCTTTCTAAAACATGTTATACTAAAAATCTAAGATTAAAAAAAATTAAATAGACAAAACAGCTGCTTCTTATTTTGTAAAAGCCTGAGCAAGTTACTCATTAGTTCGGTTTCGACGCGGGTAGCCGTCACACTGGAATGATTAAAGGCGCACCAATCAAACGTCTGAGGAATGAGCCGTCAGCTAAGTGACGCGTGTCTGACTACTGTCTACTGGCGGAGTGTATGTTGGAGATATTTGACCCACGAGGTGACTTGGCTCGCTCTTAAAACTCGTACGTCCCGTTATTAAGACGAAAAATTTGAACACGAAATGTGATCTTCAATTTATTTTTTATACCATAAGCTGTAACTTAACTAAGAATTGACCTGTGTGTTGCGATATTGTACCTATTCATTTAATTATTCCAAAATAAAAAGTCGTTACATATAAGAAATTTGGTTTCTTCATGTTTGTAAGCGCTTATCGGCTCGTCTTAGCACTGTACAGAAGATACTTATTGGTTATAATTAAAACAACAAAACAAAGAATATTTCTAAAGTCCAGATTTACAGCCACTAAAGACAGATGGGGTGATAATTATTTTAGTTAATAGTCTGACAATTATATCATTATACCTACAGCTAACATAAGTACTAAGGGCAGTCAAGGGCTAACTTGTAGTGGATTAAAAAAAAAAAAAAAAAAAAGTACATAGCTAGAAAAACTTAAAAATTAAAAGCAATCTAAACAGCTGCAAAAGAAAATAAAATAGTTTTAATCAGCTTATAAATTTTATTTATAGTAAACTCACTTACCTATCGTGTAAGTAGAGTTTATTAAAACAAAATTGCAATTAGTACCTGGGTACTAAAATCCATCATGACATTAAGTACAATAAAGATTAATAGAATAGAACTTTTATGAGTCTTTAAAGTGAGTACTTTGTTTTTTTTACTATTAATTAATTTTCTGGCGTGTCTGCCCATAAGTGTCCGTGAAATGACATTCAATGTGTGCAATTGTGTTTTTTTCGAACTGTAGCCACTTTTTCTAGACAGTTCAATGATGTTCCTACTTAATCCAGGTATTCACGTCCGTACATGCTCGAAGTTGCTACGATAGTATAGCAAGTACAAAATTACTAATATTACGAATATGTACTTAGTTACTTACTAATACTAATACAAATACTAATTACTAATAATATTATAAAAGCGAAAGTTTGGATGGATGAATGTATGTATGGATGGATGGATGGATGTTTGTAACTCAATCACGCAAGAACGGCTGAATGGATCTGGATGAAATATGGCATAGAGATAGATTATTGACTGAAATAATACATAGGCTACTTTTTATCAAAAACCTCAATCTACGCGGACGAAGTAGCGCGCATCAGCTAGTTAAATATGGAGCTATATGGAGCTTAAATATGGAGCTATATGGAGTTGCCTAAGAAGAGATTTCCGAACCCCGATTCACTTGACAATTCAAAGTTAGTACAAAAGTTGTATTCTATTTTGTTCAATATTTTTTAGGGCGAGCAATGGCTCGACATTCATAATTTCAAATATATGACTGCAACGTCGAACATTGTCATGATCTATGTAAAGAGTGCTCGACGAGCATGTTTCTGAGTGAGAAACCAGCTTAAGTGAATACTCTGTTAATGTGAAAATTACACTATGCCTATTTTTTGCTACTAATTATGTGTAAAGGATGGGGTGTTGGGCAATTGCATACCCTCATACTTTTCACAGGCTACCGACTACCGAGCTGTATAAAAACATTTAGGTATGTTCAACAACTAAGTTAAACGCATAAATAATGTTTTAATTAATTAATTAATACTTATAATATAAGTGCCTAGGTACTTTAGAAGAATCAATATTTCTTAATAATTTCACTATAGACAGGTAATACTTGACTCAGTTTCCTGCGGATCACTATTCACTAATAAGTCAACTCCAAATTAAGAGCATATTACATGGATTTACGGTGATGCAAATTACATGGGCAACTGAAAAAGAGTATATTCTCGCAATGGTTACACTGAAAGTCACAGAACCATTGATCAAACTCAAAATTAAGAGCAAAACTCAACGGGATGATCACAGAGTGCAAGGGTGGCCCCACATTTAATAATACGGATTAATTATCGACCGAAATCGACCACTGAAATATACCTGTCAATGCTGTAAAACAGCGCGACCCAATTTATAAGGGCCCCGAACAATGGTAAAAGCAGTAAACACAATGGATCGCCGCAAAATGAGCAAAACTGACTGCATCGAAATGAACGCCCGCCGCCGGCCTCGCGGGCCCATATTATATACTAACTATTGTTTTCAGATATACTGTGATGTGTAATAATATAGTCTTATAATGCTATGACTTATAACTATTTTGAGTTGTGAGTATTTTTGATAGGTAATTTACTCGGAGCATTTAGATAACGTAAGTCATTTACAAGCGACACCGGAAAGTATAGCAAATTTACATAACTCTAGTTTTCTAATAACGAGGCCCAAGCCTTCCATATAAAATGACAGTATTACGCTCAACGCTGTAAATTATATGGTACAAAAATTCTGGTTGTAAAATATTTAAAAAATTCGGAACTATTGGTTAAATAGGTTAGGGATGCCAAAAATAAGCTTTACGAGGTAATTGTAATTAGGTAAGTCGTTATTACTTAGGTGCGCTATACATGTTTAGTATCACTAAAGTAAGAAAATATAGGTATGGGTATACCTTAATCTGTACCTAAGGTAACAGGTAAGTAATGTGTATTTATGGCAAGAGCATATTTCATATTTCTTATGAAATTTTTATTCGCCAAATTTTCATATTTTAATACAAGATTTATCTGAGTTGTAGGCTATATCTTGAATGTTTATGTAAATCAAAGGGTTGAACAGAGCCGCGCACGCGCTGCTGACGTGCGGACCACCGGCGGCTGTGTCAGCCCTGATTCACGGCCCTGCTGCTAGGGTTGTACAATCATTCAAACAAAAACTATTTTTTTAATTAATAGACTAGTGCTTGTTGTCAATCAAATCCGCTGCCAAATGACGTGCAGTATGAGATGGAGGATTTTAAAGGTGAAAGGGATAAAGTCCGATGAGTTCCATCACTTAGCGGCTCTTACTAGTTGTTACCTAACGAGGACGCAAATCGCTTCGTGAGTGATATAAAATTTGAAACACGTAATTAATTGTATACGCTGAAGTCATATATCTAAGTATTATAATTAGTTAAATGAGTAATTCGGAAATAAATTTAAAATAATAAATTAGCTCACGGCTGGTTTGAGCATGGCTAAACACTACCATGAGTAGTGTACCAAGTGATTACCGCTTAAATGCCAAGCCATCTTGGGCCTTTATCATTTTAGACAGCATCATTGGATACCACCAGGAAATAATGCCGCAAGACTAGGTAACTTATTGTCATTAGATAAAAATAAAAACAAAAACCGTAGTTACTATAAAATGAATATTATAGATTCCGATTCAAATATAGGCCATAATAATCTGGCATCGAAAGGAAAAATTTAACATACCCGCACTAGCTTTTACCATAACAATTTATAGAGGATCATGCGATCGCTTTATTTTCAGGCTTTATGTTCAGTCAGCGCCATTGCTCCAAAACTGTTATGGACTTGTTGAGCCAGCCCTGCGGCGTGGCTGCGACAAGCGTAGCATTGTTAGGCTCAGGCCGCCCTGCCTGTATAAATACATTCATATTGCCACTCTAAATATCTGAAATAAGCCCTACAGACCCAGAAAAAAGAAGCGATTACAAAAAAAAATTGGTGTTTTGAAAGATTGATTGATGTGTGAATATTTATTATCTGTACACATTCAAACCAGTCTATCAAATCGGATAAAGATACTATGCAAAAATAAACAGCCACTTAAAATCCGAGTGCGAAGCGGGAGATAAAATACGAAACTAAGAGCGTTCCAAATCGTTAACACTAACAACTCATTCCTATCGCACTCCGGGATTTAATCGCGCAAAATCTAGCGCATTGCTGCGCATTCTGAAGCGTCGAAGTTTCAGAATGCACAGAAAATGGAAAAAACATGGCGCTAAACCGCGAAACCGTATGTATTTAAACGCTGAATCCAAGATTCTGACCGTCAAAAAAGCGGGCTATTTAAATTTTATCAAAACGCGAACACAATGGAACAGATTCAGAAAGTCGTCGTTTTGTTTTATTTTTAATTTTAAATTTGAAAAAGGAATTCGGTTCGGCAAAGCCTGTCACATCATTCCAGCGCTGCTAAGTGACGCCGGACGCACGTCAGTCCCGTGGATGTGTTTTATTTTCATACGAATAAAACCGACTCGGCTTGTTTTTTGTTATCCTAGATGTCGGACTCGCGTATACGATTAATTTTATAAACGTTTTATCGATCTTTTCTCTTATTTTCCCACCTTTACAGAGTGGTCTAAGCGTCAAAATATTTTGTAATTTCATATTTAATGGAATGCAGGTAAACGTAATTATTTTATTAAGCACATATTTATACTACAAATAACAAAGTCTGATCAATGGAAATTGCTAAACAAATACCTGACTTTATGGTAAAACAGCCATTGGTTTATTATTGGTGCAATTTCACTAAAGGAGAATCAATTATTAAAATTATAATAATTACGGCGTATTCACCATATTACGGCGTACGCTGTATCGCTCGGGGATAATAAAGGCCGTCGCTCACTTGCGCTCAGTGGGGCGACTAGCGATTGACGTACGTCGAGATGACGCTAAAAGGTCTATTGTATACGAAATGCTCGTTACTCGCCATCCAACCGGTCTTTAACACGCTCGAACAATGTGATCACTTTATACGTACGTACCTTTTTATGTGGCAATGATTGGGCCCCAATACATTGTATTAGCAATATTTATTTTATTGGATGTCTGTTGCTGTGGTGACAATGATTGTTTGACCACAACCGCTTTTCTATCCGTTTCAATAGAAGGCTGATTTAATGGTGGATTATAAAATATAATATTATCATTCCCGTCGTCTCTACTATCCTATTTTATTTCCTATTTTATCCTATCTATTTTTTATTTTATTTATAAGCCCGTTTTTTTATTAAATATTTTTTTTTAATTTATTAGTCTAGGGCTTTACTCAACTTATTATAGGTAAATAAAACGCGAATATTGTTGTAATGTTTGTCTACCACACTCTGTAACCACTTGTGTTTTTTAAAAATGTTTTTATGTATTTATTCAATAGTAATAAAGCCGTAACACAAACTGACCGTTTAATGTAAATGTAATTACTCCATTGCGTTCTTTTATAGTGCAATTAATCAAAGGCTGTTACAATATGCATGATTACTTAAACAAATAAAAGCAATTATGTAAATACGCTGCTCATTAAGCATTTCACGTGAATATTGTCCCGGTAAAGGCTATCGAGTCAACGCGTGATATCGCATCTCGGATAAATATCGGATTGCGTCAATTACGCGACGGATCTACCGCGATCGGGCGATACATACAATTGTGTGCGTCGACCCTCATATTTGGCCAACCAGTTCTACGCATATTAAATTAGCATAACAAACTGTAAGAGTTGCTAGTAAAAACCTACCAAGTGCGATGGCATTTATAAGGTAAAAACATGCACTGAACGTTCAAAGCAATGGGTTAAATTTTTTTTACTTTCAAGACAATGTCCGTGAATTCATTCGTACTTCCTGTGGATTTAGGTTCATAAAAATTTTATTTTTTCTCAGATAAAAAATCCTAGATTTTCTTTGATAACAAAAAAAACACATTTCAAATTAATTATAATATTTTTCCATACTTGAATCGTATTTTATCATAGAGTGATCATTTTGTAGTACCCACCTACTTAATATTCTGAGAAAAAAAAATTACATCGCTACTTACTAATTCTATGATACCTATCGAAATCGATATTTTAGTTTTTGTTTAAGTTGTAAGTAACTAGTCTCTGGTGGTTTCTTTTTCTCGAATCAGAATTTTTTTATTCGACCTAAAAGCAAGTAGTAGCAATGTTATGTTAATTGATTAGGTAGTCAATACCACGGGCATCAAAATCATTTATTTGATCGAACATTTTGATCGCTTCGACGGTAGCTTGCTTTTACTCGACTGTCAGTCCGGCCGAGGCTTAGCCCAGATTATAACGTAACACGGTAGTTCTGCCTTTGATGTCATTCAAACGATTGCTTAATGCTCTTAATTGCTTAGTTTGGGAGCAACATGAGGAAATATGATGATTGGCAATTTTACAGAACCACTTCGATCGAGTGGGATAAGTACAGAATATCTTTGGATGTAAGTGGAAGGATCAATTCTTTTTAGTTTTCGATATTAATAAGAGATTTTTAGGCATACAATTTTATATTATGTACCTACAGTGTAAATTATGGTTAAAACCTTACTATTTTTAGGGTTCCGTACCCAAAGGGTAAAAACGGGACCCTATTACTAAGACTCCGCTGTCTGTCTGTCTGTCTGTCTGTCTGTCTGTCTGTCTGTCTGTCTGTCTGTCTGTCTGTCTGTCTGTCTGTCTGTCTGTCTGTCTGTCTCCAGGCTGTATCTCATAGACCGTGATAGCTAGAAAGCTGAAATTTTCACAAATGATGTATTTCCGTTGCCGCTATAACAACAAATACTAAAAATTAAAAAAATATATATATTAAGGGGGGTCCCCATACAATAAACGTGTTTTTTTAGTATTATTTTGCTCAATATTAAAAACGGTAACAGGTAGACGGTTCAAATTTTCACAGAATATTAACTTGTATATTACCTTTCAAAATAAATAATTAAATATCAATAAAGTAAATATTAAAGGGGGGCTCCCATACAACAAACGTAATTTTTTTATATTAACAGTAAACCTCTACAAACAAAGTTAGTTTTGAGGTTCATTAACAAAGGTAATTATACCTACTTCTTGAGTACGGAACCCTCGGTGCGCGAGTCCGACTCGCACTTGGCCGGTTTTTACAATTTAAGTCAACATCTCCTGAAGATGCTCCGGTGTCGGAGTGAAACGTACGTTAAGAATAATTTGGAAGATTTGTGTGGTGTGGTGAATATCGCAAGCTACAAGTGCAAGATATAGCACTGTACCACATAAAGAAGGTCGGTCAGCTTCATACAAACTGTGACCTGATTGTAAAGTGTCGCGACCATAAATGACCTAAGGTGGGATCGATTGATAATATAGCAGTGTATTAAATGTAATGATTCTTTTTTTTTTTAAAAGCCGGAATTTGCTGGTAAATTCATGTTTGGTTTTGAGGTTAGGATTGAATACGACACCGGCGCCATTATTCAAAAACAACCATAATAGTCCAGTATATTATGTCTTTCATTTATTTTGGAGTATAAGCCATTTTTGCTTTTTCGATAGTTCATTTTCGATGTTTGCCGTAGAAGCATCGATGTTTTTAAGAACAATGGTGCATCCATAGAAAAGGATGTTTATAGGACTGGCAACCCTCGTGATTTCAGATTTTGAATTTGATTTGAGTTTTGACGATACTCTTTGACTGATGACAGCTGTCACTTGACGTTGACGTCTGCGATCCGTTTCACTGAGGTTTCATATAATTTTTGCTGTTACACAAAATTATTCACACATGAAACACATTAAACAAGATAAAAACTGTAGATAACTGCATTAGATTACGTGATGAAACGAAACGTAGTGATGAATTATGGTGCACAGATTAAAGAATATACCTATTTAAAGGTGTGTTCAGAAACATTAATACGATCCGATATGGTATTTTGCAATTATTTTATTTTTTATTCCGGCTTTAATAAAAAAATATAATAGTTGTACTTAAATGCCCCTTTAATCACCTATATTTTGCCATTGTATTTATCAATGGTCGCTTTCATTTTTGGTCAGGTCATATTTGGCCATCCTTCTTTACTTACTGTGGCAGATTATAGCGAATTAAAGTTCTAGTTCTTTCATTACCATGGACTTCCGCAAAGTAACGCCTGCTTCTATCCAACAATTTAAGTAGGTATCTAATTACAAGGACCAAAACAGTACCACAGTACCAAGGACCAAAATGTTCCGATTCAACTAGATATTAATAAAGATGTCGAAAACTAGGAATCAGGGTAAGGCACTACCTCGATTAACCTACCTTTTATTTTGATCTACACAGGTTGATACCACAGAGTTAATAAGAAGTAAATACAAATGGCATCTTCTGATTTAACCGAAACAGCGTGTCTATGTGTTTGAACAACTCAAAAATTCCAAAATAATACAAAATAATAAAAATAATGTAAAAAAAATCTACGTCAATGATGTAAATCAAACTCTAACACGCAAGAAAATTTTGCAATAGTAACTGATGTTTAGCTACACATCTGTGCAGCAAAAATCTCATGCTTTCTTAGCACTTCTGTACCTATTCTGAATTCTGTGGTAGGTACACGTACAATATCACACCACTTCCCATGACATTTTCAAATAGGTTATGTTAGTTTACAAACGAAGACATTGTCCATAGCCTTATCTCAACAATTTAACCTAAACCGTTGTCGTACTGAACCCGGGAGCGGTCGTTTTGTCAACTGCGCTGTAGCGGCCCACGCGTGTGCTCTACACGCCACTGGGCCAAGTCGATACCCCGTTCACTTCCTTGTACAATCCCTTGATACATGCCTACCAATTGGTCATACCATTTTGTGGTCATTCAGTGCTTTGCATTCACTATTTGTGGCAATTTGTTGGTAAGGATGTTGGCCAATTATTTATTCCTATCAGTGGCGATTCCTGGTGGTCAATCTTGGGTTGGCGCTAGCTGATGGATAGGTATTTTCTCAATAAAATAGGTACATTTACCTAAATAATCCATACTAATATTATAAATCCGAAAGTGTGTTTGTTTGTCCGCCTGTCTGCTACGCTTTCGATTTTGATCGAATTTGGTACAGGGATAGTTTGTATCCCGGGGAAGGACATAGGCTACTTTTTATCCCGGAAAATTATCCCAGGATCGAGTTTTTTTAATTTCCGCGGGATCTCTTTAGTATTCCGGGATAAAAAGTAGGCTATATGTTATTCCAGACTATAATTTATTTATGTGCCAAATTTCATCTAAATCCGTTCAGTCGTTTTGAGGTGACTGTGTAACAAACATCCATCCCATACATCCATCCAAACTTTCGCATTTATAATATTTGTATAGAAGTATAGATGAGGATAACGACACATCGAAATATAGATGGATAGGTAATGGTAGCAACTTGAAACCGTAGAATAACACGGCAAGCAGGAAGCAACGGCCGTCATTAGGCCGTCAGCGCCAACTGTTCCAAAAGCACTCGAATCACGGCCTACACTCGTATAATTAGGAGTCCAATGGTTCATAATGGTTCTAAGTTCTAACCTAACCTAACCACGCAGATAATGGAAGGAATCACAATTATTCAACAATGAGGATTACGAAACATCGAAAGATAGATGGATAGGTAATGGTAGCAACTTGAAACCGAAGATTATCACGGCAAGCAGGAAGCAACGGCCGTCATTAGGCCGTCAGCGCCAACTGTTACAAAAGCACTCGAATCACGGCCTACACTCGTATAATTAGGAGTACAATGGTTCATAATGGTTCTAAGTTCTAACCTAATCTAACCACGCAGATAATGGAAGGAATCACAATTATGCAACAATGAGGATTACGACACATCGAAAGATAGATGGATAGGTAATGGTAGCAACTTGAAACCGTAGAATAACACGGCTAGCAGGAAGCTACGGCCGTCATTAGGCCGTCAGCGCCAACTGTTCCAAAAGCACTCGAATCACGGCCTGCACTCGTATAATTAGGAGTCCAATGGTCCAAATGGTTCCTAACATTACCTAACCTAACATCGCAGATAATGGAAGGAATCACAATTATGCAACAATGAGGATTACCACAAATCAAAAGATAGATGGATAGGTAATGGTAGCAACTTGAAACCGAAGAATAACACGGCTAGCAGGAAGCTACGGCCGTCATTAGGCCGTCAGCGCCAACTGTTCCAAAAGCACTCGAATCACGGCCTGCACTCGTATAATTAGGAGTCCAATGGTCCAAATGGTTCCTAACCTTACCTAACCTAACATCGCAGATAATGGAAGGAATCACAATTATGCAACAATGAGGATTACGACACATCGAAAGATAGATGGATAGGTAATGGTAGCAACTTGAAACCAAAGAATAACACGGCAAGCAGGAAGCAACGGCCGTCATTAGGCCGTCAGCGCCAACTGTTCCAAAAGCACTCGAATCACGGCCTACACTCGTATAATTAGGAGTCCAATGGTTCATAAATACAAATAAATAAAGATCGGTGTTGTGGCAACCGGCAATTTAGCGATGCGTCCGCCGCGGCACAAATTATCGGGTGCGAGCGCGACTTCTCACTGACTAATGACTCGGCCTAAGCCGTGGTATAAGCGTATTTAATAAAAATCGATTTGAATATTTTATATCAACATATGCCTTACATCCGTTGTGATACAACTAACACTGCTTTTTGGGTTCGGTGACAAAAAAAGACGTGATTTTTTAATGTAAGTACCTAGCATCATAATATCATCATAGCAATTAGTCGAACTGAATAAAACTAAAGCTTAATTGATACCCAGGTCACATAATACTCTCAATTACTAATTGCCTAGGTGCGAGAAATATTAATTATTGATGTCTTAGTTTTAAAAATAGCAATATAGACCTAGACCTTCGACATTACACTTTCATGCAAGTCAAATGTGGGACCTATGACTTGCATGTAAGTGTATTGTCGATGGTCTAGGTCTATATTGCTATTTTTAAAACTAAGACATCAATAATTAATATTTCTTGCACCTAGGTAATTAGTATGACACGCTGAAACTTTACCATCATCGAATCTCCGGTCCACAACTATACCTAAAGGACAAGTTAAAATGTAATCTATGTGACACTAAATTCTATTTCTAGGTTACGTTAATGAATTTCCTTGGAACAGCAAACACTATATTATAAATGCGAAAGTGTGTCTGTCTGTCTGTCCGTCTGTCTGTTTGTCTGCTACGCTTTCACGGCTCAACTACTTGACCGATTTTGATGAAATTTGGTACAGAGATAGGTTAAATCCCGGGGAAGGACATAGGCTTTTTATCCCGGAAAATTGAAGAATTCCCGTGGGAATCAAAAAAACATCAAACCACGCGGACGAAGTCGCGGGCATCATCTTGTTTAATATAAAGTCTAAAGGTGATATTATAAACTAAGTTTTAATTAAGTAAACTTCATCCGGAAGATCATTAGAGTTCCAAGTTTTACATCAGCGCATACACTCTTAACTGTAAATATATGAGTACAACTTTAAGGGAAACGCTCTCATAACTCCAAGCCGTGCAATTTGAGGCTTTAAATCAAAGGCGTCGGCAGACGTTCCCGGCTACCGATAAATTACTCTGCTCGCGCGAAACGATTTGTGTAACACAAGGATCTTTCCACTACATTTCTTATGAAGTTATTATGCCTTAGTACTATAACATACAAATACAAATATATCGATTTTGGCAGGAGATGTATCTGTATAGTATACGTACTCGTACCTACTTTTATTTTCAAAATGAGTTCGACCCGCAACAAAAGACAATTTTTTGAATTTTTCTTTGTAGAACGATAATAACACATCTGCTTGTAGCCATATTCTTCCATGAAATCATAGGTACAAGACTATACGACCTGATCCAATTCAGAAAAGACAATTGTCTCTAGAAAGAAAAGAAAGAATTGCCAAAAATCGAACCCAGGACTCGTTTTTAAGTGACTAAATCACACCTAAAGACCTGATAGGTCCTAAAGACACCGTCAAATTGTCAAGAAAATATATGAGTAGTAAAGCTAATTAGATTGTCGTTACCTAATTTTATGGTACTTAAGTAAATAAAAAAAGTGACTACAAGGAAGCGTGGTAAAAGTATGTTACGTATGTTACTTGCTCGTATGTATGCAGACCCAATTGAGTTGATACACGTCGTCGTACAATCGATTCTCCCCGGTTCACGCGTGAAATCGCCGGCTCTCCAAAACCGATCCGTTTAGTCAGCTCACTCGATTACACAGGCAATCCTATCCTATGTAGACCTACCATTTAACCCTTTTAAGTTGCACGTTACGTCATAAAATCTACTTTATCTTAATAATCATAGACTACTGGATGACTCTAGCGATTCACTCCACGTGAATTTTAGATATTTAAATCCCATGGGAAGTCCTGATATTGTTTTAATTCATCTCCGGGGCGCAAGATATAATCGGTCAAGCGGATGGGCCGATAAAAGGTCGTAGACAGACATAATATTACTATGTACTTAATATTTTAGATACCTAATAACAATGATGACCGATTTTTATATCCTGTGGGTAGGTTAGCTAATGCATAAAGTAGGAAAAGCAAATAAAAAAGATATGAGCCCGCACTCAATTCATTTTAATTTAATATATCCCACGCACATTTAAAACAAAAAACATATGTCAGGCTCTATTTTGACACGCAAATAAAACAGGAACCCTCCAGTCTATTTATATGAATTTATAACCAACCCAAAACGCTGTTCCTGTTATTAATATCGACATTAATACATTCCCAATATCCTGGCCATAAAATGTCACAGCCACTGGCGCCTAGGACAGGTAGAGACCATCTCAGAGTGCGTACAGAAAAACGTTAGAACCCGAAAAAAAATTAAAATTTATAACACCTCACTATCCGGCCACCGGTATAAAAATCCGGAGAATTGTAATTTTTCTTTTACAAAATTTAGTGATATGTCAAACCTGTTCGACGCAGCAAATAAAAATGTACGAGGCAGTGGAGAAAAAACGAACTAAAGACTTTGGGATATTGCTAAAACAAGGGAAGGTTACCATATCAATCAAGGCGTTGACAAAAGTGGAATTTTTTTACCTCGTGCTCGGACCGTGGGATGAAAAAAGGGTCCGTGTTTATGGAAATGCAGTAAGAGAGACACGAAGGCTGCGCGGGTAGGCTGGCTGGAATAGCTTCGCTTCGCCGGTGTCTTAGAAAATATTTATACAATGCAGTGGTTCATTTGGTTCTGTTTTATCACTGATCTAATTAAGATTCAAAATATTCATTCTACTATCGTAATCGAAGAATAAACGGAAAGAGCTGAAGAGGATTATTAGCCTCAAAAATGTTTGAAATTACAAATATTTTATTACAATTACAAGTATTCACTGCATTATGAAATAACTCAGCCGTCCATAAAAACTTAAAGAATGTACTGCTGTCAAACTAAGTTTTACATTAGTAATTATTAATAAAAACTTCAAGTGTTTCAAAGATTTGCGTCAACAGAAACTCATCAACAGAAATCGTAGGATTAGTAGTAAACTTATTGAAATAGAAAACGGTTTATTAATCATGATTAAAAAGCTAGGATAAAAAATAGTTAATGCCAATACACTTAAGCCGCAAATCGAACCCACTCACGATCGTAGCTGCAGGTGTATAGCATAGTACAAACAGTGTATAGTATCGAGGCAGCAGGCAGGTTGCGTTGCAGGTAGGGTAGGGTAGAGTAAGATTGATACAATGCTAGCGCGCCCCCGCTGTGAGGCCGCATGTCACTCACCGAGCCCCGCGCCGTGAGAACTACCTTGTACCTACTGTACTCTCGAAATATTTCTAATATTTAGTACTCTCTCTCTCTGCGTTGTATTCCTCATTACTGAGGGTCAAGACCCCTGTCCATTAATCAAATAATGGTAGGAGTTTTCTTGGGGTAATAATTCGGTAGGTTATCAGGTCCTTCCGCATACGACTCACTCGACTAAGAGTACTATTTCAACTCTTAGGTTACTAGCGATTATAATCAGATGTTAGTAATGATAACTGGGACTGACGGCTTTACATGCTCTCCGAGGCACGGAGGAAACGAAAAGGCCAAATTTGAACCTCAAAACTCAGCCACCCATCCAGTTACTGACTTGGGTCAACCTTGCTTAACATTCACATTCGACTGATTGTCACAACTAGGCAGCTCGTCCTTCAATAGTCCCCTAATATTCAGTACTAATATTTGGTACTAGCTACACCAAATATAGCTCCACTTTAAACTTTTATGCAGGCTTCTAACTAAGATTCTATATTGTGACTTGTGTCTCTCATAGATACCTATCCAGATAGAACAAACAGTTTGACTCGTATATGTTTGTAATCAACTTTTTACATAATATTGGAATGTTATCTTCACCACGGAAAAATATGCAACACTTAACAAAGTTCTAAATAAAAACCAAACCGGTTATTTAAATATGACACAACTACAACAGGTTTGTAGTAAGTATGACAAAAATAAGTGGAGCACCTTGGCAACAATATATAGGCTATATATCAAAACTCAGTGACGCAGAAGGAAGTCAAACGCAAAGTTACATTAATTTCATTGCCTAATTAGAATTTCAACAAACAAAGCTGCTTTACGATCCGAATGTGTCTAGAGGAGTCGTTTTATTGTGTTTTAGGACAATTCTAAAAGTTTACGACGCCCGCGGTGACAGTTAATTGTTTTGTATATTTGATATCCAGTGAAATAAAAATCACTATAATAATATGTACATTCGTTAATTTGAATTGTCGAGCTGAACAATAAAAGTTTATTGATGGACTTTAATTTTATATTCTCAGGATATTGTTATTTCAATCGCATTAGGTATATCTTTGGAACTCACTAGAGCAGTGTGGTGGCAGCTTTATTTAAAAAAGCCTTTGCCAAAGAATTTTTTTTTCTATCTTCATTATTCTACATTAATGATCATAAAACATTTAGTTGGTTGTTTTGCCTTGAAACTAAACTAATGATTTTGGCTATAATAAGGGATGTTTGAAATCTTAACAGATGAGAACTTAAATTGAGGGGAATGGAAAAACTACGAGGCGTATCTCAAAGTGAACAGAGTACGTCGATGAAACAGATTCAAATCTTAATCACAAGGATGAAGCTAAAGGAAATCTTTATGTTTTATAGATCTATGCCTGATGTTCGTTAAAATACTCTCATAGGTATTATTCACGATCATTGAAGCTATGTAAATTGGAAACTACCTGTTTAAATTTAAATCCAGATGTATGCAGATCCCAGACGATTACATTAAGCATACACTCACCGACAACGTGACGAAATAAAAGTGCACGCTAAAACAACGGCTTACCGAAAAAATTAACCCATATTCAAACACTCATAATATGAACTCAGCAGTCACCATAATCTTTTAAATCAGTTGACCGCAAGACGTGAACGACCTAGCTACACATGACTGAGTCAAATGAATCACGTTGCATGTATTTCGTTAAATTATACTTATATACTCGTAAGCTTTTTGTTTTGAGCGTTTCGCATCCAATTAGTGAGTGGTAAGGGACACTTGAAAACGCTGAATATTTTCGGTGTCCACAAAGCAGAAAATTAATTTACTATGGTAAATCTCCAATAACCTAAGTTTAGCTGTAATGCACTGAAATCTCTATGTCTCATCTGTAAACATTATCTGTAGAGGAAGCCCACTGCCCTCTACATGGTTCACAAATCTTCACAGGATACAAGTGGTTCAATAACTGAAATAGTAGGGACGTCGTGGTGACAATCAATTATGACGGCCTCCCTGGTGCAGTGTTGAGCACTGTTGTCTTAACGTGCGGAGGTTCCGGGTTCAATCCCCGGCAGGGTCAATCAATATAGGAATTTATAATTTCTGAATTTTCCCTGGTCTGGCCTGGTGGAAGGCTTTGGCCGTGGCTAGTTAACACCCTGTCGGCAAAGAGTGCCGCCTAGCGATTTAACGTTCCGGTACGATGCCGTGTAGAAACTGATTAGGGGTATAGGTTAAATTTAACTGCCATGCCCCTAACAGGTTAGCCCGCTACCATCTTAGGCTGCATCATCACATATCAGGTAAGATCGCTGCAGTCAAGGGCTAACTTGTATACTGTAGTAGATAAAAAAAAAAAAAAAAACATTTTAAAATCAAAGCTACAAAGTAAAACAACGCGACTAAGTCTTAAAAGAAGTACTAAGTGGTACAATCAAAACAGGGCTTCATTAAATTTGAGTTTGAATATTTCTTGATTATGCTGTACCCGCTTTCGCCTGTACCTTGTGGCAGGTACCGAATCAAGATTTATTCGACGGCCCTCCGTGATCGATGATCGGCCAGGGGCCCCGCGCGACACCGGTCACTACCGTACAAACAATAAAAACTATATACAATTAATTAAGTTTTAAGTTATAATGTCCGATTAACTGATTGGTATCTCACATTCGTATGAAGATTTAATTTAATTGTTTTAGTGAATTCCTGTAAATATTTTATTTGGAATTGGAATAAAACTCTCTTATTTCTGGGATGAAAAGTATCCGATGTCAATTTCCAAGATACAAGCTACAGCTGAGCTAATTATCTAAGCTATTAAGAATCCGTATCCCCGCTAACCGATATTTTAAGAACTTTTGATGAGCTTTGTGCATGATATATTAGTATTATAACAAAAAGAAAATTAAAACAATAAAGTTTAATCCCTCCTTAGTAGAATGTTGCAAAAAAAATATTAATTTTATTGAAATATAATAGTGAAATTCTCATTCTTGCGGAATACGATTACCATTTTTACACTTTTAGGCGATACTTTTGACCCATATAAATCCAAGAAAAATTGTAATAAATGACTTATAAAAAATATGAATATGATAAACACATTCTTAAAATTGGACTGTTGCAATTCGTTTTTATACGATCTATACAAAATTAATTAATAAAAAAATCAAATCAATGTGCACGATTTATCAAAATTTACGCGTCACAATAACCCCTATTTCTTAAAAGTTTGTCGAATTTACTGATAAAATAAAATTTCCCATGAATGTTTAGTATTTATATGACATAAATTGTAAAAAAATAAATTTCTATAAAATACCTATATGACCAAAAAAAATTATCAAAAGTCTTATAAATTTCACGTGTAAAATGCTACTGCAAACCGCACGACCGGCATACCGAGCCCAGCGCTCTTCGAGGGAAGACGTGTTGCTGGATGGGCTCTTTTGTATGTGTGCGTGAGCTCTCTCACAAGCCTTTGTAAAAACGTGTTGCTAACAATACATAGCGCGACTGCCTTAGATTGATGAGCAGAGAATGTTAGGTTCTTGATCCGATTCAATCGATATTGAATGAATGCGTGATACGTATTTAATTATGAATTAATAAGGGTAAATTTTTTAGAACTATTAAATAATTTTGAACGATACAATATTATAATCTCATAGTGTTTTTCTCGTAAATCGGGATTTAAGTATGCGTAATATTTGTATGGGTTTTGAATTTACTTTCATGAAATATTATATTTTCTTTGAAATCGTAATTGCAAAACTCAACGTGGCATACGTTGTTGCTGAGAGATTTTGGTAAATACAGTTTTCATAGCATTACTTATATTGAATTTTCATTTATCCACTACAAGCTTAGCCCTTGACTGCGATCTCACCTGATGGTCACTGATGATTTCTATTCTACGAGGCATCGTACTGGAGCGCTCAAGGGCTTCAGAAATTATGAATTCCCAAATTAATCGTAAACAATCATTATATCACGGGTCAATAAAAAGTACCTATTATAAAAAAAATTATACGACTGCCTGAAAAAAGGATTATATTGTTTTCAGGGTTCATGTATGTATGTATGTATGTGAGTTTGTATATTCCACCATAACTTCTATACGCCTGAACTGAATTTGATAAATGAGGTATCGTTAGAATCCCTAGCTTATTCCGGGTCACATAGGCTAGTAAAATTTTCAAAAAATGTGATGGGGTGACCATGGTCTCGAATTAAAGACTAAAGTAGATTTCTTTTTTCGAAAATAAGTTTAACTATATACTCATCATCTAGAAAATGATGAGTAGATTCCAAAAATATATACTAATATAGTTCAATATCCAGTGATTCCCAAAAAATATCATTTAATAAAAATGTGAATAAGACTCCATTGTTAATTATTCAATGACTGTGGTATCGTTACGTAGTAGATAGTTACGGGCTACGGCAGAGCAGTCGTATTTATTAATAATTTTAATTATATTCACTTGTTCATTGTTGACATAGATTTTATTTATTCTTTTACCTTTCGACAATTATAGTACCGTGCAAATCGCACTGCCTTTCGATCAAAATACTAAACAATATTATAAGTCATAAAATATTACCGCAACGATTTGAAATTCTAAAACGAAGAAGCTCATCATGAATACAATTTAATTTGTACTTTATCGTAAGCTGCATAAGGTATATATTGCAATACACATTTTAATACAATATCATTTCTTTTACAAATTACTTAGAGTAACAAAGCTCAATGGTCATAAAGTTTTTATTTATAGCAAATTGTTTCGTTTCTGGTAAACAAGACGAGTTTGTATGAAATTTTATTACTCAAATCGACTGGTTTTTTTTTTACTTTTAGTTGTCTTGGATTTCTTATCCAGATTGATCCAATTGCATGGCCCGCGTGAAGTATGGTATTTTTACATTACCTGATATTTAAAAGGGTCGCTTTTAATATTATTTATGACCTAATCCTACGCACGTGCAGATTGCACTTGCATAATACACAAGTAAACCTATCTATCGATTACTTGAAAGTTGTTTTTGTTTTTTATCATAAAACCAAGGGTATTTCCAAGACAACTAAATTGCAAATGGCAGGTATGTCTATATTTTTATATTCTATGAAACCCACAAATCTCTTACACATGGTGAAACGCAACTGCAACGAAACTGCAACTACTAGTTACTTTTGAGTTTCATTTGAGTTTATGCCATAGATACCTTTGAGAGACAACACACGTCGCAACTAGTTTGAAACCGTTTTGAAACGCGTTGCAGATCAGTTGCTTTGAAATCAGCGTGCAGGAAACTCGTGTCGAATTTGGCGTCTTTTCTGTTCGACAAAATGGCTGACGACGAAAATAAAAACATTCAATTCGTATTGGAAGTTGAGAAGCATCCTTGCTTGTACAATACAACACTTTCAAGCTACTCTCGCAAGAATGATACTGATAAAGCATGGGCTGAAATTGGAAAAATAATGAATATGACAGGTGAGCTGATTATTTTGTTTATTTAATTATTCTTAAATACAATAAGCCCATTGCCAAGGCAATGCTGTCTGAGGTGCCAAAAAGTAATTATTCAAATATTTTCTTAAAGCTAAAGATGAAGGATTGGGTCCTAGGATCAACTCATGTGGAATTATACCATTAGGTCGTTGACTTGTTCCCCCGCTGATGTTCGTTGCCTGATATGACATTCCTTCCTTGGATCTCACAAAATTGTGCAAGACACAAGCGCTTTTTATTATATTATTGACCACCTCAGGGTTTCGGCAACGTATTGGTGATTCGAATAACATGAATTTTTCTGTTAACATGCCAAAAGTACACTCAACACTTTTTCTTGCACGGGATAGTCTATAATTAAAGACCCGTGAGGTGTTGGTGGCATTCCTTCCAGGAAAAGGTCTCATTAGGTATTTTTCCAAAGGAAAGGCTTCATCTCCAACAAAGTAAAATGGGAATGAGTAATTATTTTCATCAAGTGGTAAACGGGCTGGTGCAGGAATATTAAGTGCATCAGACTCAATAAGACGCTTCATATGTGAAACTCTGAAAATACCTGCGTCACTATTTCTACCTGCATATCCCACTTCTATCATTGTAAACAAACCATCAGCATCGGCACATGCCATTAAAATTACAGAATTGTAATTTTTGTAATTAAAATTTGCAGATCCTGTATTAGGATACTTTTTTATTTTAAAATGTTTTCCGTCAAGAGATCCTAAACAATTAGGCATATTCCACAAAGTATAGTATCGTTCAGCAATTTGCTTCCACTTATTTGTGTCTGGAACCGCCATATATGTATTCATTAAAGTTTCCCATATTTTTTTAGTAGTCTCAGCCACGATGTTTGCAATTGTGGATTCTCCTCTGGCGAAATATAAGCCCAATGCCACATATGTAGTAGATGTACCTCCTAAATACCTGAAAACAAATAAAGCTAGGTATATAGGCAAGTAAAACATTTAAATATTGAAGAATATAAATATAGTAAAATCTAAAATTTAAAGATAACATTGAAAGACGCTTTTTAATGTTTTTTTTATTTAAATCTTGTTACAGGTGCCGTATGCAAAGAAAAATGGCGAAATATGCGTGTTGTTTTTATGAGACACTTGAAACCTTTGCCAAGTGGTTCTGGAATAAAAAAGAAGAAACCATACTATTTACTCGATTACATGCAATTTTTAATACCATATGTAAAACCGGTGATTCCGCACGAGGCAGGGAACTTGCCATCTACTAGTTCAAGAGAGAATACGACAACTGATGTGTCAAACGATGTGCCTACCGAGTTCGAGCAATCTACTGAGCGCAGTAATGTAGACGAGCCTAGCCCTCCTGGTACTCATGATGATTCCGCTCATCATTCTTCAAACCCAAAGCGAAAGAAATCTTCATTGCACGAAACTGATAAGCATTTCATTAATTATTTAAAACAGAAATCTACTCGCATAAATGAATCTCAGACGTCCACGGACTCTGTTATGTCGTTTTTAAATAGTCTCGCACCTGAATTAAGAGAAATGAATCTGCAACAATTCAAATTATTCAAGAGACGTGTACTAAACCTTATTGATGACATATTGAATCCAACTCCTCCTACGCCTGAAAGTGCAGCAACGAGTGAATCAATTACATTAAATAACGAAACGTCCTATCAAACAATATATTCTCCGATATCGCAGTATACAGAGTATGCTAGTCCTTCATATGCGCAGCCAGTACCAACACCTAATCCTCTGGACTTCAGCGGAGTATCTACACAAACACCATCAAATTCTACATCAGAATACAATCTTGTAAACCAAGAAGGAAACCAATTTAATTTTCATTCAAAATAAATGTTTGTGTTCTTATAAATGGTATAAATAAATATTTTAAATTACTTACATAAGTGTTATTAATAGCCGTTCTTGAGGACTCACACATTCCCTCATGTTAGTATTCTGTTTCTGCAGCTGAGGTGTCATTATTTCAACAAGCTCAAGGTATGTCTTTTTGCTCATACGATAACAATCCATGAATTTTCTGTCAGTTTGTTGAAATTCTTTAGCAGCCACAAACATACGGCAGTTGATATTCTTCTCAATGTAGGGATGTAACCACATACTTCTTCTTTTACGCCTCCTTCTTTGTCGAAGATACAAATACAGAACCACAACTTCTTCATCACTTGAACTAGACATTTTGGAGACGTCTGTCTGGTCTCAAAATCGGAATGATTGTGACTAATTTCATCATATTTAGGTTGCGGCGTGTGTGGAAAACATTTGAAACTGGTTTCAAACCTATAATTTCAAAAGGGTTTCGTTGCAGTTGCGTTTCACCATGTGTGCTGGGCCTTACTGTCACCTTTATAGTTGCTTGCGATCATTGAGGTACTCTGCTCTGCTCAACTGCTTCCAACAAAACCATACAAGTTTGGTGTTTTTGTTTTTCTGACCTTGGCATCTCTATATGGGCTTTGACATTGTAATCAGTGAAAATAATATTTAGGCCCTTGCTTTGTAATTGGATTGGAGTATTCGCTTCTGGATTTGATTTTACTTATTTTATATATCACAAGGTAAGATTATTTTATATTCTGTTACCTGAAAGTTGCATAGTCACTAGCCACGGCCGAAGCCTTCCACTAGACCAGACCAGAGCAGAAAATCCATAATAATATTATAAATGCGAAAGTGTGTTGTGTCTGTCCGTCTATCTGTCTGTCTGTCTGCTACGCTTTCACGGATAACATTTCAGCTATACAACTTGGTAGAGAAAATGAAGCTCTGCTGCTTAGGAACAGCTGGCTGAACAAGAAAATATCAAAATTGGAAGATGCGGCCTTTGGGACTCTGTTTTTTTTTTGGGTGCTACGCCAGATGCATTGTATGTAAAGAGATAATAGAAAAAAAATTTCTCCAATCTGCCATTGGAAAGGATCCTGAGGAAGCCGTAAAGCAAAATAAAATAAAATAAAATGTGGAAAGCAGTAAACCAATCAATGACACAAAATAAGAGCTATGGTATTACCAAATTAGGGCCAGTTACACATAGCTCAAAAACCCAGATGTTTATTTGCCGTTTGGACTGGGCCTGAGCATAATCTAAAAATCGAAATAATTGATAGAGATTCAGATTTTTGAAAAATAAAAACATGGAAGTTAAATTAGAAAAAAAATATTATAATTATTTACTTCCAGAAATTTTGGATTCCTGAAAAGCTAGATCTATGCCTCTCAGAGACACTGTTTTATGATAAAAATATTTATATAAGTATACTATATAAGAATATTTAAAACTCAGCCCTTGACTGCTTTATCACCTGATGCTAAGTGATGATGCAGCCTAAGACGGTAGCGGGCTAATCCGTTAGGGGTGTCATATCCCTAATCGGTTATAACCCATAACCGTATAATACACGATATCGTACTGGAATGGTCACTCCCTTGGCGGCTCATCTTTGCAGATAGGGTGATATATAGCCACGGCCGAAGCCTTCGACTAGACAATACCAGACAAGTTTTGGAAATTGCAAATTCCGGAAATAACCTTGCAGTGGTCAATTTGTGAATTGAAAATAGGGTTAGGTTTTATTTATATCTTTTAACTAATCATGATTACAATTGAATCTGTACTTTATCATGAACTGCATAAGGTATGTTTTGCAAAGACATATTTTAATACAATAAAAACGTAAAATTTACATTACCTGATACCTGAGAGGGTCCGCGTGTTTGTGATATTATTTATGACCAATCCTCTGCACGTGCTAACTAACTACACCTGCGTAATACACAATACCAATCGCTGTGAGTTGTTTTCAAAATAACAATGGCGTTTTCGAGACAACCTAATTACTCTACTGACCCATGTAGTAAGACTTGGTCAATAATCGTGTACCTTAATTGTTAATAACAGTCAGATAGCCGTATAGGTTTTAAAATTTAAAAAATCATCAATTTTAATGATAAGTAAATAAACGAAAAACTTGTAGGTGTATCTAGTTTTCAGTGTTACATTATGATACCCGTGTGCAAATATAATTTATAAAAGTTTATGTATACCAAATAAACATTTATCAAAAGAGAAAATAATATTTAAGTGATAACTAAGACTATACAATTTTATTAACATGGTGAAAATATTACGAACTTGACTACACAACTTGACAAAGTATCAAAGTATCTTTATCGGCCTATGCCGTCTTTGTGTGAGTGCAGCTAACGGTCTTACTGTGCGGTATACCTACAGATTCCAAAATTGGCCGAGCGCGCAATTAGGCGGGCGAGAATACGGACCCTTAATTGTTAATAACAGTCAGATAGCCGTATAGGTTTTAAAATTTAAAAAATCATCAATTTTAATGATAAGTAAATAAACGAAAAACTTGTAGGTGTATCTAGTTTTCAGTGTTACATTATGATACCCGTGTGCAAATATAATTTATAAAAGTTTATGTATACCAAATAAACATTTATCAAAAGAGAAAATAATATTTAAGTGATAACTAAGACTATACAATTTTATTAACATGGTGAAAATATTACGAACTTGACTACACAACTTGACAAAGTATCAAAGTATCTTTATCGGCCTATGCCGTCTTTGTGTGAGTGCAGCTAACGGTCTTACTGTGCGGTATACCTACAGATTCCAAAATTGGCCGAGCGCGCAATTAGGCGGGCGAGAATACGGACCCTTAAGGAAGAAAGGATTTTCTCATCGGCATTGAAATTCCACTCCTAGGAAATTGTTCCTAGGAGTGAGTTCCTTTCTTCCTTTTGGCATTGCAATTGTGCAATGCCAAATTCAATTATGATTCTCATCAAAATGATAATTGTAACCGTTAGGTAATTTTCGAATCCTGAAATTCGTACCTAATTTCTAGTTATTTATGTAAAATTTCTCAATTTCGAACGTAATCTGCAACCGAAATTAGTTACACCTACAATATTTTTATACATAGATAGCAAGTTAGCAACAATACAGTACCTATTATCTTTTAATTATTTAAAAACTAAGTACTTACTTAATATTACAAGCAAGATAATAATAAGGATTGTGCAACTTTCGGTAAATGGTATAGTAGGTATCTATAACTTGTTATCTATCAAGATTATCAATTGATAAAACCGAAAATTAGTGTTATCACTTCCACTGTTGTGTTTAATCTAAGGTAAGTACTTACTTATTCCTAATTATATTTTAATAATGTTGTGAATAATACCAATTTTTTTGGTTCTTGCGATTTTTAAAAATTTTAGATCATACAAAATTACTGTGTATTAATTATTAACTTCAATATCATTAAATTGCCTATCTATCTGTAAATAATGCACTTTTATATTATATTCTCTGTAAAATTACTATGAAATAAGCAACTGGTTTTCAGTAAAATATACAATGGTTATGATAAAAAATAACAATGTACTTATAATTTCAGATGATTTCGTTAATTGAAGCAAAAACTACACTGGAATTCAAGATTTTATTACTCTACAAGAAGCACGAAACAAAATGTTTTTTATCATAATAAAAACAATATAAAATAATAACTGCTTGTGATGCATTTATCTTACGAATGATCGCCAAAGAACCATTGAGAAGAGACTACGAGTATAGAGGAGCTGGATTCATGTCTGGCGTCAGAAAAACGACCAGCTAATGATTACAATATAAAAACGTTTTTTTGCCAATGTCAAACAATATTTAAAGTGTGCTTAATTTATCTTCTTTAACAATATTAACGTACGAGTTGCGCCAAATGATTATGATGAATTGTCTACTGAAAGGCAATGAAAAAGTTGATTCAGTGCCATCAAAAATCTCGACTAATATTTTTGGTGCACCTGTATTGCGTCCATATTGCGGGACATTGCAGCTCTAATAATTTACCATCGTTAAGTATATCTGCGTTCAAATATAGAAATAGCAGGCCTTTCACCGACACTTCACGTGGTCATCCAAATTCTTATGGATGTCGTATAAAAAAGAGTTGAGAACCTTCTCCTTTTTGAAAGTCGGTTAAGAACTGCTCCTCTTAAAATATGACAACTCTCGGCATAGGTAAACGTATGAATAAATAAAAAAAATCACAAAGTTAGCGCTAGGCCTTCGTATTCTGTTGCGAGACCTTATTTTCATTACAGTGGCGCCATCCATCAACGTCTGACTGAACTAATTACTGTGCATTCCCGTGTTTTTACTATACATAATAAGCACTGCAATCTGTATTATTATAATGATGACTCTACAATCTACATACCATACTGGTAATAGAATATGGTTGGCAATTGATTTTTTATTCCATTCAATTTTTAATTTGTCGATTTATGCTTCGCTCATTTTCATCATTATCATAGACATAAGTATTGAGTGTGGTGAAAAATTTTATACAATCCATTATCCAGAATACATAGGCCATAGACAACAATATTAATTAACTTACTGATGGAATTCAAAATGGAGACATAGAGTTTGCAGAAAATTGCTAAAAATAAGTATTTGTTAAAGACAAACATAAAGCAATTAATTGTAATATATTGCGTTTATGTTACAGTCAATGTAAATTCTTTGAACTGTATTCGTATCTCCTGAAAGATTTTTTAGCTGTATGACGCGGCGTGACGCGGGCGTCGATTACGACGTATACGATGTAATCTCGCAGTAGGTACAGCGGTTTGATGTGTCAATCCGATGCGATTCGTATCGGGCCCGTATTCCGACCGCTCCTATTGGGCAACCGACCGCCTTTGTTAACGTAACGGATTCATAAAAATTCGGTCTATGCTGGCTGTTGTGCTGTATCTATCTTGTTCACCTGTCACTTTTTATTGAAACGCCGCGCCGCATTGAGCAATTAGGTTACAAATTAATAATGTTAACTCTAAAGTCTAGAGCTAAGCAGCTCTAAGGTAATCAGACAAATAAACTAAAGTCTAGACCTTAGTAGCTCTAAGGTACACAGTTAGACTAAAAACAGAAAGCTTCAGCTTCAAAGTTTCGAAAATCTAAAGTTTAGTTTGTTTTAGTAACACCGATTTGATTGGGTAAATTTGATTGGGTAGTGGGTGGATTGACTGCTAGGCTACGGTAACTTATTCCGTAGCCTTCACAAATCTTACAAAAGTTCGTTACTACACTTTTCCATCACTTTGTTTTTCAACCTAACCTTGCGCTATATTTTATTTTATCCCTCTTCATGATGTTAAACCTACACGAAACCCTCTGATATCTACAGATCACACACGCAAAAGCCTTATATTATTATTAAAAGCTGAAACTAACACTGTGTGGGTGAACACGATGAAAATCTTTATTTTCACGCTCTATCTCTCTTTATCTAATCACCCCGGTCTGATAAGGACGGAATGCCGGAAAAACTGGTGCGGGGCGAGGGGTAAAGGCTACATCGATTCCGCGCTTTCACTGCTAGGGGCCATGTAAACCTTTAAAAATAGTGCTCTTGCCGTGCGATTGTCATCTCTAAGTTTATTTATGTAGGAGGGAAATTTCAGTAGTGAGAGCTCTTCGGTAAATGGATTGCCTCCCTCTTGGGGGTTCTCATAGTGGGATCTAGATGACGTAGATATGCTGATAGGCGGCTATGTGTGCGGTGTGGCTGAACGGAGCTTGTCTATGTGTAGTCTGTAGACGAGCTGGTCTGTGTTTTACGAAGTTATACGGGTGTTGCGAAGGGACGCTTCCGACGGGTTAAATTCTGACTGTGTTTGCAAATATATGAGGGGCTGTAGGTAACTATCCCTTTTTGTAATATAATTTTATGTTTAAGCGTAGATAGGTGGATATATTAGGGAAGACGGAGGCTGTGATTTGATTTGATTAGGAGGTGTTTGCCGAGGGTCGGGGAGATAAGACTGATTGGATCGCAAGAGGGAGGGTAGGCCCTTATAGAAATATGTTTTTAATGTGGGTAGCTTATTGAATTATCTGAGTTGAAGCGAGTTGGAGTGAAACTAATCCGTTTGCTGTTTGTTGGTTAATGATTAAAACGAGTGCTTGTTCATTGGCTTAATTGAATTATTAACATTGAATTTGGTACGTATAAACTTTGTGTTTTCTCAGTATGTTTAACACAATATTGATGTTTTGAAGTTCTATATAGAATCAGTGGCAAGAAAGGTATTGCTGTGTCGCTTTTCTATTTAAATAATCTATAGTGTTATAACCACCACCGCCACCACTACAGCCCATTAACGTCCCACTGCTGGGCACAGGCCTCCACTCTCATGAGAGAGAGGGAATTAGAGCTAAGACCCACCACGCTGCTCCAATGCGGGTTGGCGGGCTTTAACGACTATTATCATGTTTTTGATAATAACCGGGACCGACGGCTTAACGTGCTCTCCGAGGCACGGGGGTGAAACACCGCCAACTTCCTAACTCCGGGCTAGTACTGAGAATTTCTAGTCAGAAAAACCCAATACTTAATTATGGCCCGACCCGGGACTCGAACCCAGGACCTCGTCGGCCGCAGTCGGACATGCTAACCACTAGACCAACGAGGCAGTTAGTCTTATAAAGGAGAGATCATTTCAAGAACTTGAACGCAGAAGAGTGTCTGTCTGTCTGTCGGTTGTCTTTTCACGTTCTCTTTTTCGAATTTTTGACGAAATTTTGTAGGGTATTTCTAGTTTGCTACATTTAAATTGTTTACAGCGATTTTCATAAAACCTACCACATGGACAAAGTCGCGGACATTTTAAGTATTGTTATAAATGAATTGTAAATGTGTATGTTTCGAGGTTTGTTAAGTACCTTCACGCAACAAAGACTGAACCAGTTTGGCTGAAATTTGGAATAAAGATAGCTTATACCCTGATTAACACCTACGCTAAATCTCGGAAATTTATCCCGGAAGAATATACAGTTCTCGCGGGAATCAAAAAACGTTGATACACGCGGACGTAGACGCGTGCATCTTCTATGTTATAACAGATAAAAACCCTCCGATTGACCACTTCTAAGGGACAGCATTATGCTCCATTATAATCGGTATAATATTTAGTCCAAAGTCGTCAACAATAGGACCGTTTTTGTTCACGTCACAACACAAAGGAGCTCTGATTTTGTCATCGCGTCCTTTGAGTTTACACTACACTGAAAATTAGAGTGCCACGACAATATGTACTGGATTTCATCTAAGTACGAGTGTTTTGTGTAAAGCTTTTTTTATTTATCTTTGGCGGCATACTGTTTTATGTTTGATAGTTATTTTTTGGAAGCCTGCGCGATATCGATCGCCGTGGAATGCTGTTGACAGTGAAATGGGTTTAACAATTAATAAAACTCTCTGGAGTCTTTGGTCTTCGGTACAAGTGTCCGCATGCTTCAGATTTTTATTCCTCGTACTCGGGAATTTGGAGTTCTCTACTTTTAATTAAGCATATTTCTGATGTCCCTTCGGATTTCGAGAGCTGTATTCCAATAAAAATTTAGGAACATAAATTGTTAATGTTATTTCCATTATTCTTGAGTAGGTATGGCTTTTGATAGCAAGTACAAATGTAAGCCGCATCAATAGACTGTTAAAGCGATAACACACTTTACAGACAAAAGTCATTTGTTTTTCGGATTGAGTTGAGAAGCGCAGACATTTTTTCCTGGCCGGTGCATAGTGTATATTTTTACACAAAATTATTTTATTTCGTAGTAAGAAATCTTTGTGGCAATGGATATCAGAGCTTTTCATTAAAATGACGAAAAGAATGGCATCACTAAACAAAAAATATCTAAGTACTTAATCTATTAGTTAATTTTTAAACTAAATTAAAAAAATATGGAGCACAATAATTTATTGTAGTAGGTAGGTTATCCAAGAAGAAACGTGATTTTCGTAGCGTTTTCCAGCCATGTCGTTGAGGTATCGAAAGTAATGTCGGTCATAAAATTACGAATAAACAGCCGTTTTCCCATGGAAATAAAAGCGCCCCCACGATCGGTTGACTTTTATAATCGGCTTAGTCTCTACCCCCCGGCTCAGACGGCTGTCTCCCTCGGGAGCCGCGTGATGCAGCGGGTGTTATGGCTTGATGAGAAAACCTTATCTACAGATTATAAAATCGGTTTCGCGTAATTGAGTCATAAAAGCTTAAAGTTGATTTTTGGCTCGGCTTATGGACTTCTACTCACTGTTTGTGAGTTTCTTTAATTTATGTAAATATTTAGGTAACTTTAATAAAATGGGAAATGAATGAGTGCATTGATAGATTGTTTTGACGGTGTTCTGGGCTAGTTCACTTTATCTATATTTTGGGATTAGCTACCTAACTAATAATAAGTTTTTTTTTTTCAAGTAGATAAGTCCGTATTCTTGGGTCGCACAAAGCAGTGCAACTTATGCATTAATTATGTACACATTTCATACTAATATTATAAATGCGAAAGTGTGTCTGTTTGTTGGTTTGTCCTTCAATCACGCCGCAACGGAGCAACGAATCGACGTGATTTTTGGCATGGGTATAGTTAAGGACCTGGAGAGTGACATAGGCCGGAAAATCAAGGAATTCCCGCGAATAAAAGAAAACTTTAACCACGCGGACGAAGTCGCGGGCAGCAGCTATTGATTCATAAATTATACGGCAACATTAACTCCGATCAAATATTAATTCGGTAATATCTAATCGTTTGTTATGCTATATTCGAGGAAAAAAATTACTTATTTCTTTGACAGGGATCCAGATTGAACTCGACTTGAGTCATTCTTCAATAGGAAGAAAAAGATTCGGTTGTTGGCTCGGCTAATATAGCGAGCTCTAATCTTATTCTGGCACAAAGGAGATGCCATGACGAGGCGAATATCGACGCAAACCATTTAATATTTAGGTATTCCAATATGCATTTGTACCGACGTGTACAACAGGTTTAACCAGTATTGATTTTAAAATTGTTACTTAATGTTAGACACCATTGTTTTTGTCCGAGATAAACACGCTCAGTGCATCGACTTCGGCTGATACAAAATACGTATGTACCTACTCGTTTAGATATCTTTTATCTGATCACGAGATCATGATTATTGTAATATAGCCGTTTTATAGTTATGAGAACATTTGCCGCGCGTTTAGTGCCATAATTTTTATTTACGTTTCGGTGATAGTGTTCGGTTTTCGAGCTCGTCTGTACCGGGAACGATACAGTCACTTACAATATTAAATCGGACAATACAGCAGTGCGGTCACGATAATCTTGGTAGTATTCGATTCTAGTTACCGAGAATCGATCCGAGCGGGCGCACCGAATAGTTTGTCCGTAATATTTTACGACCTCAATACTTTTTCTTCGATATAAATGACATGACAAATTAATGGATTTATTATGAGTCGGATTGTGCGGCTCGTTTTATTTTCGTGTCGGTTTAGGACGAATGCATTTTTAATTGAGTGAGGCACTTTTGTGGACTGTATAAAACGGCCACCGCATGCCGAGGATATTTTTTGTTTGATTGACGTGTAGTAATGGGCAGGTGCGTAAGAGGGCCCTCCGATAGCTACCCGCTTTTTTGATTCCATGTTCCGATGCTCACTTTTGTCGGCCGAGCCGTTTTGCGACTTGCTTTTGTCGTATGATTGTTCTTTAACATTAATGGGACTGTAAATTTTTAAAAGTGACGTTTAACATGTGGTTTTTAATCAGGGTATCTACATGTATTTTTATGGTCTCATAAATTATTTGCCACAATTCTTAGGTTCCCCTCGTGTCTGCTCTAGATGATAAAACGTAAACGGCAGTTGGCTTGGCGCCTGAAAGTCATTATCGAAGAGTTTCCAATAGTATTCATAAATCATAGGTTGAATGAAAGAAACATCGAACCGCCACTGATATATATTTACTTAGTAAGCAAGTTGAACATAAATCATTAATATACCTAAGAAATAGGTTATTTCTGGAGTACCTTTTTCTTAATCGCCTTTGTCAGATTGTTCCTACTGACTATACAGTTAATATTTTGGGAGATCATAACTTTAATGTCAGTTTTACCACTGATGATGGATTGAGGGATCGACCAACGGCCGAAATTAATATAATCAAGCCCTCTGTGCCTATGCGCCTATTGCACAGCCTCTAAATCTGAACCTAAGTGCTTACAGTGTGCTTACATTCGGGACCGGTGAGAGCCTCGTTCTGTCATCCACTATAAATTCGAAATTTTAAGCTTTCCATTTTGTGAACTGAGTGACGCAAAGAAAAAACAAAAAGAGAAAAAAACAAATGAATGAAGGTTTTCAAAACACAAAAGCATGAGTAAATAGCTGTTTAAATTTGAAATTGAAATTCTTAACCTAAGAGGAGATATTTGAGATCAAAGTGGCCAGAACGACAAAACGGCAATTTCATATGTAAGGACCTATTATTTTTGGTAAGCGTGAGAAACATAGAGTTATATTACCTCTATGGTGCGAAAGATGTCTAGGTTAAGTATAGGGTAGTATAGTCTCTTAAAAGGCGTGCGAGGGAGGTGTGCGGATGAGGGAAAGTTCTCGCTCGAGACCCGAATGCGTTCAATCGCGCGCATTTACCTACTTTATAGCTATTCATGTGTGAAAATTCTATTTGCCAGTGTCTATAATATTGATTTTTCTTTCTTGCAGTCGCTACAAAGTGCGGCGCGACGGGCGGGTACGTCGTGTGCGAACTGCAAGACGACGACCACGACGCTGTGGAGGCGCAACCAGAACGGCGAACCCGTGTGCAATGCGTGCGGGCTATACTACAAACTACATAATGTGAGTACATAATTTATAATTAGAATGCGTATTCTCGTCAAGCGATAGACATCCACTGCTCGATATACTTAGGTCTCTAATCTCTTGTAGGGATTGCCAAACGCCGCAGTCTTGAGCCGCCTGGATCCATGGGCTTAGGCAGTTGCAAGTTGCGACTCGCTTGATGTCGGGTCGTAAACCTTGTATATTACTTACCTTGTAGTGTCAGCTTTGCGTTTAAAATTGAATTGATATTTTGGAAAAGATAAAAGATTGTGTATTTGTTTAGTGATGAATGTTTAATTAGGCTGATATTTGACTCATTCGATGTATTTCATTCACTCGGTTCGTTCTTTGGCGGGGATACGCCATATTGGAATAATTTGCATAAATACGAGTATTTTGACTTTGGTAAAGCAGTCTCCTACCGGCAGACTCAGCGATTATTGAATACTTTTGTGTTTAGATCGCAATTTGATTTAGAGCTTAGCAGTAGCAACTGCAGTCTGATCAAATGATTAATTTATGGTTGTTGTAATGCTTTGTCCAAGTTCATACTTTTGTTTACATTGAATCTCTCGTGAAACCACTACACGTTGTGAACATTCGCTCGTGCACGTTTTGAAAAGAGTACAAACATATTTTAAAAGTAATTTTAATTGTTTGCCCACTTCTGGAATTATGCTTACAGTAGGTATACCACCTTTGTGCTGCTCAATGAGTTACATAGTTTTAGGGAAATCGGACAAACCATGGGAGCATGGGACCCTGCGCATATCTTTGTACATATATTAGTCTTAGACCATGTCTACAAAATTATATCGAGTTTATTTAAGATATTTATCACTTTAACGGTTAAGTATCAACTTATCACCCTGCCTGCAAAGACAGAACTATTTTAAAGCAATTTAGGGTTCTAATACGATTCCGAATAGAGAACAATAAGGAGATTCATAAGTCTGCTATGCCCCAAGTTACTCCGTTATCATCTCTCATAGCATTTACTATGTATTTACCACCAGGTGAGATCGCAGTCTCAAATTAAAAACTGGTAACAGATTATACACACTATATTCAAAAGTACTTAAAAATTCCAAGTTCCCAATTGAGTCCCAAGGGCGAGTAAATCCCTCTGGATGATTTGACTGTATTTGGGTTTACTTGGGGTCCGGCCGCACCCCCGCGGGGATTGGGGAGTAATGTGTCATAACACCCATACAATTGTGTCAAGTTAAAACGATTGACTTCCATGACAATGCTAATACTGCGAAGCTAACGATTTACTGGTTTAGGTACGAAAAGTGTTACCTTTTTTTGCAATAGTGACCTTTCTAAGAGGTATACTTCGTCCATTTAGAGTTAAGACTTACAATACAAAAGGAATGGTCGATGAAATGCAAATATAGGTATTTTATAGTAAACAGCACCCCTAAGAGGCCGCAATTATGAAGTTGATTGGCGATAGAAAATCATAAAAAATGTCCTCTGTAATGATGGTCAGGTAAATTATAAAAATAGTGGAAAATATTGTATCTATCTAAATATTAGAGACTCGTTTACATTTAAGTAAGTAGGTTTCTTAAAAGTTTTTGATCGATACTATAGTTGGTATCACAAACTTACATACAAAAGTCTGATAACGGTTCAAGGTAGGCTATTTTTCACCAATATATCACAATAGCATTGATGTTGTTAAAAGCTACTAACTTTATTTATCGAAATAAACACGTAATTAAACTTATAAAACAATTCTCACGACTCTCACAACCCCGTATCAAACGTATGCATTTTCAACGATACATTTCATTTAAAAAAGAACAAACATCATGGTATGGCACAATGACAAGAATTAACAGTCATAGCGACCCTTCAAGCACTTGAGTTTATTTTTTGTTGTAATGTATACTTTGTTGCCTCTCTCAAATCCGACAATACGGTTTGGTCTAATTATTCTACTTAAATTCTATAGCAGCAGATGTAGAATACTTAGGAATGCGTGGACCATTTCGCAATTTATGTTAAACGATTGAGGGTAGATTTGTAATTGATTCAATTTGCCGAAGACTGAGAGAGCATTTCTTAACCTAGTTTAGGGGTATCAAGAGTTTAAGTTGGTTAAATGCCAAGAGGTCTAGCGCACGTATTTATTAAACCAACATTAGCTAAGAACAGGTTCTCATGTATCGGTTAATCTATGCTTAAGAGCGGTCATAACTATAGATTGGCCGATACTTGAGCGCGTATTCTTAGCTGGTTTATTAATACGGGCCTAAATTCGGAGTTTAAGGCATTTACGCATTTTTGCTAAGTGCAGTGTTCTTATATTATGTCACCGTAAGATTGTAAAAACCGTTAGATTATAATCCTACTCGCGAAATTGTAAACTGTCGAATGATTACAATATAACGGATTATTTTTCGGTAGATTGTAATCTGTTAGGTTTACTAACCCGATAGGACCTAAGTTATGTCGAACCCTAACCTAACCGACAAGAAACAGACAAGAAAACTTAAATACAATGAATATTTCAAAAATTGACACTTAAAACATTGAACGGTTCATAATCTTTCGACTGTTTACAATCTATCGAAAAAGAAAGCGTTAGATTACAATCTAACGGTTTTTACAATCTTACGGTGACATATACACAAGATCAAGCCTGGTTCAAAACGAAGCTTGCCTAGCTTGCTTAAAATAGGTATCATGAGAAATAAGAGGTAGTCATGAAGTTGAAGGCATAATGACGGAAGCACAATACGGGAGTGGACCAGTCAGCAGTCACCAGTAGCGATGTCAAGATGTGAGGAACGCCTCTTCATAAATATTTATAGAATCTTGTAAACATTCGCTGGCCCCTTGGCCTTGGCTGCGAGTCCCCATCAATCATACATAAAATGTGAGAATCTAGTTTGAGGAAACGAGTTCGGATCCGCTTGCAACCTTTTTACGTTAGCGATAAATAATAATTTATTGTAATGTGCATCTGTTTGCATTCCGATTAAGGAGATGTTGCTCCATATTTTAATGTATAGGTTCTAAATGTTTTGAAAGATTTTAGGTTTTTAAGTAAAAGATAACATTTGAAAAAGGGTTTTACGTACCTACTGCGGAAATAATAATATGGGCATAGCATAGACATTTTGGATTAGAACAATAGAAAGTATTTCAGTAATTGTCATATTTATCAAAATATATCATAATAGTTACTACCTTTTTGTAATATTTAAAGCAATTTAGTTTAGTTATCAAACAGCATTTTCTCTCTATAATTATTCACCGTTAAAGAACTTTTGTCAAAGAATCGGCCCAGCAAAGGACTATTCAGTAACAATGCGTAAATAAATACAGTATAATGTTGAGAACAGGGGCCGCTCGCGATCGATTTCACTCAAAAAACGCGATTCATACAATAACGCACGGGCCTATTGTGATGCGACGTCACCCGCGCAAGCCGCCTACACAGCATCTCGTTATTCTTGATACATGCATAAATTTTGTGTATTTTTACAAGTATTTTGGTCTATACCTTTTCTTAATTACTCTGAGTCATCCGTTCTGAGCAAAGACAATATATAAACCAGTATAAGACTGTTCACTTCATACATTCAATCAAAGCTCGCTAAATGCGCATTAAAGTCGCCGGTACCTTGTAGTTCTTCGCACAATCTGAGATGGCGTAACTGTGCAAGCTGTTTGTTAAAATTAGTTGAATGTAAATTTGCTATTTGCTTATGTGATTTTATCAAATTTTTGTATTTTGATAATTTTATATAAATAATTAATACAAATTGAACCAAAAAAATTCGATATTTCACCGATTTTACTATATAATCATATAAAGAGCGAGCCTGGTAGCGCCATCTAACGATAGTATTAACCAAGAAAAAAATTTATAAGGGAGTTAGCAATCTATACTTGGTATTATAATTAATCTATGGTCCTGAGTTACCTATTAACTTAAGACCCCTTTGTATTATCACCTTGTAGCAGTATTGATCACATTGTTTGGGATAAGTATTTGTTGGGCTCCAGGATGTCGTACGGGCATGTCGTACTTGAGAAGAGTAATATTTTGACTCTTTAGTATTAATGACTAGATGATCTAGTCGATAATATTGTTACAAGCCAAACAAGTAAGCCTAAACGTAATATTTACCCACTACTTACTGAAGTTAAGTAATTTTAAGTGTGTTTAGTGATTAGATAAAACAAGGAGCAATCAATTTATGAGTAAGTAATTAATTTTGATTTTAGGGTGCTACATGCATTCGCATTAGCTTATCTCTTAAAAGATTAGGGTTTATCTTTGCTTTATCGTCATCGGAAATTTCAGTGGGTGTGCAAACAACTTCTTTATCACAATTATATTTGATTTATATTAGTTATCGAAGAATTTTGGATAAAATATTATAATATAACCTTGGATTTATGGAACAACCAACTTTTTTTAATATTCAAGAATTAATTAAGTCGTTATAGTTATCTTACTAATAAGTAATATGAGGCAGTTTTATTAGGTAACAAAAATTAGTTTGTGTTTGATTAACACACGTATTTATTTAAAGTTATGAATCATAATTGCATACCTAAAACATTGTTAAATTAAAATAACACGTTCAGTATTAAGCGGTATGAATCGAACTATACCACTTGAATACGTTTTAAGTGTTTACTCAAAACACGCCTCTTAAGTCCTTAGAATTGAGCCTGCTTAAATTGCCCTTATAACATACAGTTACGAACACAACGATCATGCTTTTTCGGTCTTGCTAAATGCGTTCTTGTATTATTGTTTTTATTAAAAACATTTTATTGGTCCTTTGATACATTCTTGTTTTCTTGACTTGATTGATATGGGAAACTTTAGCTGTGCTTTGGCTTTGTATAGAATGTTGAATGATGACTTGTGGGTTAAGAGTCCAAACATATTTAATTCTTACAATAATAATTATGTTCACAAGATCGATTGTTGTAAACAGAAAGTTCTAAGAGTCTTATAAAAGTATAGTCCGTGAACATGTTCTAACCAGACAGACAGTCAACTTTTGCATTCATAATTTTGTAGTATGTATATTTAGAGAAGTAGCCCGATTACTCTAGTAGTCTAAACTATATTTAACTTCAATAAAATTACTTAATTCTGTGCGTATTTCCATATTCCGGAATCCGGACGGATGTTAGTAATATACTTTTCAGAATAATCTCATACCTTCCTACTTAGCTACTAAAGCTACAGAGAATACCAATTGAATGTAATGGAAACTAAATTATTTATTTGGGCAACCACAATACTCGGTTAATAGGATTAACTAAGGTGCGTGGGTTCGATTCTCGGCAGTCAATACAAAATCGCTTAACTAAACAGTTGTTAAATTAGCCATACAAATATAGACTCTGTTTTTTAATCATAAGAATCACATCGGTTTAACGGACGAGTCGCTTATACCAACCGCAAAGGTTTTAACAAAAAGCCCGTCTGTCTGTTAGGGTTTTTATGAATTTGTTTATTTAATTTATCACGCTCGTTTATTTGGTACTTCCTTCTACTTATAAACGATTAAGTTTTTGTGTTGCTTGTATTTTTTTAATTTTAAACGTTAAATTCATTGTTTCGTGCGTGTTACTACCTAAGCACTACCTACCTAAGTATTTTTTTGTATGATTTCCGCTATAACTTTAATTTCATCCAAGCTTTTTCAAATTTCTTTTTTTGGTCCTGAATTTTTTTTAATGGCATTAAACGTACTTTGTATTTGTGTACTTAGTAACTAAAGTTAAGCCCTTGAGTGCAATCGCACCTGATAAAGTACCTAAGATACCTAATCGGTCTTACGATAAAAGCGGCTAACCTAAAAAAATTTTAATAGGTAAGTGCAGCAGGTAGTGTAGTTGCAGCTCTACACCTACGACTCCATCTGTCCTCAGTATCCTCTTGGGATCGTTTTATGTGATACGTTTACATTCTAAACTTAAACTGTATCAAAGGACTCCATACAAAAGATCCTCAATTCCTCACGATCTAGCCAAATCCTAACATTTTAAAGCTTACATTCTTTAAAAATTTATCAAACAAATGGAGCACTAAACTGCACAGCATTAAGATTTAAAATTACACTGTACAAATTGCACAATAAACAAGCACTATCATTAACAGCCAGCCACAAACCCATCCTTATACATTCACCGATAAAACACTAAACAAATTCAGTTCTAATAACACTTCGGCTGTTTCGTAACTAGATCGCGACGTTAAGTGCCTTCCATACAAAAGTATTGGATTACCAGGTTGCATTCAAGCTAGAGAGAGAGCACATAATAACAGCTCAAATGATACATTTCGAATACAATGGGGCGATCAATTCAATTTTTGAATTGAGAACGCTCTTCTAGTTCTTTTTTTTTCGGGCTAAAGTGCTGTTTTGTTCAGCTAACATCCGAGGGAATCTGAGAGTCACTGTTTTTTCTCCTGTTTTTCTTTTGCATTAGTTTTAAATGTTGGGTTATGGATATAAAGTAGGTAAACCTTCACTCATAATACGTCTGTTTGGATAACGTTTTAAAGTGAGAGTGAGTGACCTACTGATAGTTTAGCACTAATAACTATTTATTTTGTTTGTGCAGTGATAAGCGGTTAAGACCTCGGCCTCCTATTCCTGCGGCTTGGAGTTCGATCTTCGGGCAAGTTCTTCTTACTTGTCAAAATAACGTGCATAATGCACTTAAACACACACTGACTTAAAAATAATTCAATATCACATGCTTAAATGTCGATGGAAAACATCTTTAGAAAACCTGCAAACCAGGCAGTTCTCATTAATAATCTGAAAGGTTTCTGCCGATCCACACTTGGCCAGGGTGGTGGCTTTAAGCCGGCACATTCTGAGAATACTCCGGAGTGAGCCAGCGGTAGGTCGATGACAATGCTGAAAATCTTTTTACTGTAAATTGATCAAAATATGGTATAAATTAAGTAGGTACTTAGTTCATTAATATATATCTTACTCTGCGCATTTGTTTAAATTATGGTTAAAGCGTTAAATATCTACAAGCTATATATGCAATGTATTTTCTTAATCTGGAGGTGGCTCTTCTTTGTACGATCTTGGAAAAGTCATCATAAAATTTTAAGTGTAAATATAAAAGGTAATCATACGAATTATCAGAGTTTCTTTACTCTTATTCTTAGAAATTAGAACAAAAATTTGAATTCTGTTAATAAAATAAAGCTTGCTAGTTTCCAGCCAGCGGTGAACATAAAAAGAGCCTTTAAATTACTCATTACATTACATTACACATGCATCTGGCCGGTGGCCAAACGGCCAGCACGTTTGGCCGAATGTTATAATGACATCAATTTGAATATTCAACATCGAACAGCGCCCCCATTTACATAGATTCGACCGTTGAATTTTGTGGCATTGCAAAATGTTCTCTCCTAATTATGTCGCCCTAGTGTTTAATTTTGGCTACCGATGCCAACAGCGATAAGGGAAAACGAAAAGCTGTGGCTTAATTATTTACTTATTTATTTAAGTTAGTGAGCGTTAACTGCAAAAAAACAAAAACTGTTGTTAAGTTCATAATTATTTCAAAATTCGAAATTCAAATGTATTTTTTATTTAAATAAATATTTTTTACAAGTGCTTTTGTGAATCTAAATTCACTGGTTCGGAATGCCGAGCAAGAAAAATAAGCGCTGAATGGAGAACCTCCTTCTTTATGAAAGTCGGTTAAAAAGGTTTCATAGTTCATAAATCCTGCCCTCCAATGAAATTGTTCTTAAAGTTAAAGTTCTTTCTTAAATATATTCACGTTAAACTCAGGTAACAAGATGATAACAGACAAATACACTTTTGCATTTAACATAAATATTGATATTCAGGGTTTTATCCAGACAAAAGACCAAAACCTAAAAAAAATGCCACCGAAAAACGTTAGTTACCTATCTTATAATTATGCAGTTGATTTGAAATTTCCAGTGCGTATGAGGTTCCCATGGTATTGCGATATTTGAAGTTTCTGACCTAATGCTACAGGAAGTTATGCCTACAAAGAACTCCTCAATGCATACCTAATTAACTAAGCATTATGATTGCTTGGCATTGAACTCATTTTAAGTTTTATTATTTTGCATATCTTTGAAATGGTGACATATCGTTTTCGCCTTTTTAATTCCGCTTTAACTCATCAATTGAATAAAACATCATAAATAGAAGTTAGCGTTTGCGCAGTAGGCCGGAAAGATTTTATCTGTTGGCAATACAGAAAAAATGGCGCCCACCGGAAGTGTCCGAGCGCGCGGCGCGTTACCATTTTTTCTTTTTTGTTTTAAATGGCTTTTTCCCGGCAGCGTTCGGCCGGAAATGCGTTTGCGTAGAACGGGCATACAAAGCGAAACGGTGTAAGGTTCAATAATGTTTATATGCAATTTTGACACTTGACACCGTTTCTTAGAGTTAATTTTCCTGTATCAGGTGTGTGAATGGGACCGTTTTCTTTGGGCTCGGAGGCACGGTGTGTAGCGCTAAATAGCATGTTTTTATTCATGAGGCTCCCATTCTGTTTAGCGAGCGATTCTCAGCTGATTTATTGTCTTTGTAATAAATTTGGGAAACTGTGAACCGTTTTAGTTCTCGGGAATAAACTACATTTACAAATAAATACTTACATTTAAACATCATTATGTCCTTGATTAAAATAAACTAGTTGATATAGGTTCTAAGTCAAAACATGACTGTATATCTAATTTAATATTATAAACCATGTTAAAAGTTATGTATCTGTCAAACAAATTCTGTTTCGACTCAAGATGGTATAGGAAATGAATCGTTAGACAAAGATGCCTATATCTATCATAATCTTTGGACTCCCAAAGGCAAATCTTGGCCATGGCCGTAGAGCGACGAAATATATTGATATGAAGACGAAACCAAATTACTACTTACAAATCCGCTGCATAGTTCAGTGTTGGCTTCTGCTGGCCCATCGTGCAGAGGGGATTTCAAATATATTTAAAAAAGGAACAAAATGGCAGCTGCTCGTAGTCGGGCGATCACGCGATAGCAGTGTCCTTCTAAAAAACAATTGCACTCGGCTTGCCTATAATGATTTGCACTATAACAATATAAGTAAATCAAAACATAAGTTTCTATGAAGTTTGAATATTTTTTATTGAGTTGATCACTTCTGTTTCTTCCAATTTCAAGTAACTGATAAAGACAGATCTAAATATTTTGTTTCCCTGGCCCAGTTCTCGTTTCTGCCCAAAGCTGATGTAAGCTTAACTTAATCTTTTCAATTGTTGCCATTCCATCAATACCTAAGCTGATATGAAATACTTAATTAATTTCTTTTGAACACCCTTCAAAATTTATTATTGAAACCTTATGTTTCTTTAACTATGTTGCTTATACAAACGCGCGGCAAACTGAACTTTTTGCACATTATATTGTCTTCATAAACCTTAGACCTGCAGCTCTGAATCCATACTAATATTATAAATGAGAAGTGTGTCTGTATATCTGTCTGCTGCGCTTTAACGGCCCATCTTTTCCACCGAATCTGATGAAATTTGGTATAGAGATAAGATAGATCCGAGTGAAGGACGTATGCTAAGTGAGGGAGTTATCGCGGGAATCAAAATAACTCAAACCACGCTTACAAAGTCTAGGCTTCATCTAGTCTTCTAGTATTTATATAAACTGTGGAAGGTCTCCTAGATAAATCTACTTCTTATATTCGTAGGACTAGGTATACCTACCATCAAAAGTATTAAAAAGGATTTAGCAACTGTTATTGCTTATGTTTAGAATTTAGATAATCACCTTAGATAAAGTTCAGGATAAACATCTCAAGCTGATTTCGTAATTAGACCATGAAAACGCCTGAGCAGAGATGATCGTAGATCTGGCGATCAGCCACTTTATCAGCTCCATCTTGTGTGATCTACGGGTAACTGAAATAGCTTTGGCGGGAAATTGACATTTGCTTTGAAAACTATTCCTTTGAAACTGCAATTTGAATACTGCCAGCGATTATTTTGTATTTTTTTACTGAGTATTTAGTATTTTAGGACCTACACTTTGTGACACTGTGTGAAACGTATCAACAGAATCAAAATTTAATTTAGGTAAGCAAGTAAGCAAGTTAGGTTAGTAAGTAAGCATCGCGTCCTTTATACTGTGTAGGTAATAAAGGTTAATTTTATTAGAGCTAAAGCAGCCATGGTGGACTACTTACGATTTGAGAAATAAACCTTCCATAACCTTATTATCGTGTCTTATCTCCCAATAATTTCAAAAGACAAAATAGTGGTGAAGTTGCTTCGAACTCCGATCACTTTATTATGCATCTCATTTAGGTTGTAAGTAGGTATACTCGCACGCAACTCACAACCGCAAAATAATTCACAATATGAATGATAGTTTCCATAAAAAGCTAGGTATTTGAAAGCGTGTTTTATTTTTGTCTCAACCCGTCTGAGTATTAAATTTATAAAATTGCCCTCCTCCGTCATAGCTCACACGATATAAACGTGCGTAGAGCACAGGTAATTAACTCGCATATCAACCATATTAGAGTAGATATCGGTCGATTGCGTTCACTAAAGATTTGGGCCGTTCCCCCTCCGGTACATCTGTAAACATCTTAAAGATAAGCATCTGACGTTTGACACAAAGCGCGGTTGCGGGAGATACTATCTAAGAACTATCCGAATACCTCCCTCTCCTCCCCCTGCTCTGCCCACTTCCCCCCGTCTCCATAACTTCCTCAGCTCTCCGTCTAATTATTTATTTATGTCCGCTTATCAAAGCATCGATGCGCTCGGCGGCAAAACTGCGTGTTTTCATGAGCACGAATTTAGAATGGAGCCATAACGTTATCATTTAGGCGATCTCAGTGACAGTCAGTTCTAAAATCGCCTCAATACTTCACTACACTATTTATGCCTGCGCTTTTAGACGTTTAATCACGGCTAACTTTCCAAATATCTTTTTTTATGTCGCGGCTAGGTTGATGCCAAACTCGACTGTCGAGATTTTCCACGGGACTTTTTAAAAACCGAAATTCACGACGACCTATGACGTAGGACGATGTAACTGGTTTTGCCCAGTTTCTGATATTGTATTGTGCTCGTACGAATTTTTCACAAATCTTTCATTTAACCAGCCTTTCCTTCGAAAGAGACATCGGAAATTATAACACTTTATTCCGGCTGCCACAATCAAATTTTGAGAGGTGTGATAGTAAAAGTAAAATCATAGTTATTTAACAATTAATAATTAATTTTGTATTGGTCAAAAACTTATTGCGCTTTAATTTAGCTGTCAATTTTTTGCGATTTATACCTAATTATTTATTTTTTAAGTTGCATTTTAGATGTGGTTTTAGTTCATTGTTCATCTCAACAAGTCAGATGATTTTATCTTTAGAGATTTCTTTCTCGAAAATATGTATTTCAAATAATTCAAAGTACAAGTTATAAACAGTTTAAATTAGCCTTTGAAATAAATTTAAGCGCTCGAAAGATTTTATAATGGGTTCGGTATAGTAACTTATGGCCTACGACAAAAATCATCACCACCACCAGCCCTTGCAGTGGGTATTCCAAACAGTACTATGTTCGCATACCTACTGAGTATTGACCGCCAAAAATCACTAAGTATTCAAATTGTACGCTGTAATGATGAACGCATTAAAACATATACCTTCGACCCTGAGACAGGGCATCTGCTTATAATTACAATAATTATTATTGACAAAAGGTGTCGCCTATCGATAACCCCAAAAAGTCCAAAATAATTGTCGCACCGTTTTACACCGTTACCACGACCGTAATTACGGAGCCAAAAAAAAAATTTTATGACATCTCATTCCGAAGTGGCCAGGCCAAGGTGTAATTTGATTGAAAGCACCAAAAAAGCCTTATAATCATATAATAAGTGGTGGAATAATTACTAGGGTCTTAGAGGCAGGTGCTTCTTCGTCCGCACGCGCCGCCACCGTCCCATTTACAACTTCTGACCCACGTTACATGATTATACATTGAAACACTAAATTGTTGTAAAAATATTGCTTTGTAATGAATAATTTAAAATAGACCAATTGGGAAATGTATGTGAATATTTTGGCTGCAGCTGCCTTTCTATATCAACATTGAATTAGAAAATACGGCGAGCATGAGTTGTTAAAACTGCAATGGGTAAATTAACATAATTAATTAGTAATTACTGAAATACATTTAACAGCTTTAAATTAGGTATAATTCAATTCATAGCATTTAAATAGAACTTTTTAAAGCTGTGCACATTTAAATAAAATCTAAAGCAAACCTTTGACAACGAAATAAATCTACCAGGCTATCATAAGTGTTGCGAACCAGAGGTATCGATAATCGAGAAACTGTTAAAGTTTGTGTCGATGTCGACAGCTACCGCTCGCTGACCGCGTATGAATTAGTGTAGCGTGGTAGCCGTATGAGATTTACTGAGGACCCCGCCGACATCTAATTGGACTGAGTTCGATGCCACAGGCGCGAAACATATAAATTTACTGCTCCCTATAATTGTTTTTGAGATATGACTTTAGACCTAGCGCCATCTTCATTTGTATGCTAGACTATTCACACAAACAAGAAATAAAAATTAACTATGCAAATCGAAAAGTATTTATAGAACCTAGGTGTAGTGACATGTGAAATCTAATTATGTGGTTCGCACTTCGCAGTTATAAAAAAGCATGTTCATGTAAAAGTACAATTTACTAGCAAAGCACAAACTTCCGCGTAAGAAGTCGGCAATAATTTTACAACGTCCAACAAGTAGCTTCACTTCATATTCCCGTCAAATGGATTACTTCCGTTTGTATAAAATTTATTAGCTTAAATTCTAAAGCCAGCTTTACACGGTATGCCTATCAGAGATTAAGTTTTTGCACGGGTACCCTTTGAGCGTCTTGAATGTCAAATCGGAGTGAAAACACTACGGATTGGACTGTTCAAAACGTCCATACGAAACGTTAGAATCAGAGGAGAATGTTGCCCGGTCGTCTAGAGTGTGTGCTTCATTTGAAAATTAGTGACAGAGGCTTTTTGCGCTGACGTTTTAGGGTCTCCTGACATCTATTGATACGGTACCGGCTTGAACGGCCAGGAAAAGTTGTATGTGGGATTAGTTAAGAGTGAAAAAGACGTCCACCCCGGCCGACGCTTTTTTACAGCAATAAGAAGCTTTGGACTGCAGTTATCAAAACCAACTCGTTACATCAAATATTATCCTATTAAAGAGCGGAGTAGAAGATTTATATCCACCTATTTGATCGCGTCAAAGTTGACCGCTGTTTGTGTGGAATTGAACAAGCGCCGTCTGTCATCAAGCGCTTGACAATTACATACAAATCGTAATTAACTTCTAACTTAGTAACGATTAGGTCGAATAGGTAAAAAATCTCCCAGTAGACTTCCAGTTCTATTTTGTTCCTTTAATCGTACCTACCTACCTTGAATACCTTGTAAGTCTATACGGAACCCTAAAAATGTTGCAAGCCGGTCGCAATATTTAATTTTCAACCGACTTCAAAAAAAGGAGGAGGTTCTCAATTCGACTGTATTTTTTTTATTATTTTTTTTAATGTTTGTTACCTCAGAACTTTTGACTGGGTGGACCGATTTGGATGATTCTTTTTTTATTTGAAACGGCATACTTCCCATGTGGTCCCATATAAATTTTAGCGAAATCGGTTTTTAAAATATCAACAATAAAATAAGTACTTTATATAGCGTGTGCTTGTTGTTGTAAAGTTGGCGCGGGAGTTTGAAGTCGGTTGTTTAAAAAGAATTTTTTATATTAATTATTACAATCAAGGTACTTTACGGCTTGTTTCCGCGATACGCACGATATATATCGATAGTGAGAACTAATTAACATTTGATAAAATTTAAAAACGCCATTATGTTTAAAAATATAATAAAACGGCAATTTAATTTTGTTTTAAAGATAGCCGCTATCTGAATTGTAAACATAAAATCTAGTTTAAAGTAATTAATTGTATCTGCTTTGATCTTAAGTAGGTATTCTGCTTTTTGTTTTTATAGGGGTCATATCATATCAAAAATAAGGTGTAAATTAGGCTTTATACTCATCAAGCTCTACGGCTAGCCCCTGTAGGTACATATTTTACTGAAAAGCATGCAATTTTCAAATACAAAATCGGACCTTTGTACTTTTATTCATACCGAAAAGTTCAAAAACAGTTGCTCAATATATTGATGGCTCTTTATTAAGAGCCATTATAAACTAAGTGTGAAGCAAAGTAGCTGAAGGATTTATATTTACCCTAAAATAAAGAGTTTTTGGTATGAGGACCGCCAAAATTCATTTCGAAGAAAGTAAACGATGATATTGATGATAAATAAATTTATTATGATGATTTAATATGCTATGTATTTAGCAAAGCGTAATACATATTATACGTATTTAAAGCCATACCTGTGAACAGGATGTCAATACAAAAAAAAAATGAGAAATCCAAAACCCGAGTAGGACACGTCACAGCTCACACGAGTGTATTAAATCGAGGTTGTCGATAAATTTGGCGGGAATATAAATCGTATTTTTCAATTATCCCTGAAGTAGCAGCTGTCGGACTACTGCCCCGAGTATTTATTTTAATCATACACAAGAACACACATAAGTAATACAAAGTTGGCCGCCGTCGACATCTCTCGAGGCACATCCTTAATTATGAAATATTGCTTATTGCAATCACTGAACCAATTGTCAATTAACGACACTTGCATCGTCCATCTTTGGTGATATTTATGTGCTGAAATACAGCCCAGCTCATGAATTTGTCGGATATAATAAAGTGTCAATGTCATATTAAAGTAAAAGTGTGGTTTTGTCGGCTTATGTGAAAGGATCCAGACGAATTTGGTTTTCACAAATCTAAAGTTTCAAGCTCAAGTCCATTTGAATATTTTAACTACGGTTTCCAGCAAGCAGAAAACCTCAAATTTTAGAAAAATTTGGTCATTTTAAAACTATTTTTGGACAGGAAAACTTACCTAGTTATTTTCAGGTAGTAGGTTATTTTCTTATCAATTTAAGAGTATTCAAACCCTAGTGCACCAGAGTTGAAACCTATTAATAGAAGTGACATATTGCGTTAAAATTAGTAATCGATCGATCATAAAATAAATCACATACATTGTAAGATTAATAAACCTCAAAATACTGACATGAAGTACTTAAAGCCATTACGTGATAACGTAAAATCTACTTAAGCGATTATAATTTTAATTAACGATAACTTTCCTCATTATGAAGATAAAGTACCTACCTAACTTCTTATATTTACCGCCTATCACAGTCTCACAAACTTATCTGACTCGGTGGCCAAAATTGGAACTAATTTGTATTCCTGTTTAGTTTTTGTTTTTTTTTTTTCATATATTCTAGCGACGGAATAAGTTTTCTTGATTTCCAAGAGCCCATTGCAAAAAATGCAGTCGATCCGTTACTCGGTTGCAGCGTGATTGAAGGACAAACCAACAAACAAACACACTTCACATTTAAAATAGCATGATTAGCAGTTATTTTCTCAAAGTAAGCTTCTATCATTGACCATTTAGATTGTACCAACATAGGAACAAGATGCAAAATTCCCTTTTTTGTGGCAAAGTTAACCCTGCCTATCGATATGAAATCCAAAACATAGATATTGATAGGCAGAAGTAGGCACTAAGATGAGTTGCGCAGGCGCCGGCCGCTCGATTGCCATGCTAACAACGCGGAACTAATTTTCTGACAACACTGAGAGAGCCGTCTCTTCATTGAACCACGCAAAATATGCGTATGTTTTTTGAACTTTTAAACGATATGTGAAGGCAGGGTTAGGGATGAACTTCAAAAAATTACGTTGCCTTTAAATAATATTAAAGATCACAATGTACGTGATGTTTAGATTGAGATAAGATTTTTGCTTTCGCTAAGTTATTCAAAATTAGGCAAACCAATCATCCATACTTAATATTATAAATGCGAAAGTGTGTCTGTACTCTACCGATTCGGATGAAATTTAGTACAGAGATAGTTTACATTCCGGGGAAGAACAAAGGCTAAAAAACATCAATCCACACGGACGAAGTCGTGGGCATCATCTAGTTGACAATATCTCGGTTAATTAAACCTAAAGAAAACTCAACTTATTGGAACCGACTTCAAAAAGGAGTTTTGTAATTGATTAGTAATCTACATAACTTACAGAAAGGTTTCAGTATTCTACGAGTACTTCAACCTTTATTCTGTCTTATGCACATTAATGTACACATAATGAGTACTGTTATTTTTTTTAAATTAGTCAGTGGGCAATATTAAATTTAGAGTGATACCAGCACTCAGCAGCCCTTAAAATTCCCGAACCCTTTCCGTTCACAGTTGGTTGGATCTCATTCACGCGCCACTTTTTCGCAGCTGGAAGTTAAACGCGGCGCCACTGCTTTTTGTGCCAAACAAAAAAAGGAACTTTTACAAACAAATCTTTGGATGGAAATTTTAAAATAACTCGTGCTCATATTGCAAAATATGATACGTTGATTTTGAGTGATTCTGGTCGACATAACTAACAGTCAAAACTAGCTGATCCGCCAAAGCTTTTATACATTAGATACAAGCTTTAATCTTAAATCTTTTCTTTTTCCGATTTGCTAAGTCAGTCAATGTCTTTGTAAAATACCTACTAGTACGGAGGCTAGTGTTTTCCTTTGGCTCAGGCCAATACAGCTGCAAGTCTCTCAAGGTATGTTTCCTTGAAAGAAAGAGTTTCAGCTAGGATTCTTTACAACGTGCGACAAGGCTGGATCCATGAGGCAAATATAATGCCTTAGAGGCTGAGCCTGAGGTGACATGGCTTAGGGGTTAGACCCGTAGGCAGGGTCTCAAACAAAAGTAGTATCAGTTAAAAAAATATTGGACTTATTTGACAACAAAAAATATATAGTGCGTGCACAAACTTTGCAGGACATCTCTTATACTGTTTTTGTTTAGCTTAATCATGCCTCAGAATTTGTACCACTTGCAATATTTCGTTTCAGAAAACTTACTGTATGACTCCATAATCCATTGGCACGTAAAAGATACTGATATCCCCAAGTCTTAGAAGCCAGAGGATTCCGCGTACGACTCGTGTGGCCAACGGTGTAGTCGCGGCCAATTGCGTCCGTTCGTTTATTTGTCTGCTCGGCACATTTCTCCCGACCTCGAGACCATTTCGCCCTTTAATTGCTGCTTTCGACACGAGGCTGATTGGATCAGATGGCGGGGTGTTTCTTTTTTTTTTCAAGAAATATGCCCTTTTTCAACGCGGTTCCGAGAATTTTCAGTGAGGTTGATGACACAAGCATTTAAGTCATGTGGTGACTTTATTAACTGAATTACTAATAATACCTAGTAGATTCTTTAAATTTATTGAGATAAAGTTATGAAATGGTTCCTTACCTCCATCGATTTCATTGCGGTTTTCTCAAAAAGATCCAATCAGAGACATAATGATATTTTAATTAATTCGAAAGGATGTCTATCAGTTTGCCTTCACGGCCCATGCGCACAACATAATTTGACGAAATTTATCTCTGACCTACAGAAAAATAGCTTGCATATAAACCACTTATGAACTTGAACGAACGAAATCCACGCAGATGAAGTCACGAGCACCATCCATTAGGTAATAGATGGTAATAGACATTTATATGTCTATTACCATGAATAAGCTTTAAATTGTTACTTTCACACCTGAAAAGAAACTAAAGTCGGAAATATCGCTACATCTCAAACAATCTTTTACTAGTAGTTACGACATAAATGATTGAACGGTTCGGTAAGCGAATTAAAAAAAGGAAAATCTATGATTATAAATTGTCATGAACAACTTTATCTCAGCTGATTGTATATAAGAAGCCAGCCTTGTGGGCGTGTAAGCGACTCTATTATGGTTTGCGATTTATAAAGTGTTTGATTTTCGCACGATTGATATCTATTGTAACTTGATATAGGCATTATCGAGGCATTTCTTAGGGTTATTATAGCTTGATGTCATTTGAAAAGACACATGCGGTGATGATTACCACATCACAGATAAGAAAATAGAAAATAGAAGACTGGGAAATTATATGTATATACGGGTAACTACTAACATTTTATGATTTTATATTATGATAATTATGCGAAATGCTTGAAAAAAGGGCGCAATTTCAGCATTTACCCATAAGATAGTAGAATTACCTATCATACGGTATTCTTTTATATAGTACCTGAGGATCTTTGCATTATTTTATGTAAACTTTTCAATTACTACAGTTAATAAAATGAAATGCCAGTAAGTTATGGTAGGTAAGAATACTAACAAAGAAAAAATAAAAATCCGCGACTGGATATAAAATTTATCTGCCTACTTACAATTTTCTGAGAGTCAAGATTCTTTAGCAGCACACAAATTACAATGCGATGAGAGTGCAATATACCTACCTGGTATATACCTACCGCTAAAAGCCTCAAACGCAATTCAACGCCCTAGCTCTTAATCATTCCCACTGTCTTCAGTAGGTGCTGGGCGGATTAGGTGATTAACTTAGTCCAACTGGAAGCTTAAGCTGTTAAATATCAAACGGTTAGCTACTTATAAAAATGTTCAGGCGAAAGTAGCCAATTAAAGCCAAATCAAAAATGTAGGTATCATTGCACTCACATTAAGCGCGGAACAAAATTGAGGATTGTTCTTGTACTCGTACCATACAAAAGTAATTGCCATCGTTATTCAGGTAAATATTGACAGCGATAGGCGATTACCCGAACAAAAACAAAAGCGGCACGTAACAGCGATCGGTTTCAATAGAGCCATTTAAGGCAGTTTTTGCTTGATAATAGCTGTATACTGTAGTACATTTTTTATTGTGTAATTGGTTGCTAATTCTTAAGGTTTGTCGTGCGGTACGGCTGTCTAATTTATCTGATCCTTATCGATTGATTTACAGCTAACCGGGGTTTGTACAATTTCTCTCGCTGCTTGGCCGTTGCATTCCGTTTTGTTCTGGTTTTATTGCAATTGGGCCAGTTGGAATAGTACCGAATTTCGTTTCATGATCGTTTAATTGTCGAGCGAATTAAAATAAGTGGGAATTTTTGTCTTTCTTGTGTGGTGTGTTTATAAGAAACAGTTACAAACTCTATTAAGGTGTCGATTGATGTTTTTATATGGCATCGTCCAATGGTTTTTGGTCCCATTTTTGCATGCAGTGATTGTTTCCATCATACCAAAAGGCTTGACCTCACGTATTTTATAGACATATTGTGGTTCGGGACTTTTTCTTGACTTGAGTCATAGTTTCTTCTAACTACGGCGGTCGACGACTTCACTTGATTTGTCACTAAATCTTTCTCTAGAACAATAGAAGGAAAAATAATCTACTTAAATATAAAAACGGAAAGGATGACTGACTGACCTACTGATCTATCAATTCACAGCTCAAACCACTGGACCGATTAGGCTGAAATTTGGCATACCTACAGATAGCTTTTATGTCGTAGGCATTCGCTAACAAAGGATTTTTGAAAATTCAGACCCTAAGAGGTAAAATAGGGGTTTAAAATTTTTATGAAAATCGAACTTAACGCGAGTGAAGCTGCGGGCTAGAACATACTAATATTATAACTGCGAAGGTGTGGCTGACTTTTGCCTGTCAGCTACTTTTTCACGACCCGTCTGCTAAACCGATTTTAACTAAATTTGGTTGCACCTCGAAACGGACATTTATAGGCTGTTTATCTTGAAATAACGAAGATTCTCCAAAAAAAGAAGAACAAACCTAAAACCACGTGGTCGAAGTCGCGAGCGTACAAGCAAGTTATTACCTACTTACATTAATTTTCTTACTACGTCTATGTCAACTTATTGTAATTTAATTTCGAAATAACAATAATTAGTGTCTAGAATGCGTTGAGATGAATGTGTATAATATGTTCATTCCCTTTTCCCAGCTAGGTAGGTAGGAATAAAATCAGTAAAATGTACGTAAATCTGCTTTAATTATACCAACGCGAACACAAAGCTCCCTGGCTGTCGGAAAAATTACTCGCACAGTGCACCGTGCGCATTTTCCATGGCATTGTACGTGTGAGCCTGTTATTTTCCCATTTCAGCAGTTATATGGCGTAGACAGACATAACGCGTGCCGGCAGCGACGCGTGACGCCGCGGCACTGCAGGACGTTACGCCCTTTAGATATTAGAGGTTTAACGCACTTCGGCCAAAAAACCGTCTGGCGGACAAGTCCGCGTTATTCACTTTTATATGGAGGCGACAGGATGAAACGTCGCTCCTCTCTGAAGTGGACATTTCTGTCCAATCCCTAGTTAGTTTTCGCTTTATACTGAACGTGTGTATAGTTTGTAATTCAAGGAGCAGCTGTATGCGTCATATTCTATACATCGAAGCTCGCGTCTTCGTCCTTCTGGCATTCGTTTTTGACGTTCAGTGCTCATCCATACGGTGCACGTGTCCAATGGACCATGGATCAATGGATCCTATGGTACGAGCAGCCAGCGATGGGATACATGTGGCTCGTCCATCGACTCATCACAACAATGCAGTTCCTTGTAATACAATTTCCAGAAGCTACGTTGGATTATACCGCCGCGCGGTTAGTCTGTCCAGGTCTTTATTGTGGCTGTACAGATGGGGCCAGATAGCCGAGCTAGAAACCTAACGTAATTATTCACACGCACCGTAAAACATAACGAGTCAGAAATATTTTTATGAGTAGCTAACTATGTAGGTGGGTAGGTATTGCTCAATTTTTGCGTTTCGAAAGCATGCCCGCGTTACGCATAACAGAATTGAACAGTAAGTGATAATTATGGGTTGTTTCCTAACCAGATATCTACAGAAATACTTGAGGATAAGAGATCAATCTATATCTACGAATAATAACATAAATAAAAATAATAATATAATAGTAGTTGATAAAATTTACTTACCCCCGTAAAAAAAACATCAAGTGCCCGTGCGTCTGTTAAGCTAACTGGAAGCTTATCAAGGATGTAAGTACTGCTTACGATTTTTTTCCCGAAAAATCAAAGAATGTAAATGTAATGCAGAATGTTTTTGCTCTTAGACCAAATTCACCTACATCCCTGTCAGTGACAATCGAAGGGATATCATAGTCAAGGATGAAGAATGTCTGTGAGTACTAATTACGAGGCAAAGTTATCCTTCTAAGCCCACACCCACCTTATCTACTGCATACTTGCATTATCACTGACAGATCGATATCCTTGTCAAAGACTTGTCATCGAATAAAAGTAAAATAGGTAGGTACATAATGAAGAAATTCTGTAAACAATTACAAGGCGAAGTCATGCTAGCACACCATAAGCTGTACCACAAGGGCGATCGCGTGTGCAGCCCACATTCACCTACATGCGCTTTATCCCGCCTTGCAGTATTAATCCATTCAATCTCGTGTTACTCTATGCTTTACCGGCTATTATTGCTAAGTTTAACCACATCTACACGGCTACATTAAAGGTTAACCTACATTACTATGCTAGAGGTCAGTTTATAGAGTTTATTATAAATAGGAACACAATATTTACATACATTTCTTTTCATGCACATAGTACTTGTTATTGCATGTAAGAAACATGCAATAGCACTGTTTTTAACCCCAAAATCAAAAGGAACATCTTCATCTGTCAGTCTGTGTGTTTGTGTATTAATACTTATTTTTTTGCTCAGGAATGAAAAATAAAATAACATACACATTCCAACTGATACAAAACATAAAACAAAGCAACTTCTATCAAATAGTTATTTCATCTGAAGGGGTGTATTGTCTGAAATGCTGAAAAGTAGACATCGAAAATTTTAGCGCAGCTCGCTCGTTACTTGCTGGAAAGAGCGTTAAGAAATGTTAACTGCAAAACATAATTGCTTTTCCCGTTGATATCAAAACGGTTACCTACTCATTTATATGTTTCACATAATCTGTCCTATTAAGTACAGTATACGTGCGTACACTTTTCTTCCTTTTTGTCTAGGAAATAAACACTATAATCGTGTAAATCGTTGGGTCGGTCACACAAAGGAGGCGGAATGTTGCATGCAAAGTGCGTATATCGTTAGCGAACGGATTCGCTGGCGTTCTCGTATGACCACGATATTTCTCTACGTAATTACTATGGTCTTATTTGACAGGGCGTATGCGCTGAAAGCGTATTCTAATGATCATTTGGAATAATTGATTCTTAAGAATTGTTAGCTGAAGTAAATTTGTATGATTACGGTAGGGATTCCAGCATCCCGAAGCATGGTTCCGATTAACTTTCAGTTTATAAAAAATCTTGTCGCAAATTAGTGAATCATCAAAATAATCGTCCGAAACCCGTCGTAAAACCGATAAGGATGATTCCTCAATAATTACTGTAAGCAGCCAAAATAAAATCGTGATACTAATTCAACCCCTGTATGCGTCCACCGCTGGACATAGGCCTTTTCGAGATCACGCTGCCAAACAAGGTCCTTCCTCATCCACCGCTTTCCGCCACCTTCTTTAGATCAACGTGGTTGGCTTCCTCAAAATAGGCTATGGCTATGAAGGATGTCGAATTATGCTACATCCCATTTAACTCTTCAACTAAGGATAAGGCATAGATCCGTTCCCAGAAAAGTAGTTTCATCACAACTAAAAGAAGAAGAACAGAGAACCCTGTATTTCAAATTAACAGAGAAATGTTTTAGCTTCAGTTCTGCGCGTAACTCCCCTATATCTTTCTAATTAAGCATAATATGGTGCATTGAGCTTTATAACCTTATTGTTACAAGATCGAGTCTTCCTGTGTATCGCGTCGTCAGTGGGAACGGCAGTGTAATTAACCTGACATTAAGCAATTCCAACGAAACGTAGTTAGTCGTCTTGAGACCTAAATACTAACTGTACGTTACATAGGTACCTTTAGCTACCTACTTTTCAAATATTTGCACACTGGTTAACATCAGCATAAATTCAATATTACAAATTATCTTTTATAATATCTGCATTTTTTCTAAGTCAAATAATAGTTTTATTAAAAAAAGTCCGGCGATGGTAAATTTTGATGATGATGATTGGGAAATGAAATGACATTAATCCAGACCGGTGATTTGTAGGTGATATGTTTGCCCCTCATACCCTATTTAGTTAAGCCAGAAAATGCAGATAATAACTTGCGACACTTATTAAGGAAACCCGAAAAAAAGGTCATAAAAAAGAAAAAAAGACGCTATTGAACAGTGGATTCTAAATTAAAATAGGCTAACCTAGATCTGTTTTAAAGTAGAGACCGTGTACTGGTAAGCGCAGTGTAATACGGGTGTAGGAGGACCAGTTCTCGAATATCCAGCAGTGGACGCATACGGGCAAATGGAATGTAATATCTGTGCGTTATATAGATATCTAGTCTCTAGTAGTAGATAGGTACATAGGTACTACTACGTTTAGGATATACTTATGGCTTCCTTTATGAGACTATAACCCTTAAAAGGAACTGATTCGCATGCAAACTGCGTGCCGTGATGATTGCGAACTTGGTTGCATTTTCCTGCTTTATGTTATTGTTGCCTTCGTTATTCGTGGAATTCTGTTTTCTTTTTTACCTACTTGAGAACTGTTGACAGCGTATCCAGAATTTATTATGATACACCTGATCTTTAATTCTCCTTCCTCATTCAGTTTTCTTCCAATAGGTAAATAGATAGATATTTACACAACTCTTAAATCATCTACGCATAAATGAAATCAATTAAAAATGTAGACAAGAACCTCAAACTTTACATCAATCAAAACAGAAATAATATATTTATCCTAATCTTCATGATCCTAATCAATTTACTGACAGATTCATCATCGCGAATACTGGGTTTAACTAGGTATATTTTCATCAACAGAAAAAATATTAATGTTTTAACTTTTATATTATAATGTTATAACTTTTGAACTAAGTGGCGTAGGGTAGGTATCGTCTTAAAATTGAGCTTGTTAATTATTAATGATGACTGGCGTTGTCGATAAAAACCAAAATTCTAAAACATTTTTATTTATAAAATCATTTTAGGTGTGTTAAACTTTTTATTTGACCAAAATGGGCATATATCGTCGCTTTTCCTACGAAAGGACCTATCTGACACTTTTGACGTAACTGCACTAAATACATCATAATAATGTACTTTTGATTCTCTGTCGATCTGTCTTATCGACTTTTTCATATCTTTTACCGTTTACTGGCTAGGACAATCGGTAAGTGTGGCGTATATGCTCATTTGCGAAAAGGAAATCATACTAAGTGGCGTATTTTATACTTAGGGCTATTAGAAAGATTTTTATTTAGTGATCAGCTAAATAAAAATCTATCAACTATGACGTAACTGAAAATACGTCATTTAGTGTGAACTAGACTATATTGAATAAAAATGGGGTTTTCACTTACGTCTGAATTTTGATTGCGACGGAATACCTTAGACATTAACTAATAGAGTTAAAAATTTATGTAAATTGGTGACAAAAAATGTATAAAACCTTGGGCAGTAAAAAAATCCAAAATAGTACGAATCCAAAAACTTTCAGTCAAAAAATAATTTAAAACTATCCTAATTATTATTATATATAAAGAAATAAAAAACAAATTATTTTGAATTAAATGTGATTTAATTATTCAGTAAAAAATACAGTCGTATCTCCTAAGTAATTAATTTTTCAGAAAAACAAAGTTCTCATGAAGTGGCGTAACTGTTTTAAATATTTTTACCTAAATGAATACGCACATTTAAATAAGACAATCCCTACTTGCAAAAAGGCCTTGATTCACAGATTATAAGAATATTTTTTTAATTTTAATATAGCTTTATTTGAGCAAGCTGTGGACAATATAGTTGAGCACGAAACCGAAAAACGCTTGCCCTGAACAATTAACTCGATGTCAGTTAGGTCCTTTCGTAGGAAAAGCGACGATATATAAGTCACTTTTTACGGAGATAAACTTAATGGAGATTGTATAAAAATATTTTTTACTGTAATTTAGGATTATGGAAGGTCATTCAAACCGGCAATTGGAGTAAAACGTGCGTGCTAATTCCCAATGTCCCTAATATACGATCCTACGAATCGCCCACACATAGCGGCGCATACCGCGACGTCGCCGGCCGCGGCGTGCAATTGAAGCAATATAAAATGCATTAGTGCATGCCGACAGATTTAGTGCACGTAATTAGGTCATTGTGAAGCCTTCGTGGCTGGATACTATGCGGGTTGCAACGGGAAGTCAATGCGCTATTGTCAATGTCAAATGTGTGACAATCGCCATAATATTAATAGGGTCCCTGCAGGGCGACCGCGTATCTTTTGCATTAATCATTGATACATCGCAATCACCTCTGATTGGTCAACACTCTTCCACTATTGAACGAAATCCATTGACGCAGCAAGAATACCATAAATTCAGCCAATCGGAGGCGATTGCGATGTATCAATGATTGATGCAAAAGATACGCGGTCGCCCTGCTGCTGAAGGTAAACTGATTGATACAGTGTAACGATCGCATTCTAATATTGGCCAAAATGCACTGTTTCAGCCAATTTTAACCATTTAAATTGTAATGACTACTTTTCGAAATTTGCTTATATTGACATTCTCTCGCTACTGGTTAGAAGTTATTGATTCAGTTTTAGCTAAAATTACTGCTTAAGGTAGCTAACTGCAGTGGTTTAGTAACTTACTTAGTCGATTTAATATTGTTTCTACAACAATCGATGATATTGTATAGAATGAGATGAGACATAAAAATTCTTTCCAAAAAACGTTGAATATGTTGAAGTCGGGTGGGTATAACAAGGATAAGTAAAGTTGACGCATCAGACTCGCCCGACTTCAACATAGTGGGTTATAGAAATCAAAATTATTTTGTACTTTACAGTGGCGTTGGAAGTCGGTTTTTTGGAAAGAATTTTTATTTTTAACTTTTTAGTGTAAGTGTCAGGGTTGAGAATTTGGAGTCAGAATTTTTATGGGACCGCCTCGAGAGCTTCCTCTAACGACTGATAGAACTTTTTATTTTCAAATTGGTTCAGAAACCACGGAGATATGCACCGAGATACATAAAAAAAAAAAACGCGCCGAATTGAGAACCTCCTTTTTTGGAAATCGGTTAATAAAATTGTTAGCGCCACCCAAGTACTTACCTAACACCAAAAGCGCAAACAAGATCAGGTCATGCGCTTGAGCGTCCCGGCGGCAGGCGCAATGAAATCGTGCGTTTAGGCCACATGCCGCCGCAAACTTCCACGGAAGGCGATGAATAACTCATTGTCCGTCCGTCCGTCCGTCGTGACGCACGCTTCTTGGAAGTAACGATGCAATGCAGAAAGTGACCGAGATACTTGACCCGCGAAATGCACAAATATGAAAGTGCATTTCGCACGGGAACAATGCAATTGTCCGATGCTTTTAACGGGAACCGCGCTAGAAAACGTCGACTCTCGAGATGCATGTGAACTCTTGCTTGGCGGCGAGATATTCCTATTTTATAAAAGTGCAGAATGAGAATGAGCCAAGCATCGATGAGACAGTTCCGCCAGTTGAAAGAAATAACATTTTTAGTACCCTCAAACTATGCAGTTTATTCTATCCGTCTGTTACATATCTGCCCATTTGTCTGTCTGTCTGTTCGTTCGTCTAATACACCTGCCTATTTTTTGATCGAAGGCAATTTAGCCCTTGACAGCAATCAGGCCGTGTTGACAACTAGTAAGTGGTAAGCTTAGACGAAAAAGGGCTAGTTATAAGTTTTACTTTTTCATTGGATTCTACATGGCAACAAGAAATGACAAATATCTTGGGGCACGTATTTGCTACTAGGATGGTTACAAGCCATGGCTCTGGCTAGGCAACCCGCCAGATCAGATCAAAAAGAAATTCGAAAAAAGAAATCCTTAAACTGCCCATACCCCTGCAAATCTCATGACCACGACTCACTGGCACAAGTGTCAGAGAGCTCTTTTAAAAAGTAAAGAAGTGAATCGTTTCCTGTATCTTATTAATTTAGATTAAAGTTCAGAAACGGCAGCTGTTATGATATATTAATTTATTGATCCAAAGTACTACTGTAAGTAAAATGTGTAAATACTTACACATTTTTCAAATAAAACTTGATCCGTGCGGTACCCATAAAACAAACGTCAAAAGAACTGTGTGTCATGTAGTATGCACCGATAAACACAATTCTCGCCATTTCGGAATTGAAATGTGCGATGACGCAACCCAAGTTTCCCACCAAATGTAGTCACAGAGTGCATCGCTGCAGTAATTAGGATGCGTCGTAGGTCCACTTCACGCATGTCGGCATCGGCCACCAAACAGCAAAATATTCGCACACAACCCATTGTGATACCATTTTATGGTCTCCGCTCGCCTTTATACTTCTTACTTAGCATTCCAAATTAGTTTGCTAACGTTTTTTATACAGCTTTAATGTCATGTCATAGCAATAAAGTGGGAACGCGTTGGCAAAACTGAGTCAGGCCGCTACGATTGTTAACCTCGTGTTAACAGTGCTCGATATTAAAATTTATAATAACAAAATAGCTGTTAATATTGTTTTCGAACGTAATACGTACGCAAAATATTAAATTTTTGGGTTCATATTATATAAGGCTAGAATTGCAGACAGCAGTTTTAATATTTTAAAACCGCTTCTAATGGGGAGACCTGTTTAATCACCGGGTAGCTAGAAAGTCAGTTCTAGTAGCTCTGACTTCTTTTAAATACAATCTCTACGATTCAGGATAATTTTTGTAACCCGAAAAGCTTCTGGCATATTTTTACTGACAAACCGTACGTCCTTAGTAATCTTTAACCACCAAAGTTAATTCTTGAATTCTGATAAACTTGGATTTATTCTCATGGAAAAAAATCTCTAAATATTTTCTCCTTTGTCGCAGGTAAACCGGCCATTAACGATGAAGAAAGAAGGAATCCAGACGCGGAACCGCAAGCTGAGCAGTAAAAGTAAGAAGAAGAAGGGAGGCATGGGCATGGGTGGTGGCGGTGCGTGCGCGCTTGCTTTGGGCGGGGTCATGGGCGACATGATCAAGCCCCTCGGCGATGCTACTAAGGGCTTTGGTGGCTCCGCGTTTCCCTCTGCTATGGATTTCGGTAAGCTAGCATGTCATTTTTTCCGCTTCACCTACACGCCACCATCTTAGCCTTATCTAGTGACTAGATGATGCCTGCGACTTCCTCCTCGTGGATTAAGTTTTTTTTATTTCCCCGGGAACCCGTTAATTTTCCAGGATAAAAATTATTTCACTCTCATGGTCCTCAACTATACCCATGCAATAAATCACGTCAATCTGTTACGGCGTGATTGAAGGACACTGGACAAATCAACAAACCAATAATATAAAGTGTTTGTTTTTTGGTTTGGTCGCATTTATATTAGTAGTACCGCGACTTCGTCTACGTGGTTTTAGGTTTTTTGGTTCCAACGGGAATTTTTTAATTTTCCGGGATAAAAAGTAGCCTATGTGCTATTCCAGCTTAGCTCCGTCCGCTCCGTCAGCTAGCTTAGATCCGTTCAGCCGTTGGGGCGTGATTGAGTAACAAACATCCATATATCCATTCAAACTTTCGCATTTATAATATAAGTAAGATAAGATTATAATACGATAATAATAATTATGAAATGGTTTGAATCAATTAATTTAAATAGGCATATTAGATGGTTTTCGGGTGGTATATTAATGTAACTATTGGATAGAATCAGGCGTTACTTTGCGGAAGTTCATGATTTAGCAAGAAAAGAATACAATTATTTTGCTATAATCCGCCAACAGAAAAAATCTGTATGGTCAAGCATGCAATTAAAAGCGAAGCACCGTTTACCTTTACCAAGCAAGAAAGCTAAGTTCCCAAGCAAGCAATGCCACCACCACTCACATGCACCACCACACAAGACTTTTATACTATTCTCGACGCACGTTTCGCCCCGACACCGGAGCATCCTCAGGAGATGTCGACTTTACAATGCGAGATTGTCTAGACAAGTGGTGGTGGCATTGCTTGCTTGGGAACTTAGCTTTCTTGCTTGGTGAAGGTAAACGGTGCTTCGCTTTTAATTGCATGCTTGACCATACAGATTTTTTCTGTTGGCGGATTATAGCAAAGTAATTGTATTCTTTTCTTGATATATTAATGTAACGTTAAATATCCGGGTCGTACCTACAAACTTTAATGATTTTCTCAGAAAAAATGATATACTTATTGGGGCATACATAATCAAACTACGTTATTATTTAAATATGATAATGATAATGATAAAATTTTTTATTTGTTCCAAAACCCCCAAACTAGGGTAGCCCGTGACTTGGAGGTTACATATCCGAGTACCTATACTTCTACTAGCTGATGCCCGCGACTTCGTCCGCGTGGTTTAAGTTTTTTTGATTCCCGCGGGAACTTTCCGAGATAAAAAGTAGCCTATGTCACTCTACAGGTCCTCAACTCTACCTATGCAAAAAATCACTTCGAACCGTTGCTTCATTGCGGCGTGATTGAAGTACAAACCAACAAACCAACAAACCAACAAACAAACACACTTTCGCATTTATAATATTAGTATGATTAGTATATGATTATCTCGAAGAACACTTACAGATTAATGGCACATTATTGTCTGTAACCTTGCTATCCAATAAAACTGCATTTTGTAAGTTTTATCCTTGAAGCATTAACTAATGTAATGTTATACTTTTAGTGATAGTTTACTTCTCATAAACAACTACAAACCTAGATCAATTTTGCTTTATTGAGCAAAGTTTTCCTACAAATATATCAAGTGTCTCTTTCTTCCACAGGTCAACACCAAGTAGGCTTAGTCCATCCAGCGGCAGCTCACATGTCACATTGGTACGGCGCGCCGCACCAAGGGTTCGCCCCTCCACCCTCGTCACACAACCCCTACCATCACCACCACCTCGCGCAACTAAATTCTATGGTAAGATTCTAATTAGGTCTTAGTTGGGTCAATTTCAACAAAGGCGTTTTTTTGTTTCATTTCGGTGAACTTTCGTATTATAAAGTTTTCTCAAATTTAAACAGTAGTTTATTGTACGTCTTGATATTCTTCATGCTCTTATTTAATGCCATCAAAATATACCTAATAAACTAATGAGAAATCGTGTTTGAATTTGTGATACCACTGAAATGAAAAATTCGTTCACCGATATGAAAAAACTAGCCACCGAAATGAAAAAACCTATCCACCGAAATTAAAATCCACCGAAAACGAATACAAGCAGGCTTTTAAATATTACTTCCTACTGAGCAAAGACTTACCTAACTCAACCTTACACTTTACCTAAATTGCTGCATGTCTTTGCATCTTTAAAAAGTTTGGTATATTTATTATTATCAAGCCTGATTAATAATATTAGTCTAGTTACCTATATGTTCTGCGAAATTTCAGGGTGAAATTTACAATAAATCGCACAAAAGTACAGGCCATGGAAACACATTAGAAAAATGTATTCAAAGATGGTGGAAACTGTCCAGACGATAGGGTCAAAGTTCTTTAAGACCCACCGTACGAAAAGAACCAAAAAGTTTTCAGACCACACTCTCAAGCTCATGGATGAGAGAGCAGAGATGGGACTACAGTCTACAGCGGACGTGTCGGCCTACCGGCAGATTAATAGGCAGATTTGTAAAGCGCAAACGCATGACTTGCGAAATTTTAACATCGAATACATCAAAAGTACCATCGAGCGTAACAAGGGCTCCAAAGTATTCACAAGAGATCTGTCTATCGGACAGAGCCAGCTGACGCGACTTATAACTGATGATGGTAGTCTCATTTCTTCCAAACCCGAGATCTTGGGAGAGGTGGAGAAGTTCTATGGACAGTGATACACCACAACGCCTGTTGACGATTTGGCTAGAAATCCCAGAGCCAAATTGACCCGACACTATACCGAAGATAACCTGGACGTCAGCCTTTACGAGATTAGTATGGCTCTCAAGCAACTTAAAAACAACAAGGCCCCAGGTGAGGATGAAATCACAGCAGAACTCCTGAAAGCGGGTGGAAAACCGATACTTAAGGTCCTTCAGCGATTGTTCAATTCCGTCATTCACGAGGGCATAACGCCACAGGCTTGGCACAGGAGCGTGGTGGTTCTGTTCTTCAAAAAGGGTGACAATACGTTGCTGAAGAATTATAGACCCATCTCACTGCTGAGCCATGTCTATAAGTTTTCTCGAGAGTCATTACGGATCGTCTCGCTCGAAGGTTCGACGACTTCCAGCCTTCCGAACAAGCCGTAGTCTGAAAAGGCTTTAGTACCATAGACCACATTCACATTTCACACGCTGCGGCAGATTATACAGTAGACGGAAGAGTATAACCGGCCACTATGCTTAGCGTTTGTGGACTATGAGAAAGCCTTCGATTTGGTGGAAACTTGGGCTGTATTAAGGTCGCTGCAGAGATTCCGGATAGATTACCGGTATATCCAAGTGCTGAAGTGTTTGTACGAAAACGCCACTATGTCAGTTCGTATACAGGACTAGACTACGAGGCCAATCCAAATGCAGCAGGGAGTGCGACAGGGGGATGTAATCTCCCCGAAACTCTTCACCGCCGCGTTGGAAGACGTCTTCAAGCTTCTGGATTGGAACGGATTTGGCATCAACGTCAATAGCGAGTACATCACTCACCTTCGGTTTGCCGATGATATAGTCATCATGGCCAAGACTCTGGCCTTAGACCTTAATACAATGCTCAATGACCTCAGTAGAGTTTCACAACAGGCGGGCCTTAAAATGGACATGAGTAAGACAAAAAATCATGTCTAATGCTCATGTTCCGCTCCACCCAGTAATCGTCGAGAGCTCTGCACTCGAAATTGTAGACGGGTTTATATACCTGGGACATACGGTCCAGTTAGGTAGGTCCAATTTCAAGAAAGAGGTGGGCTGCCGAATCCAACTCGGCTGGGCAGCGTTCGGGAAGCTTCGAGATGTCTTCTCGTCCAAGATTCCTCAGTGCTTGAAGACCAAAGTCTTCGAACAGTGCGTTTTGCCAGTGATAACCTATGGATGCGAGACTGGTCGCTAACTATGGGCCTCTTAAGAAAGCTCAGGGTCACTCAGCGGGCGATGGAGAGAGCAATGCTGCTCCCCAAAGTGCTGGAATGGCGAACTCGCACTGGGAAGCGCAGCGTTGGCAGACCCCTTACTTGGTGGACCTGGACGGACTAAATCAGGCGAGTCGCAGGGAGCCGCTGGATCCAGGCGGCGCAAGATCACAGCGTTTGGAAATCCTTGCAAGAGGTCTATGTCCAGCAGTGGACGTCTGTCGGCTGATGATGATGATGATGATGATTCAAAGATTGTGAAATATTCACCTCCTAGCTTGGATTTTCACCGAAATGAAATAATAATCAACCGAAATGATAAAAAGATCCACCGAAATGAAACAATTATACGCCGAAATGATAAAAACTCACCGAAATGAGAATTTTTATCATTTCGGTGAGTATTTTGTCATTTCGGTGGCCAGTTTAGGCCACCGAATCAACCGAAATGAAAACACCGAAATTAAAATCAAGGAAAATAATTAGTATTACGAGAAAACTATTTATTATAGGATGTAAGGAATACTACACAAATAAACGTAGTACCATTAGCCCATTCATGAATACTCAAATAAGTTTACTAACTTATTGCAAGAAAAGTTATACCTATACACGGAAATGAAAAGAAATGTGTTCCATGTCACCGATGTGACATACTTTCGTTTTTTGCGGGAACACGCAGGCAAGTGGCGCACGTCCTCCCACGATCAACACCTAGAGGCCACTATTGCGTAAGTTTTAAGCCCACGCGGGGGGAGCTAGAGTTGTTTTAAGCAAAAATATAATTGATAAACTTTTTGTCACCGAAATTAAAGAAATTTCTGGGACACATGCATTTTTACTCTCCTGTTATTAAACTGGGTAGATATTATTAAAAAAATACTATGGAATTATGCTATCACTATTCATGATTAAAATAAAGGTAGCCATAAACCTTAGTAACTAATATTTTTTGTTTTATGAGGAAAATTACACAGAAACATATTGCAGTGACAGCCACCGAAATGAAAAATTCGGAGCTTAACTATTTTTTTAAAAAAAACTGAAAGCTTAATCAAGAAATATTTATTGCTACGCACATAGGTAACTACCTCTTCTACCTAGAAAAAAATATTAGAACTGTATAGTAACGTTCTGCACTACCGATTTCATCCATGCCGCATAAATTTTGCTGTTGGGAAATTCACCCAGTTAGTGTAAACTGATAGACATACACGGGATATAGGTATCTTGCAAAGGTCGTCATAGAATACGATGTTATGCTGGCTGTGACCTGAGATTCGCTTGAATCCGACCGTCCAACTAGCGAGAGAACCTTCATCTTAATGCCAAATTACACCAATTTAAAAACATATGACCATCAAATGCATCCAATATTATTCTGGATAAGAATCGTCTTCTACTTCTTCTTGAGATGTATTGATAGATGATGCCTTGACAGGATGTCTTGCCATTCATATGAACTTATTGAATGTATACATTTTTTTTGTATATTTAATCATCTCATAAGTTATAAAAAGTCATGTTTATAGTACGAGTAAAATTAACGCTATAACAAAAAACTTGCCAGTTATGCGCTACATCTACTTTTCATCTGTGCATACATTTGTAAAGTAACTATTCCCATCCTAGCTCTTTTCAAGTCCGTTTTTTGCAACTTTACTTTTATTATCAGATCAGATCGTTGTTAAAGATAAGCCCTGAGGATGCTTTACGTAGAACTTATTATTGCTTAACGTGCTAGATTTTAACATATGTTTTTCTTTCCAGACCGGCTGGAGGAGTGAGTATACGTGATAAGTCAACCGAACAAGAGCATAACATGGTATGTCGGTGATTATGCAGGCATAAAGTCCCTCGGATGGAGCGACCCTAAACAGAGGCATCACAAAAATAGATACTGTGATTTCACTTGTAGTTATAAAACAGAAATGTTACAATGCTTTTAAAAAACGTTTCGTGACCTGGTTTTGATAAGGTAATAATATTACTATGATGATTGCATACGCGTAAACTGTAATGCATCTGACACGTTGAAACAGTAATTGAAAGCAAAGGTGCGTAATATATTTCATCATTTACTTCGTCATATAACGTTTTTCATTAAAAGTGTTAATTAACTACACGTACTTCGACACGTCACACTAATTTATAAGACTGTTGGACAGAATTGATGATTGTAACGCTATACAAACGAACATTTCAACATTTTAATTGAAGAGCATATCTGATACGTAAATACCAATGAGGTTCCCAGTGAATGGCTTTTATATTCCGTCATATTGTTTCCTGCAAGTATTAAAATCTATGCGTCTTGTTACACTGAACTGCCAAATTAATAAAACTCTGGAGTGCTATGTCAAACATTTTATTGACTTCTTTTGTATGATAGTGCAATAATTACAATATATTGATGTTTATGTAATAGACCCTATCTTTTATATTGTAATAGATTTTCTCAATTAAGCTATTTTCATCGTTGTAAATTTTAGAACATGGTGCTCTTAACCGAATTTTTTTATATCAATCCTATGAGCAAAATTCGATTTCATTGTCATAATAAATCTTATTTTGTCATTGAATATCTGGGCACAGAATTTGATCTAGATAAGAACTAACATTTCCCATAAAAATATTCGTTTTATGAGAATTTTCCAATTAAAAAAAAATAATATGAATTTAGTAGTTCGGTGTAATTCGATTCTAAGAACATTTTACAAGATAAAGTAACTAGCGAAATTGTACAGTATTATATTATAGTTAAGGTCGGCTACTATGTCCGCTTAGATGATTTATATAAATATATTAAGTAGGTACTGTTCGTAAACAATTTTATGTATTTTGTACATAATATCTTGATAAGTTATATTCCGTTCCTGTATAGATTGTTTTTATTATCGTGTTATTGTATTTAATTTGAACTGTTCAGTTCGCTATAGGAATTGTGATGTGTTCAAAAAAATATTCGAGATATTTCTTTTGTAAATTCGATTCGTGTAGTGTTATTAAAATGCAATAGTAATTTATATAAATAGATGTAAATCGTGCGAGTTGTAAATAAATTTACGGTAAAATATTATCAGTATGGAGGAGTGGTCCGTGGGATATCAACCGCAATTTTCTTATTTAATTCAATAATAGGTCACCAAATTCGGTTAATTTTTTTTTTTTGTAAATTTATGTTGACTTTTTCATTAAAATAAATTATTACAATAATACTTTGTATTACGGTACCTTCATAAAATTAAGATAATATTGTGTGGCCATAAATTTATCACGAAACATTGTTTTTAAGGGCAATTAATTGATTAAAAACTTAATTAAAAGTAGGTTCTCAAAAACAATGTTTCCGAACCCAAAAGTATGTAAATATAAAAAAATGTAAATGACCTTAGAAAATAAATCTGTCAAAATAATAAAATGTAAATTAGCGTCACTGCAGAACAGCCTGTAACGATATCCAGTACCTAAAGTTTTTAGTTTTTAAAACAAAACATTGTGAAGTTGTGTATTTTAAATAAAATTGCGAATAAATTATCAATACTTATTGGTATTTCAATACGACTTTTTATTTTAGAGATAAACTTTAACTTTCTATGTTGCAATGGTTGCAATAGAATATTAACTGAAAATGCAATAGAATAAAATAAGAAAATCACAGTAAAGTGAGAGACTGGATAAGTATCCCTTTTATCAAGATAGGAGACAAGGACGATGCTCAGTCAAAAAGATCCCCAAAATCCATGGCATATATTTACAATGTAGACAGAATTAAATGAGAAACCGATTCAATTGACCGTCCGCCGTCTTACGTTGGCCATAAGTCACCGGATCAATTCCACCATTCCGCAGAAAAACGTCCAAAACTGGCACTTATCTCCCGGCAAATTGAAAATGCAACCGGCCGTGTGATTGTCGCGCAACGGGGCCGCTGCCTGCGACATACGGACCTATTCAATTTTAATCGCATTTCAGAAGAAAGGGCACCGGATAATGTACCTATAAAACGTACCCGACGATAGGCCTTACTTAATAAATGTTGGTTTTATTTGCGGTCCGGATTTAAGGGAGTCATTGTTGTAGGTACACAATTAATGTTTGCGATTGATCTTTTTAAGTCTGTGGATTTCGCTAGTTTGTAAGCGTTTTCGCTTCGACGGATATGCGGTTGATGTGGCCAGCTGTATGCATGAGAATAGTTCCAGCTAGGTATAGAAAAAGAGAGGATTATAAGAGTATAAAAATCACTTTATAGGTAACTTTTTATATACAGAACTTCATTTCTCTAAAAACTCTTAATCCCTATGAATTTTTCTTGAGAATAATTTTGAAGTTTGATACCTACTCGTCGACATATTTACCATTGAACCAGTAATCTGCATATTACTCTTATAATCTGTGTTATTTAATAACGTCGAAGTTGAGTCATACATACTTTAATAGCTGAATTTTTCAACCTTGCGTTACAATTAAAACAGCCTTTAACCTAACATTTCAACTGACTTGAGCTGAGAAATATTAAGTACGAATAAAAAGCGGACTAAAAAAAAGCAGTATGCCTTTCAAAAATGGCATGGTTTATTTTAAGCGGGGACACAAGACAACCACATAAGTCACTACGTAGCGGCCGGTGATATATGCGATACTAGCGCGGGAAAAAATGTCCCGCTGCAAAACCCGCGCCATCACTCCACGGGATTTATTGCGTGTGGCAACACCGCGGAATATTTCGAGGCATATGGTAACACAGTTTAACGATAAATAATCATACATACAGTTAGGCAATCAGCAATCGAACGATCCTCCTAGATGGAAACCAGTCGCCAAGGTGATCTAAGTTCAAATAAGACTTCACGGTCCAGGTAAAGTTATAGGTGCGTGTTGAGAAATAAGTACTTAAAATGCGTATACCTAATAAAGTCGAAAAATTCAATTAATGCAAACGATTGGTGCCATTATGCCGGTGTCAGCCTCCAGCATAGCAAAATAATGACAATCTCTGCTTTCTTGTCAAAAGTACTTATTGCGTAGAGAAAAAGCAGAGTCCTTGCAGAAAATTCTAACATGGGTCACGTGACACGTCCCATCCTCAGTGCTTCTATGTCTTGATCATGAGTCTAATGCTCAGGTACTGGAAGCGCCATGATAGGTATTGTTCTGTGTGGCACAATGCTGTCAATAAATAATTCTTCTTCTTGTTCTTTCTTTCTTTTTCATTACATAGTATGAGAAAGCGCGCAGAGTTGATCAGAAATATTGATTCAACAGCGGACTACGCTACTATCTACTGGGTAAAGAACTAAACATGAAAACATGAAATTTGACGACCTTCCTAACGCGGTAGTGAGCTCTTCCGGGCAGGGTCAATGACACCGATTAGAAACCGATAATGTGTTTAAATAATAAATATAACTGCCATACCCCTGTCAGGCTGGCAAAAAATGTAAAAATATATCTGATAAATCTGAATTTTTATTTAATAGTCGTGCAGCAAGGTGTAAAACACAACTGCAGTTGATCAACACAGTGGCTTACAGTGCCCTAGTCTTTCTAAATCAAAGCGTTGACCAACTGTACGGTTATTTAACTTTGGCAATACTGGATGCATATTCTTACACCTAAGCTGGAATGCGCGTACCCCCCGATGTGACGGAACTTCGCACTTGGCTAAATTACGACTGCAAACTGCTGTATTTCCTCACAACAAAGGTTTCACTCGGTCCAGAGGATGGCTGTAACACGAGCCTAAATTCAATTGAGATAAAGGCAATGAAAAATATTCAGACGTAAGAATAATGACTCAAATATTCACTTCTTCGGAAGAATGTTTTCTTTAATTTATTAACTAGCGCTGCAATCAAAGCTGCTAGCAAGTGAAAATGCAGCCTAAGCAAAAGCGCGCTTGTTTAGAAGATTCCTATTCACTCTTGATTTGAAGGTGCAAATACCCATTAAAAGTGGAGGGGATACGACAGCCGGAAGGGCATTCCATATCCTAGAAATTCGAATTGGAAACGAGTAATGAAATCGCTTCATACATGTTGGTGGAATTTCGACTGGGTACATCGATAAATATTGCTCATCACTTACAATATTCCTATAAAAAATTTTAGCTCTTATAGATCGTCGAATCTGGATATTGGTAATGACTCTATACCTAAGATATGATATTACTGTGATAACTCGAAAGTAGACCAATTTTGTTTTCATACAATCCAAAAAATGCAAGTAGCAATGCCAGGTGTCGTCAAAAAACTCCACAGATTTTATTAAAATCGAATCTTTATAAATCATGAGCCAATATCCCTTTACATTTCAAAGTGTCAGGGGTATAGCATCAAATCCCTTTAGGAGCCAGTCATAGTGTGCAGTGACTCGTGAGCTAAAGAATCGTACACACTCCACCGCTCGCGACTATCCGTCTGATCCCGGAATCAATCTTGGGCTTACCCCGGCCTTATCTCGCTGACCCCGGGCACACAGTGTCAAGACATATTTGACTAGCTTCTCAATTTTATAGCACAATACTTCTGACATAATAAGATTCCGGGAATAAAGCGGGTATATAAATTGACTAGCTGGGCTTATATTCTGCTTTAACGGTTCTTAAACATACTTTAAGATATTATATTTTCGAACATTATTAGATTAGTTTATAAAGCATTAAATAGCTGTTTAGCGCTTGACTAAAATCTCTGTGATAGATACATACGTACGTAAGAATCCTTACTACGTAAGGATGTAGGTATATAATAATATGTGTTGTTTAAGTCTACAAGATGTTTAGATACAGATAAATACAGATGAGCCGATACAAAAATATCAAATCCCTTATAAATCTACTGCCAATCGAGTTCAGGAGCTTAGCTAGTCTACTAGGCGCGTTTGTTCTTGTAGGTTGATAATAATACTTATTTGCTATACAAGAGTGAAAAGTTGTTTTTTAACCGCGTGCTCAATTTTGATGACCGAGCAAGCGAAGGATTCTAAAATTCATAAATTAGAATCCTGAGCGTCAGCGAGGGAATCAATAGAGCACGAGGTGAAAAATCTTTTCACTCGAGTGCAACACGTAACTTTTCATCCCACCTCAGCGAGGAAATGACTAAATTTCTAAATTCAATTTACTTTATCCTCAAGAGGATAATAACGGTTTTTGCATTCAGATATCGAAGAGTAAAAATACTCTTTCCGAGATGGTGGGATGAAAATTATATTATTGACACTAAAGTAAACTTGCCTCTTTGACTAATAGGTAATGATTGAAACAAATCAGTTGCAGTTGTACACAAGTAATTATTGTAGTTAAAACTGCCCACTGAAAAATCTAGACAAAGGTTAGGTAAGTATATGATTAAAATTGTACCTTTATCAAATGTTGGTAAGAAGTAGAATTACCCTAACCTTACCCTGATGTGTACAACCCAAAATGTTTTTTTTAACGCTAACCCCCCACCTGTGGTGCAATTGACTATAATAATATGACTATAACAGTTTGACACTTGGAAGAAATTATACTTAATATTGTAACCAAAACTATGAATATAAACTGCGATAGAAGCTGCATCGAGTATGTTGGAAGATTGGGTAAGAATAAGAATAAATTGAGACCAATAGTGGTTACTTTAAACACAGTTGGTAAAAAAATTGAACTGCTGAAAAATAGCAAAACTTTAAAAAATACAAATTACTACATACAAGAAGACTATTCAAAAGAAATTGTAGAAAAAAGGAAGGAATTAATGAAGAATATTTATGAACAAAGAAAACAAGGGAATAAATGTGTTCTAAAATATGATAAAATAGTATTTTTAGAAAACAAAGAAAATAAAAATATGCCTAAAAATAATGAAATAAATATTAATAATAGAAATTTTTTAATTTCATCAAATCTAAAAAAGTCAGCAAAAAACTCCACAAGGAAAAGTAAACATGACATCAAATATTTTGTTTCGCAAATGGACAAACCATCAATAAGTCACTCATTATATCAAGGACAACACAAATCCAATTAGCAGGAATATTTCTGTCATCATCACAGCCCCTCTCCCAGCCTCCCAAGCCGGTTGGTCACCGTGGGAGGACTAGACCACAACCCACCAGCTGCATAAAAGTGCAAAATAAAAGTGCGAAGAATAAGCATAAATAACAAATGTGAATTAACACTTCGGATAAATAAACAATTAGGGACGTACTGGTGGAGGCCTTCGCCCTATGGGCGGACTGGGGATTCAAATATTTATTTAGTAGATATGAGATAGCTATATGATAGGTTTAATATTAGTATTATACTATTGAATAAGTACATATTGAAATATATTTCTTAGCAACAAATTTCAAATGTAAATTAGGATATTGTTAATTACTTAGGTACAAACTAAAACTGTTAACTACGAAAATTGAGTACAGAATTATTTAAAAAATTAAAATAATCCATATAAAAGTTTATTTCACCTTGTAAATTTTGGTCCAAGAACTGTAATTCCTATCTACTGAAGTAAATACATTAAAAGTTTCTCAGATAAAAAAATATATTTTAAAATCAAATAAGAAAATGAAAAAGTTTTAGAATATTGAGTTATGCCTACCTGTAACGATATATTATTTTGCATTAAACATTACTTGTTGACCTAATTAATACCAACGTACAGATTAATTTCCTAGAATGATTAAATAATCGTAATAAATAAAATAAGATTTTTTTATTATACAAAGAATTTGCAAATACTTCTTACTCATATTTATCTAAACTAGAATTTAGCCAAATAAATGTAAATGGTATAAAAATTGTAAGTAAAAAAAAAAGTCAATTTGTATCATGTAGGCTAAGCATTACAAGAAAAATGTGTGTTATATCTTTAAGAAAAATTGTAACTTATTTCCAGTTAATAAAGGCTATTTTATTTATTTATTTTATTTATTAACAGTTTGACACAAAAAATGTTAAGACCAAGAGAAGAAGAAAATATTTTATAGGAACTTCTTCCGGACTCCTAAAAAATATTTCATAACCTTCAAAGAATGACACTTAAATTTTTAAATACTCTCTTCGGTTATTAACTAAGCAATAAATGATGACGCAAGCACTTTCGTCACTAGCTGAAGTCAAAGAAATTGTTCTTGGAAGCACTCTAGTAAGCATCGTAGATAAGGGATCAGAGATCATCGTCTAAATAAAACTTTACATTAACCATGCACGACTATATAGTGGAATCCGATAGGTGCGATAGTGGACGAAAATAATGTTGGGTCTACGAGTTGGTATATCAATGTACTTGAAGGCAATATAAATCACGGAAATAGCTGTTGATTATAGGTTCACTCACATTAAATTAGGGGTGGGACGAGTGGCCTATAGTTGCGGTAACGCAAATATCAGTCGATGGCGATTGTTAAGCAACGTTGACTCAAGTCGGTAACTGGATGGGTGACCGAATTTGGCCTTTTCGTTTCCTTCGTGCCTCGGAGAGCCATCGGTCCCAGTCATTATCAGTAACATTGGATAATAATTGTTAGAAACCTAAGGAATCCCTATCCATTGGTAAAAATTGTATCAAAATCTAACTGTATGTAGTGCAAACAGATTAACTCGGCGGAGGAATTTGTTTATTTAGTATACCTACTTATTACACTACTACTGATCCGATGGTAATCATACTACTTTGAAGATTGCAAGTTTTGAAACTAAGTAGGTACCGCGTCCCTGGCGCAGTGTGGAGCGCTGTTGCCTAACTTGGGAGGTCAGGGTCATTTTGGGAATTTATAATTTCTGAATTTTCTCTGGTCTGCTATGTGATTCGCCAAGGTAAAATAAAATTTATAACCGTTGCAGTCAAGGTCGATCTCTTCGATGTTACATCGCAGACCGCATCGATGCTAGCAATGCCTATAATATGTTTCAATAATCATACTGCAGCAGTGTCTGTGTCGAATCAGTCAATGATCGAAGAGATCGACCTTGACTGCAACGGTTGTAATTTTACTTTCAACCGGAGGCTTCGGCCGTGGCTAGTTACCACTCAACCAGCAAAGACGTTCCGCCAAGCGATTTAGCGTTCCGGTACGATGCTAAGATTTTACGATGATTTGACTCGCTCCAGCAATGCTAAGGACAGCGGTTACGTATGTAATTATTAAAATTGTAATTATTATTTTTAAAGAGCAATCGCCGAGTTTCTTGCTGGTTCTTCTCAGTAGGAATGACATTCCGAACCAGTGGTAGATTCACTTAACGATTCAAAAGCACTTGTAAAAGTTTATTTGAATAAAAAGCATTTTGATTTGATTTGATTTGATTTGATGCCGTGTAGAAACCGACTAGGGGTATGGGTTTAATATAACTTCCATATCTCTAACAGGTTAGCCCGCTACCAATAATTAAGACTGCATCATCACTTACCACCAGGTGAGATTGCAGTCAAGGGCTAACTTGTAGTGGAATAAAAAAAAGTCGCCAAAACACGACGACATGATGTTCATGACATGTTTAAACATAATATACGGCTCATAACAGTATTGGGTATCGGTAACATAATAGCTGTAAGCGCCTTACAACTGCAGAATTTCATCGGACCCAATTACTTATAACCGGCCGGTTACGTCCACGTGCTATTAAAAAAAACTAATTAGCACGTGGGTTTTATGATGGATCGTCGTTGAAGTTTATGGAATATCTAAGTATTAAAAAAATAGCTGTTGATGATTGGTTCACTTATAGTTTGTAGGTACTATTTTCCAAAAATAACGTTTGTTCACTTAAAATAATGCTAAATGATGCCCGCGATTTCGTCCAAGTGGACGGTTTTTTTTTAAATCCCGCAGGAACTCCTAATTTTCCGGGATAAAAGGTAGCCTATGTCCTTCCCCGGGATGTAATCTGTCTAGTAGTTGGGCCGTGAAAGCATAGCAGACAAACAGACAGACAGGCACACTTATGAATTTATAATATTAGTATGGATGATAAGTTGGTAACATCTAAAAATATACTTAATGTTATTTAGGTAAGAGATTTTGTTAGACCTTGTTACCATGTTAGTAAGTAAAAAATCTGATAAAGTATGTGTTACAACACGCATAGTAGTGTTCCATAGTAAATATACCTACTAGTTGCTAAATACTTTGATAGTCATTAGGTATTTCGTATGCGGTAGTTTTCTATTTTCTCACAAAAACTCATAATGATTAAAATACCTATACAATGAAGTATCGCTCTAGGCGGGAAACCAAAATTATCTTTTGACTATCGCTTTTCATATAGGTTTTGGTAGGTAAAGTTAAATATCCGATAGGCAGAGCCCTCATTAGGTGGACGGACGACCTCAAGCAAGTCGCAGGAAGCCGCTAGATTCAGATGGTGCAAGACCGTGTTGGAAGTCCCTACAAATTAGATACGAGTATTATCCAGTCAGTGAACGTCTATCACTTGACGAAGATGAAAAGGTCAGTAAGTATAGTCTGTTTCAATGTGGATGAGCTATTTTTTCAACTTCTATAACGTCTGATCACGTCATCTTATATGCCACTTGAACAATAGTGATTTAAGTATTGAAAGACGACAAGTTTGTAGATATTCCCATCATTATTGGGCAAGTGGCATATAAAATGACGTGATCAGACGTTAAAGAATTTGAGTAAATTAACTTTAGATTCGGTAAGTAGGCATACAGTGAGTTTTTCGATCCAAAAATAATTAATAAGTAATGAAAACAGCTGAGTTTCGCTTTATTAAATAAAATAGGATATAAAACCCCTACTCGGAAAGCAATGCAGGAACCAAGTTCGGAACCTGGTAATTAGTGAGCCCGTTGGGCAAAGGTGTGTGGCTAAACTTCCGTTGCTCGAAGCTTGGAGGCTCAATCAGCGACTATAAAACCTGCGCAGCTTTGGACAGGTGCTCCTCATTTATTAAAGGCCAAGAGCTCGTGGCTATTGAAAATGTTTCATTGGAACTGCATAAAATACTAACTGTTCGATAGGGCAGGACAAAAGTCCTCATGCCTGCGGTAGTCTGTTTAGCTCCATATAAAAGTGCACACGCAAACTTTTTGTCCAGCAGATATATTTTTTGTCCGTACATAGTGTGTTTTCTCAATATTTGGTATAACTAAGGGTCAACTAACGGGCTTACAATTTTAAATATCTTTCCTATTAAGATAATACTTTGATAGGAAAGATATTTAAAATATAATATATGTATAGAAACATTTGTGGCTTCAAAAAATATAGTTATAATATTTCTACAAAAAATGTATTTATAATATTTTATTTATTTATCCTATCTAGAACGATTAACTGAAAACATTGATTTATTTTATTTTTGTAAAAGTCTCTTTCTCTTTAATTATGATTTGATTAAATATCTGGTTACTAGCTCCCAGACTATTCAAAGCCTCCTATACTGGTGTTCGTTTCTATGACTAGGGTGTAAAATAGACGGGGAATTTGCAATCATATTTTTTATTAATTTATGATTATGACTTTAATAACACAAGTAATGGGTTTTTTAATTAGCTTTGTAAATAGATTGTTCTTTGTTTTAAAATAATATGGTACCTACTTTTAAAAAAGTGAAAATAATGAAATACATTTATAAGGAGGGTGATTTTTTCGGCTAATCATTATATTAATTGCCGTGGGTAGAATATGGTTACGATTTGCTTACATTTGATTCCTAGATTCAAATCTCTGATGCTATTAAAGTTCTAAAATGTAATTCGACCTGGAAGAATATCAGTAAAATTCTGTATTTTAAATTAAGCATTATAGGTAAGTTTTACGGGCCGCTTGCACAAGGACATTTAAACTGATTTAGTTAAATTTTGTAATGCTGTCCCGTTTTAGCAAATGCGTATTGTAGTTGCCAAAAAGGGACAGCATTAAAATATATAACGAAATCAATTAAAGAGTCCTTGTGCAACTGGGCCTAAATATTTTAAAGTTGGCTTCAATCTTAGAAATTACCTGACACACATAGCTAATGAACTCAGATACTAGCGGATTCGCTGTTGATAAGTCTAAAATGACAACGCTGACCCTCAACTCTACTTGAGTTTATGAATTTTATTTATTTAATAAATTAATTTATTAATTAATCTTATAAAAAACAATAAATAATTCATAATTAAAAATTAAAAGCCTCAAAAAACTAATAAATTGAGGACGCGTGCGACATTTCCACATGCCACTGACATGTCAACAATGTCCCAGACATGTCCTGTTATACGAAATTAATAACATCGTCATGTTTATCGGATTTCCGACACTGTTTACCGGGTCACCTGCAACGGAAAGTCCGTTACACTTGTAATTAGCATACTTACAAAGAGATTATTTGCTTCAATACACTGATACAAACCCCAAAGATACAGATAACTGCTTCGCTAAAGGGGCATGTGCTCAGCGGGCCGGACACAGTGGGCATATTTTTATGGTTATAGAAATTGTAGTGATTCTAAAATCAAAACACATTATCTTTTAAACACGTATTGTTGAGTATTATAAAATCTTCATAATATTGATGATCTCTATGATAATCTCTTTGGAAAAATAACCCTTTTTCATTAATTATAATAGAAGTGGACATCATCAATATCAAAAATGTATACAGTTACCTAAACTAATATTATAAATGCTAAAGTCTGGATTGAGCGATGGTTGGATGGATGTTTGTTACTCAATCACGCCGAACGGCTGAATAGATCTGGATGACATTTGGCGCAGAGATAGATTATAGTCTGGAATATAACACTTGGGCTACTTTTTATCGAAAATTAAATGGTTTCCACGGGAACCACAAAACCTCAATCCACGAGGACGAAGTCGTGGGCATCGCCTAGTACATCATAATTATGATAAACGTAACGCTTTAACAGTCAAGGATTGAGTGATAGATCTCAGATGATGGCATCGATCAGATATTTAACTCCTCGCTGAACGTCAGAGGTTTGTGTGGCCATAGAATTAGGAATGTGGCGAGATTTGAAAGGTGTCATCTCACGATGGTCCACGGCTAAATAAGACTTTAAATCAGTAACAACGTACACTCTTTTTTTATAGGACACTTTAAGCGGGATGGGAGTGGGTTAGTATATCTTAGGTTTTATATCAATGGCAAATGCCCCAATATTTTAAAATTCCATACGATTGTACCAAATAATTAAGGCTGTTCGTCAGACTGAATGCATCAAGGGTCGTTTCGACCGCATACATTAAAATATTAATGCTCCGTTGAGGTGCCCTCCTCAGGCAGGTGTAAGAAATGTATCACATTACAGACACCTAATACTGACACGTTCTGATACTACAACCTCAGAAAAAAAAATACTAAGCAGAATGGATGGCTTTATTGAAATTTCTCTCTTTGCCGAGTGTTCCCATTACCGAGGGTCAAAATACCTTCTTGGCAAAATTGCAAGGGTTAACTTGAGTTTTGGGTTAACTTAATAATGCAATTGACTCCCAGAACCTTCCGCATACGCCTCGACAACGTACTAATGTTAGTGATAAAGTAAGTACTAAAGTAAGAAAGTAAAATTAAGTAAGTAAGTAATTGTAAACAGACTTAAACTGTCCATCAATATATCTCCGAAACTATTCCTGAGCGGATTTAAATATATATTTTTTAATTTTATAGAGCGTTTGAAAAGTTCCTAAAAACTGTCCCGCCAATGAACTTTGACTTGTTTTCTCATGTACGTTAAATAAAGCAATAGTTAAATCATCAAGTAGGTAAGTTACTCAAGAGTTAATGTCTGTTATCTTAATTATGTTCAGTTTTAATTAAATTGTAATTGCCATACTAATAATAAGTACCACCGTCCTACTTATAATTCTTTTTAAAAAAATAGTTATACAAGACGTAACCCCTTCGCTTAGGATTAACCCTAGCATTGAGAAATTACCATTTATTACTTTTTTTTCGTCATAAATGTCCAAACCACTCAGCCATTTGATGTAAGCCTATTAAGCTTTACGCCCGCTGTACCTATGCACGCGCGTGAAACGCACCTGTTACAAGATAATACGTAAGGTGTAAGCTGTGTAATGAAATGCAAGTGATTTTTACGATTCCGTATTCATTTCCAACGGACACTAATGTTAATTTGTATTGTCGTTATCTAAACTGATAAGCCACTGCTGGATGAAGGTCTCCTAGACAGATCTCTACAGGACTTGTGTCGCTCGCTTCAAGCGCCGCCCAGCTTCTTGCTCGAAATCGTCCTTCCACTTTCGTCTAATGCAGTACTTTCCGCTGCAATACCTGCTGCTTCCACCATTTAAGCAACTTGGGACCCCAACGCCTATCGCCTGTAATTTGTTGCAAGGACTAGCAAGTAATAGCGTTTATATCATTCAAGTTTGAAGAATATTACTATGCAAGATGCAAATATAAACCAAGAAACGGTCGAAGCTAATAATAATATCATTAAGACAGCAGAGAACGGTCGTTACGCGAAATAAAATACATTTGGGAGCTCAGAGGTTCTTGCTTCTTAGAAATGTACGGTTGGATCCGTCAGTTCACCTGAGGTTAACTGTCAATGCGGCGCACGAGCCCCCGCACCTGACCGCATTTTGAACATGCATGATAGATGTAATTAATTAATCTCATGTTTGCTTATTTTTATCATGTTGATGTATTTTATAGTAGGTAAGTATGCTACGTATTTACTTTAGGAGAGTTGTGCCCTGCGTCCGATCCTGCGTATGCACTTATTTTTCCAGGTATGTATGCATGTATGTATGTATGTATGTATATACTTTATTGTACACCACGAATATACAAAAGCAACATGTAACAAACAAGAAAACAACAATAAGTAGGTACAATAAGGCGGTCTTATCGCTAAACAGCGATCTCTTCCAGACAACCTTAAAGCTAGGGAGAAAATGAAAAAGAAGATAAAGGGAGGTGGTGCAAAAATAATAATAAACTTAAATAAAAATAGCTAAATAATCTAATCAATATCATATATAATATATTGTGATAAACTAATATATACATAATACAAAATAATAATAATAGACATACATAAACTAAATAGACATACCAATAAATACATAAATAAATCTAGTAGAGAAAACAATAAATACGTCGTTACTTATGATAACAAAGAGATAAGTAGTAATTTTTGACGTCAATTTTAAATGTATTAAGGGTTTTAGCGCGATGAATATGTGAGGGAAGTTCATTCCATAGACTAGTGACTCTGAGTGCAAATGAACTTTGGAAATATTTAGTCCGATGTGTATTTATCTTGTTGTAGAACTAGGCTTTTAGTTTTGTACCAAATGTTATAGATGTGCTTGAGTAATTGAGGTATAAAGATAACAAACTCCCAAATGATAGGATTTAAGAACTGTTGATGGCAAAATTCAAATTGAAGGTATCAAGCAACGTCTTCGTGTTTTAACCCCAAGCCTTCTCAATCCATACATTGTAGATTAATTACCGCACCAATATATTATGGAGATTGAAAATTTCCACTATTAATGTATATATCACCGTAAGATTGCAAAAACCGTTGGATTGCAATCCTACTAGCGATATTGTAAACTGTCGACGGATTACAATTTAACGCATTATTTTTCGGTAGATTGTAATCTGTTAGGTATATTAATCCGATAAAACCTAAGTGCCCGGCCTGCGGCCGGGCACTACCTAATCATTTATGTCGAACCCTAACCTAACCTACAAGAAAGAGACAAGAAAACGTAAATACAATGAATATTTAAAAAATTTACACTCGGAACATTGAACGGTTCACAATCCGTCGACAGTTTACAATATCGCTAGTTGGATTATAATCTAACGGTTTTTGCAATCTTACGGTGACATATACTTAGATACACTAAAAAGTACAGCTATTTATCTTGGTATACTTAATTATCTTTTCATAATATTTTATTCGAGTATTAATAATTAAGGTTCGCAGTAATTTGGCTTTTTAACAGATTTTGATCCATTATAATATTATAAGCAAGCCTATAGGAATGTTACGTATACACATGTACAAATTGACCTATTCGAGTAAGGTATGTACTTATATATTGGATAGAATCAGACGTTACTTTGCGGAAGTTCATGATTTAGCAAGAAAAGAATACAATTATTTTGCAATATTATTTTGCTTTGTTGGCGGATTATAGCAAAATAATTATATTTTCTTGTATGTACTTATTTTAGGTATCTACTTATACAAGATAGATCAAAATCTAAATTATTTATCTTGATTTTAATGTGAATCGGAAAAGTTTTCGTTTTTTCTAGATTATATTATGTAGGACCTACTCAGATATTTGTATATTTCACTTTTCTCATATTCTGGGGCATCTGGAAGAAATCTCTTCAAGAGATAAGTTATCCTTTCAATGTTAATGTCTTAGTTTTTAAGTTTCTGGTACAAAATCATGCTAATATTATAAATAAATAATAATAAATAAATAAACCTTTATTTCAGATCTAGGATCCATACAGTGTTAGTAACAAAATATCTTAAAACTATGTTAGTAATAAAAACAATTCACACTTAATTATAAACACTTAATTATAAATGCGAAAGTGTGTTTGTTTGTTGGTTTGTTGGTTTGTCCTTCAATCACGCCGCAACAGAGCAACGGATCGACGTGATTTTTGGCATGGGTATAGTTGAGGACCTGGAGAGTGACATAGGCTTACTTTTTACCCTGGAAAATTAAGGATTTCCCGCGGGAAAAAAAAATCTTAAACCACGTGGACGAAGTCGCGGGCATCAGCTAGTAATAAATAAAAAGCTGAATCTTACGACCAAGTCCCTTAACCGTTGCGCTACTGAGTACTAAAGCACATATTATTCAATTGTTATGATTGATGGTTACTGGTAAGGCGTACCTAAGTATGGGTTGAAGACTATAACAAGCCATAGATTTTTATTGATTCTGCCAGATACGAAAACTTTCAAACTACATCAACTTAGCATAGTTTAAGATCGTTATTAGGCGCAAACTCGTCCAATAAAAAAGTCCGAATGAGCCAAAGACGAGTAGGAAATATTTATCGTGTCTCAAGGTATTCACTGGGTAATAACATGGCTACCTACTAATTAAGTACGTCCAAAACACAGGAATGTGGATTACAAAATAGTCTACATGTTCTGCAATTTTAAGTTACGTGTCTTTGATGTTTATTATACGTTTTAATTAGCCGCGTATGGACCACACGAGCATGCGGCCATTTTAAGATGAACCCTATGAGTCTATGTGTATGTCTAGACGGCCATAATCTTAGGTATGCGCAAAGCTGAAAAGATCTTTAAGCAAAGCGTTAAAGCGGTGATAGCTTAGTGGTTAAAACTTCGATTTCGGCGGGTCCGAAGTTCAATTCCCTAGCACTGAAATCAATCTTTTCGATATGTGCGTTTTAAGCAATTAAAATAATGTCACTAGCATTACGGTGAAGAAAATCATCACGAGAAGAATCTGAAAGTTCTCCATAATGTTCTCAAAAGTGGCTCAATCCGCACTTGGTCAGTGTGGTGTAGCTATGGTCAAACCCTTCATAACGAGAATTGTGCCAGCGAGGGCTATAGATGAAGAAACAGTAGGTTCTTGGATTTTGGATGACAGCCGAAATGTGAACTCTTGTACCCATTGGCCACCCGACCCGTAGGCCGACTAGCATGCGATTGTCAGGTTATACGTACCAGCTTCGAAGTGCAACGTACCTACAATGAACGTACGTACACGTACATAATATTCGATAACCAACGGACCATAGTGTAGTAGGAAGTAGCAACGCGTACATAATATATTGTAGTATTGTTTAGTGTTGTACATATATTGGCCGGCACTCGCCAGAGCCATGGGCATCTGTGGCGGCACAAGACTGACTTGATTACGATTCACCTTGGTAAATATACCTACGTATTGGATTAACGTTTAATATATATTTTGACTGGCAATAACAGTTTCTACAGTGCTAGTATTATAGAAAAAAATTAGATTACTATAATTTCGATACTAATTTAAATCCATAAACTAGCTTGTAGTAGCTACAATTAATGTAGGGTGCCTCTAAGTTATTATTCTTAGAGACAATTTGTAAGCTCTGGCAATTTACAATTATTATGTAATTGAATCGAAAAGTATAAGGGTCTGCAAGCCGACAGCAAAACTGGGGGTTGTATTCAGTTTTATTGCAGATTTCATTTTTTTTTATTTTTTTTTTGTAGTAAATTTGTCTCCTGTGTATTCACAGGCCAAGGCATGAACACAGAACAGTTTAGAAAGCAGATTCTCTATTCTACTTACTGCCGATTCTACCAACTCCGAATAACGTTTAATCTGGAAATAGATTTAAATATTGTTTAGACATTCAATTAAATTACAAATTCAAAAAGGTAAAGGTTATTTGGAATTATAAACAATTGAGGGCATGGCAAAATTCAGCGGTTAGGTACTCTTTTTAGTATTCCTCCAATAAATCATTTTAATAATGTTGCGGTCCGTATTTTCTTTTTTGTAACTGGCTACCTCATAATATCGAGGGCAAAAAACGGTCATTTCGCAAGAGTACAATGGATTATTATTTTATTATAGTCCTTGAGAAAGCACCTTGTTAAACAAATACACCTGATCGATCCTGCACCTTGCTACAACGTGACTCAGACACCTGTCTCTGTCCTCTTTTATTTTACTGACCATCCCTGTCCCTCATTAAATGGGGATAAATGAGCTAGATTTAAAGTTGAAGCTAAAATATTACTAGGAATTTAAAAAAAAATAAGTTTTTTTTCGAACCGGTTGTAGTCTTGTACGGCTCGATTGTATGCAAGTTAATATTTTTTCGATACTTGCATTTAAATTAAATATTATAAAGTTGATCCAAATTGAATAAAGTAGACTCCACACTAAGAAGGAATTTAATTTCACCAGAGCGAAGCTGCAACCTTCATCCAATAACTACTGCAAATGCAATACACAAATTGGATGTAAAAGGATTGCCAGCAAAAGATCCTCCAGATTCACAAAATGTACAGATTATGTTTTCTGTTTTCGTACCTTGACCTACGCTATTCTGAGCTAATGGTCTTTAAAATCTACCCTCTTAAGTCTAACTAGATGGCGATTACAGATTCCTACTTATTCGCTACAGATAAAAACTACATATTTGAATCCGCTCGCATTTTGAGTTGTTTCTCCTCATTACGTGCACGAATAGCTTTAGAACTACAACAGATATATTAATATTTACATTGCAACGGAATTTGAACTTTAACTACATTCATATAGAGACAAATAAGCATTGAAAGATATCTAACAGTTTGCGTTTCATTGGTCGTTATTTATTTGCAAATTTATACTTAAAGGATATCGTAGGAAAGTTGGGAATTGATTGTTATTTAAATGAGGTGATTTAAATATTTTATTCGAGCGAATTGATACTCTAAATGTTTACCCATAGGGTTAAAATTCTTTTGTAAAAAAATATTACAAAGGTGTGAAGACACGCGCGGGCAGGCAGAAGTGAATGCGACAATTTCGCTCATTGAAATACTGGAGCTGGACTAATGCCCACTATCCTTTATGTCTCCAATTAAAATAATTCCCAACATATTATGCAGAATGCAATAGTCTTGTTGCATTCGCTGGCCAATTTTTAAACTTGACGCGCGAGACATATAATTTGTTTAAATTCAATGTAATTAATTTTCATTATGCAGAGGTGTTGCATTACGAACAACATTTAACTTTTTTTTAAAAAGATCATAATTGGGTAACTAAGAGAAAATTAATTTAACTACAGACTGTGCAGATACTTAATAATCGCAAAAAAATATATATCAAGATTTCTTGATAATTCAACTTACTCGTATTAATATCAATTATTGATAATAATTTATAACTGATCGATATATTTCTTGTAGGTATGTGTATTGTATGTATATATAATTCGACGTACCTACCTATTAGCTGTGAGCCCATCTAATTTATGTACTGTAAAAATTAAAATTATTATCCTATGAGATAAAAATGCATTTCTTATATAACATGCGCTTTTTCTTAAAACTGATTTATAATACAAAATTAATACTTACCTACCTATCTAGCAAACACATCACACCACTGTTTTCATAGAAATAAAGTTTTAATCACTTTGGTATATTTAAACCAAACCGTCTGTCACCATCTTTAATTAATTGAGAAGTTTCAGTAGATGCGTGTAAAATTTGCATAAACAGAGCGTTCGCTATCGCAAAACAAAAACAAGATTTTGAACTCGAGCTCACATGGGATAAATCGAATAAAAAATCGATTTTAAGCGTTCGATCTTCGCAGTGGATGCAATTAAAGAGTTCTGGGAATCGATGCGCCTGCGCCCGCGCTGTATGCACGGTGCTCGCACGAATATAGGGGCTACGTTATTAGGTATGAGCTGAGGAATTTTAATAAAATAAGTCAGAAATTTAAACGATATACAACTAAGACTGCTGTTTGGTCATGGTTAAGAAACGTAATCAAAGAGATCAGTATGTTTTGAAGTTTCTATTATTACGACAGTAGTAAACTTACAGATAAGGGTCTTCACAAAATGAGTCTAATAATTCTGTAACACACAATTTCCAAACTTAAGTTTAAATACAATGCTATACTTTTCCATAGGGATAATTAAGAAAGGGATAGCAATACCAACTCCAATGTATACTATTATTAATGCGAAAGTTTGGATGGGTGGATGAATGTTTGTTACTCAATCACGCCAGAACAGCTGAATCTGGATGAAAAGTGGCACAGAGATAGATTATAGTTAGACTCCTAGAGTAACACATAGGCCTCTTGTTATCCCGGAAAATTGAAGAGATCCACGCGGACGAAGTCGCGGACAGTTGGACCTACAATGTAGTTTTGTTAAAGATTGTGTAGAGCAAAATTAGCCACAATTTCAGTAAATTTTGCCATTCCTACAAAGGTTATGTGACATGAGCATATTGATTTTCTTTATCAACGAACTGAAACACCAAACCGTTCGTATTATTTTCAGCAGGATAATTGGTAAGTATTAGCACGTATTAGTCATAGGCGAAAAAATTCTAAGTCTATGGTATTAGTAGACAACGTCATCAATATCATCTCAGTTACTAAAATAAAATAGAAAAATATCGAATTCATGCAATTTTTTAATATTATCTATTTATATAAAAATATGTAGACATTTTGAAGAATTTACGTAATTTGAACCCAGTTTAGAAATATCGCATTTGTAAATGCAAAAAAAAAACAAGTTTTCCACGTGACCACCTGATATACTAGCGTCTAATAAATAGACGTCGTAAATAAATAAATAAAATTTTACATAAATGCCTCATACTCGTTTTTGATGAATGACATAAATCAACATAAATAATTGTATCATTATGTGGCATGATTTAAGACAAACTGCGCTTGAGACTGTGCTAGTGATGTGCAAATGACGACGACTTTCCATGCAAGATTTCGTGCAAGTCGAACTTAGCATAATAAATTTTCATAATTATTGTACACTATGTTAAAAGTTTAAAACTACCAAAAGTATAGTATTTTTGCTCAATTCGTCTTTAATATATCTGATATCATTTAGATAAAGCTTCCATTGACTATTGTGGACTAACTACTTTTAGAGCTTTGAGACGATTTATAATTTTATAGTAAAAAAATAATACAACCTACGTATATATAATACACATACCTATAAAAATATTCAGACCAGTTAAATAAAAAAAAGACCATAATATGGTCCTACGTGTACGTAGTCCAATCATTTTCCAATTATAATCTATGGAGATATTTTTTCAGTCGAATAAACACAAAGAGGTCTTAGTCAAATCAGAGAGGCACATCACTATTCTAGACATAAGATATAACTGTAGGGCATGTCGACATTTACCCGCTACCGAAACTGGTTTGCTTTATCTGTACTAAATTCTTCTTAGAAGATAAATGTCATAGTTTGCGAGCAATGGACCAATGAGCAACGGCCCAAGATTGTTGTCCACCCAAAGGTAAAAATAGAGAGACCATGTTTTGTCGTTTCATAAAAATAGCAAGCGTTTAGGAAGCTTTTTAACGTTGATTTTAAAAGTCGCAATTACTTTTACGTAACCGTAAATAGGCGTACCGTACCTACTTAATATTGTTAAAGCTAAATAACCTAATTTTTATTCGCTTATTTCCTATTTTTCTGCACTATTTAAGGACTGGGACAGGCAGCCGTCGTGAGTTTTGTTTGACCAGATCTTGAAAGTTTTTTTTATCCACTACAAGTTAGCCCTTGACTCTCACTTGATAAGTCACTTTGTAAGAAAAAACCCTATTCGGTTTCTACACAGCATCGTACCGGAACGCTTAATCTGTTGGTGGCACGTCTTTGCCGGTAGGGTGGCAACTAGCCACGGCCGAAGCCTTCCACCAGGCCAGACCAGGGACATTTCAGAAATTATAAATTCTCAAATTGACCTTGGCGGAATCGAACCCATGAACTCCGCACGTTAAGACTACAACGCTCAACACTGCGCCACGGAGGTCGTCAAAAAACATGCGTATGTTTTTTATTAGCATCATGTCATGTTTTAAATATGTTAGCAAGATCTTCTTATGAGTTCTTCTAAGTTGTTAATGATATTATAACAGCTTTTTACCACCAGCAATGCGGTCTATAAACTTGTACCTGCTTGTTTCAGTCACATACGCGTTAGGCTGTTAGTATTAATCAGTTCTATCTGAAGCGTTAACTGCGACTGGTTCTAGTTTTTGCACTAGGCACTATTTTTGCACAATAATTTTATAATTGCCTTGAATACATGTCGGAATATGTAGTATACGCCTACTTAATATTAGCGGTCCCATTTTAATTCTGTAAGGGCCAATACACACACACGATACGACGCCGAATCGTGTACTCCTCAATAACAGCGAAAGGATAACACGCCCCTTGAGGTCTACATTATCTCTAGATTATCAGATTCAATGGAGGCTATGTTATTTTTTAAATTAAAAAAATCATCAAAAAAAAAAAACCTAAAAATCATCATCAAAAAACGGTCATCGTAAAAAAATGTGCTGTGCATCGCCCGATGTGACGCAGTGTGATGATATATTCAATGTACTCTGTGGTGATGATTTTTTACGATACACGTCGTAGATTCCCGCGTCACAATATCGCATCGCGACATGAACGCGTCGTAGGTCGTGACGTACCACGATGAATTTCGTATTGTGTGTTAGTCCTAAGTAAAACTTTTCCAAAAAAAATTGCGCAAATTTATTTCAATTGCATGCAAATGCAAGTCATTCAACAGCAAACTGGATTAAAATGTGAGTTAATTAAGTTCAGATAGATTATATTTTCGTACCTTCTCTTACTTCTAGATCAAGTACAAGATTTTTAGAAATGAGTAGGTACAGAGCAGCTGAACTTAAATCATTTGACAAAAACTCGCCATGGTTCTCTTTTTGCAGGGATTTATTGTACATCTACCTATTGGGTTTGCCTTGCTATTATTTTAAAATTAGTAAGTAGTGATAATCAAATATTTTACAGTATACCAGCTACCGTCGTTATCGAGAAACAAAGCTCGCAGACCACTAAACAAGGTGTTTACGAAATCGATTCCAATCAGAAAAATAAACGTCTGAAACCAAAATCCTTAGCGAATAAATTATAAGGAGAGAGTACGGCGCTGGCCGTGTTGGGCCCTTAATTGGGCCATGTTGCGGGGACAACGGAAAAAACGTAACATTTGTTAGGTATTCCAAGAATTGTACACTTGTTGTTTTCGACCAGTTTTATTTTGCATATATACACAATGTGAGGTGCGTGTGTTGTTTTTTAGCCATGACGAGTTTGAACTTGACCACGTACTTACCACTAATCTGAGGCCCTGAATATACTGATATATATATATTAGTATATAAACAGACGGACAGACAGACACCTTTTTGCATTTATAATATTAGTATGGAATAATCCTATATGCATCTAACCATGTTTAAGAAAGGGTGAGCTTTTGAGATTTTCCTTGGAGCAGAGTTTATGAAAAATCTCAGATGGCTAATACTGAAGCGTAATGAGGCGGGCGCGTGTCGGGGAACGCAAATTGTTTATTATTTTTTATGTTGTTTTCACGGTGGAGTGCTGAGAACTAAGAGGGATGCTAAGTTAATTTCTTGGAGCATAAAAAATGTTACTATTTTCAGTATTTATTTGCAGCTAAGCATGTTCTAAACAGCAGTCCACTTTCCCCTGCAGCTAATCAAAAAGATTGGAGGAAGAAGATAGGAGAATCTAGCACTAGTTTTCTGGCTTTGCTATCTCAGATTAGCGTGATCTGACTTGCTATAGCCCGCATGTTCCGACTAGCTCGATGTTCGTGCCTGCTTTGTTTCGGCACCGCTGTTTTAGGTAATTGTAGGTTTTTATTCGGCGTCGTTGTTGTCATCAACCAAAAGATGTCCACTGCTGGACATAGGCCTTCAGGTTCGCCACTCGTCAAGCTATATCGGTGACTCCGGTTCTCGGATCTCTGGATACTATAGATCTCGTCGTTTCTGAGTTGATCACCTCGGGAATCGATATATTACCATAACCAGCATATCACTCTCCATCGCCCGCTGAGTGACCAGGCCTTCTTATCAGTTAAGTTGCGAATATGAGTTTAAGACTATATCGTAAATAATCAGTTAACCGTGGCAAATATAATATTTGTGCACTAGATTTCCGGACTTTAAAATGTTCCTTGAAATAACAAATTTTAAATCTAGAGTCTATGTCACATTAAGCGGTGTACACGGCAAATGTATGCTTTCGTAAAGTCGCTAAGCGTTACCCTGTCAGGCATGAGGAACGACCGGATAGGGGTGGTGGGGTACTACCCCAGAAAGGGGGTATTGTAAACACAATTACTACCCCGCCCAACCCACAGGGCAACAAATGGCGGCTAAACGGGCCATTCGGCTGTGATTTGTTAGCAATACACTTGAGCTACGATTTTACGTCTTAAGGTTTTATAAAAGTCTGATTTTTTAAAGATTTAGCAAGCTTTTTTTCCGGCGAAGATGAGTTCCCCGATTACGTCATCCAGTAATGGATCCACACAAGGTCCGAACCTCACAGGAAGCGCTCAAAAGAAGACGATGCTGGTGGCCAGTAAGTCGTCTTCTTCTGGCATGCGCAGCATACCTACGCATCACAAAAAAATAGCGGGGCGTCTTAATTCAGTAAGTAGAATTTTCTTTCCAAACCAAGTGGTAAGTAGTTTTGACTTATCTGAAATCTGTACAGTTGCTATCAAGAAGAATGGGCTTGACTTGGCTTTCTGTCCCATTTCTATACTTATGCGTTGGCACTTGGTCTGTAGCCATCAATTCACCGCAGGCAATCAGGTCGCAGTCAAGGTCTTCCCGTCTTTTAAAAAATTTAGACCAGAGTTGCCAAAGAATCTGATTTACCTAACAGTTATTGCTGGGGGTGCAATTAAGTTTCTTTACGGCTCACGCGACTAGCTCTTGTCACGGTGTTTAAGTGTACCTATAAAGGTGGTAGTAGTTTGGTGGTGGGGGTGGTATGGTATGGTAATAATAATAATAATAATATACTCTTTATTTGTACCACCATAGAAGAAAAAAAAAACAAAAGAAGAAAGAAAGAAAAAACAGACTGATACAAAAGGCGGCCTTATCGCTTACTAGCGATCTCTACCAGACAACCTTAGGAATAGGAAAAAAAAAAGGAAAAAAGGACTGCAGGTGGTCATCCTATAACATACATACATTCTAATAGCTACATACTAATACATAAACTAATAATATATATATATAAAAAATAAACTAATATTTATACTATAATTCAGTTTAAATAAGAAAAATTGTTAATATAATTTTTAAAGATGTCTTCAGTTTGAAAGATAATAGTTTTTTACAGCATTTTTGAAAATGTCTAGTGATTTTGACTGGCGTATGGTCAGTGGAAGTGCATTCCAAAGCTCAGTAGCTTGCACAGCGAACGAGTTAGTATAAAACTTCGTTTTATGAGGAGGAATTTTCAGTGTTAAAGTTCGGCATGGTCTTAAGTCGGATTGCACTCCAAGAAAACTGAATTTCTCCTTGAGGTAGGAAGGAGTATTTAAGTGAAATAGCACACAGTACAGAAGAGAAAGTACATGCAAATCCCGGCGACGGCGAATAGGAAGCCACTTGAGCTTTTGACGAAATTCGGATACGTGGTCATATTTACGCAAACCAAATATGAACCGTAATGTGGTGGCATTATGAGTCTCTTAATTTAGGGGGTATCTAAAGTCCTCTAAAGGTGAATTTTACTATAGCCGACAACTGATAGACGTCCACAGCTGGACATGGCTGATTAGTAGGGACTTCCAAACGACGCGGCCTCGCGCCGCTTGGATCCAGCGACCTTATGTGACTCGCTTCATGTCATCCGTCCAACTAGTGGGGGGTATGTCAACGCTATGGTTTCCATTGTGGGGTCGCCATTCTATTAACATCTTGGGAGTATGAGGGAGAGTAGACTGACTATAGGGAATGAGATTTTTGTGTTTTTCTTACAGTGGGTTTTAAAGAACCCAACCGTCTAGACAGCTGTTTCAATCAACCTTTGTTCAGGATGGTATCTATGGAAGTACCTATTATTAATATAATAAGTCTAACCCTAGATAGTCTTCAGTTTAAAAAGTAAATATGTACGATATTTTACCAAAGAAAGGTTTAAATTAAAAAAGGTTGAAATTAAACCACATTTTGACTACTTACTGAATTGACTCACTTGAATAAGAAAACTAAAGCAAAGCATAGAATCCTTTGTTGATAGGCTTCCTTTAGGGCTTTGTCCAAGATTGCTCAAATTATAGTTATGTTTTTATTTTTTATTCCACTACAAGTTAGCCCTTGAATGCAATCTCATCATAGTATAATTCTATAATTAATGCAATTGAAAACGCTACAACAATAGGCATATTAATGTTTGATAAACGAATTCACCCATTAACATTCACATTGGATTTACAAAGACTTGTAGACTTTCCAATTGGAAAAAACAATGGATAACACAATGAGGCTTCAGAATTCCTGACGTCAGTAGGTGATATGGCACCTCACATTGGAACATTGTTTCATCCACGATTGGTATCAGTTGTTATCCGCTCTGTAGGTGTGCTGAGCGTCTTGGTTTAAGAGCTGGTGAAAATATACATCTACTAGTGCTTTACAACAGGTGAAATCATGTGTAGTGTAATTTTCCTTCGAGTACAGGTTTAAAAGAGGTAATTGAGTACCGATAGAGGAGGTCAACAAATCGAAGCAAAGTTCGCGAATGAACGAAACGCGTAAGCGACTTGCTTTGCTCGCGAGCCAGGTTTATAGGTATAGACCGACAGACTGGACGAAAGTGTGATACGTCGCATTTTCTATGGCGACGTATCACGTCGCGTTGCGTGCGTCGCTTTGGTCGCTCACCTAGGACATCGGGTAAGGGTCCCTTGTTTTACTATGGTACCCTTAAAATGCGATTTGACATATTTAAGTAAGTATCCTACGGTTGAAATTGTAATATGAACGAAGCTAATACGCAATAGCTACGGCTTCTTTATGGATCGGGCTACCGCAATGTAGCGTAGAGTGTTTTCACTGAAACCTTGTTGAAACTTTCTACGGTGACAATTGCCAATCTAAAGGAAACCACTCGGTCTTGATTGGAACATTTTAGGTTTTATTTACATTCAGCGCTACATTGCAGCTGTTATGGTGGTGTCGCCGCTTTCCTAAGCTTTATGGTATCAAATCTCGCTCTATACTGTACCGCGCTGTCTTGTATCCATAGAAAGGATTCCGGCAGAAATAGACGCTACAATATTATACTAATTTTATAAATGCGAAAGTATGTATGGATGGATGGATGAAATTTGGAACAGAGATAGATTATAGTCTGGAATATAACTTAGGCTACTTTTGTATCCCGGAAAATTAAAGAGTTCCCGCGTGAACCAAAAAACCTCAATCCACGCGGACGAAGTCGCGGGTAATAGCTAGTGTTACATAATATGAAGTTACCGATATTCTAGGAAATCCTGCCTGAATCAAGCACCCATTGAAAGTTACCCAACATCTCATGTACCACCTGGTTTAATAAAGAGCGATAATTAAATGCTGTAGTTGAGTTGTTTATACGCGGGACGGCCGGCCCAGCCCGCCCTCGCGCGGCGCCTCGTATACGGATTAACGAGCTACAAGTCTTCCGTGATCAATGCCGATTGGAATAACTGCACTGGACTTGTGGTTGTTGGCACGCGTGAATTGCAGTTGTCAAAACATGAGCCGCGGTGTGTTACCACCTACCGATGGAAGTCTTATGTGTTGTTAAGCAAATTGCGGAGCGTGGAGCAGTGCGTTCAGACGAGTGTAGAGTGGAGTGGTCAAGCTTATTGTGTTAATTTTCAATAACATCCCGAGCACTGTACTACTATTCAGCCGTATTATAAAAATCTTTCAGGGTAAACTGTAGTCATCCGCCTGAGTCCAGTATATTTCAATACCCAACAGATAGTTAACCAAGGAACAAGAAGCTTGCTTCGCTGGATAAGTAGTCCCACAAGCTTATCTACCTGGTTACAGCGTCGCTAGTAAGTATCAAATATAAATATTATAAATGCGAAAGTTTGGATGGATGTCTGGATGGATGTATGGATGTATGGATGTTTGTTACTCAATCACGCCCCAACGTCTGAACGGATCTGGCTGAAATTTGGCATAGGGATAGATTATAGTCTGGAATAGCACATAGGCTACTTTTTATCCCGGAAAATTGAAGAGTTCCCGCGGGAATCAAACAAATGTATCTGTTCAACTGATTTTGATAAAATTTGGTACAGGGATAGGTTGTATCCTGGGGAAGGACGTAGGCTACTTTTTATCCCGGAAAATTAAGGAGTTCCCGCGGGAACCAAAAAACCTCGATCCACGCGTACGAAGTCGCGGGCATCAGCTAGTATAAAATAAAAACAAAAACTAAAAAGGCATAAAAATGACTACCATCTGAGCACTGGGCCCGTTGATGTAGAATTTTAGTACCTCCAGGCCAGATAAGTCGGTGGGACTCTAACCCGCTAAAACTGACATATATCTGTGTGGTACAACGTTCCTACAACATGCCATAGGCACCCACCTTACAAGCAATACGCACCGGCACCACTGCACTCTCACCGTACGATTCACTCCGACACCGGAGCATCCTCAGGAGATCTTGACTCAACGATGGACCACAACAATGCTCCGGTGTCGGAGTGAAACGTACCTTAACGTACGTTGTGTAAAACTTAAGTGCTGTAGAAGATTTGAGTGGATTAGTGCTGTACGCATGTTGCGCAAAGTACCTAATGCCTGCTTCCATCCAACAAACACCACTAACCCAACAGTTTTCTTCTCTGAAACCAATTCGTATCATATTCAAGTCACTCCGAGAGCCTCGCGGTATGAAACACGTACATTTCGAAGCACGCCCCCGCCCGCGGCTTTGCACGACCACCGAGCCACGCCTTCGAGGTGCGGACTGACCATTGCGTTTTGGTGAGTAAGACCTATGGATTTCATAACAATGCTCTTGATAATAACAATGGTATTCCGAATATTATTACGATGCGCGTTTTTTTTCATATCCTAAGTGCGTTTTTTCGTTGGCCGATACTTTAACGATAATATCGTAGTCGACAATGCGACGATATATCGGTATCGTGTCGGTCGGTTTAGAAAACTTCGATATCACGATTCGCGACTCAGGTTTGTATGAAACTCATAAGTTTTTAGTCGATTATCTATCCTGCGATATATATACAATTAGCGCCATCTAGTTTACACTGTGGTAACCGCTACACTAGGTAAATCTAGGTAGCTGTTATTAAGTAGCGTAATCAGAATTCTGCCAGCCAGTCTGATCCTATGCGCAAAAAATAAGCCAGCCCTTCTGTCATCAGATGAGGCAAATAACCGTGGTAAAATATTTCGCTATTTTTTTAGTTAAAAATGCTTTAAATTCATTTCATCTTACTAATACTAATATTATAAATGCGAAAGTTTGGATGGATGTATGGATGTATGGATGTTTGTTACTCAATCACGCCCCAATGGTAGAAGTTAGAACGGATCTGGCTGAAATTTTGCACAGAGATAGATTTTAGTCCGGAATAGCACTTAGGCTACTTTTTATCCCGGATAATTAAAGAGTTCCCGCGGGAACCAAAAAACCTCAAACCACGCAGACGAAGTCACGGGCATTAGCTAGTATAATGATAATGATTAATATGGAACGAAGAGAGTCACTAAGAGATCCATTTAAAGAAATAAATATTATGACAGTGCACAACAAATATACATTTGAAAATTTAGTATACGTGCATAAACACATTGATAAATTCAAGAAGAAAAGTGATTGTCACAATGTTAATATTAGAAATAAAAATAAACTTGTAATGCCTGCTTCTAGGCTTAGTAAAACTAGCAATTCATTTTTTGGAAACAGTGTCCGCTTCTACAATAAGCTCCCAGAAGACACGTTGAAGATGTCTCTGAATAAGTTCAAAGTTATTGAATAAATGATTTGATTGATTGATTGATTGCTGTTTAAGTACTAAGATTGACTAAGTATTTACTTTTTTTGCTTCGTCTGCAAAATGCAAAGTGTTAAGCTTTTACTCATTAACACGTACTGGTAAGTGTAAGAAGATATTCCGCATTATACAATGAAGGTGCTTCATGTAACAAAATTTATAGCGATATCATCGAAATGTTTCACATAAGAAATCTATCAGATATATTGATATGATCTAAACTGATACAACCACGCCCGAGGTGCTTTCAAACTGATGAAATGTTTTTATATATTACTAGCTGATGCCCGCGACTTCGTCCGCGTGGTTTAACTTTTTTTTGATTCCCGCGGGAACTCCCTAATTTTCCGGGATGAAAAGAAGCCTATGTCATTCTCCAGGTCATCAACTATACCCATGCTAAAAATCACGTCGATCCGTTGCTCCGTTGCGGCGTGACTGAAGGACAAACCAACAAACAAACACACTTTCGCATTTATAATATTAGTATGATGTCTAAGGACCTACAAAAGGAGCAATTATAAGTGTCAATAATAAGGGAATTACCGCCGACACAAATTTTTTGAGCAGCAAACAGTTTATCAATAACTAGCTGATGCCCACGACTTCGTCCGAGTGGTATAAGTTTTTTTTGATTCCCGCGGAGACTCCTTAATTTTCAGGGGTATAAAGTTTTTTTTTGGATTCAGCTAGCCACAACATATATACAAAAATAAATAGACACAAGTAGTTAAATGCTTATTAAAAAATACCTAAATCGACTAGTCGACATGAGTTTACTCAATCAATACGGTAATTTGCAATCCGATCCAACTTAACTATCTGACAATAAATATATGATATTTACGAGTAAATCATGGTATGATAAATTGTTGAAATCTATGGTTTGTAGGAGCCCTTAAAGACCATAACTATCATAATTCTGATATAATTATTATCTGAGAATCAAAGCCAATTGTAATCATCTGTGTGTGTATCGATGTTGAACTTTTCGCTTTTTCTACTCTGAGAAGCGCATTCGTCAAATAGTGCAAATGGCATCATGATGGCAAATGGCATCGAAAATTTCAAAGCATAATTCACCATCATAACATCGCAAAAAGTTTTGTTTTGTAATATTGGTATTGTATATTGGTGCTCTTGAAATTTTAGGCATGCATTTAATTGCTTGCCTGCCTATAATGTGTAGTAATACCTATTTACTTATTCTTAATTGATATTGAAACTACTTATAAAAAAAAAGTACCGCAGTGCAGTCATTACAGTCATATTGTGTATTGCTTAAAAATGGTTTGTATTAGATACAAATCATTTTTTGTAACTGCATGACTAATTACATAGCTGTTATAATAATATGAAGTGGCAAAAGAAATCGCATAGGTATCTCTCTAAGTAATCGTAAACGGATGAACGAACAGGGTATTCGGTCATAAATGATCAGAATTTCTGGACATCTTTAAACAGTTTCAGATTTTAATTTTTCAAGAAAATCTTGGTTACGTCCCTGTATAATACGCGCCCAATGCTCGGCCGGTTATATCGAAGCGCGTGAAATATTGTAGACACTATCTCCGCCGCGAGCCTCCATTGTAATGAGATGTTATTTATTAGACCAACCTATACTAATCACTTCAGACACCTTTACAGTTTTACAAAAGGTACTACAGGTTAATAGAAACTAAGCTAAGTATATTAATTATTGAAAATGCGAAAGTGTGTCTGTCTTTTACGCTTTAACGGCCCATCTGTTCAATCGATTTTGACGAATTTTGGTACAGAGATAGGTTATATCCCGGGGAAGGAGCAATGCATACTTATCCTAGAAAATAAAAGAATTTCTAGGATTTCTAGACGCTTCAGACTCAGAGCACGCGTACGGTCATAACTTCGCAAAAGGTGATTTTTCCAAAAATTGACTAAAAACATCATATTGAAATACCTATTAAACGAGAGGGATAAACCTGAATTTCTTTTTCGGTTCTCGCGTATGTCATGGTCAGGACTCAGGAACCTAAAAATTTATTTTACGCGATCTACGGAACATAGGAACAACGCCCACTGCAGATGTACAACGAGAGTTCTTATCTCAAATTGAGTGAGTTTTTTTACTAGAGAGCCAGATTTTACTCGCAAATTTGTAGTAGAACTTTCCAGATTCAGTTGTCCATGTTTATTGACCCACAAGTTGGTAAGTCTGTAGCTGTTCTTTCAAGGAGTACCTAAACTACAACACGTAGTTAGGCACTTCTCTGAAATGAGGTAAAAATCGAGTGGCGAAATTTTTTTTTTTTTTTTGAGTTTTTGATTTTTTAAGTAAGCTTTTTAACTAAGCTAAGCTTTGACAAAGGGGTACCTTCATGTAACACAGTGATGAGGAAGGCCCGCATCAGAACCTAGTTTTCTTGGAGAAATAGCGTGTTTGGTAATTATGGTGTGCATGGTAGTGATAAATTATGATTTGGTAATGAGGTATGGTGTATGTTGATTAGGATTAAGGTTATGGTAATTTAGTATAGACATGGTGATGAGAAATTCTAGAAATCCATAGAACGAAATCGAGGATCTTAGATCTTTGCACTCATTCTAGGAAGTTACTAACCCACAAATTCATTCAGATCATGATCATCGCTGAGATATAGGATCTTTATAAACTAACCTCCTATAGTGAAAATTAGCTGAATTCTTGAAGAAGAAGCTTAATAAGTGGACAAACAGTAAATTTACCTGGGTAAATAAGAGAATGATGAATTGACCAAGAATTTTCACCATAAAATTCTGGCTGGCTGGCACCATAAAAGCCAGCCATGGCTTTCCTTCAGCCTTCACGCTCTTCAGGCCCCCGACCTTCTCGTTCAAACCCCCTAAAACTTTCAACTTGAACTGCAAAGTCTTTACAATTACCTAGCAAAAGATTAATTGGCAGATCCAAACACAAACGTTATAATTATGAATCGTTCATACCAGGCGTATAAAAGATACCATCTATCGGAATACGAGATCAGTAATGGTCCCGAGAGTTCTGTCTCTCCAACATAGCTACCTGATGTGACTGAAAACTGAGTGTGATAGTATCCTTCATCATAGTAAATCTAAGATCTTGGGAGAAGAGAAAAGTGCTATGGTGAGGTATAAAATCTTGATGAAGATATAGTTAGAAGTCCCATAGGCAGCGAAATTAACACCCAAAACTGACAAAATCTAGTCAAAAACCGGTAAATTCGCCGGCCATAATGCCAGACGTACAAGAGTGTGCGTGTTTAGCGGTGCAATTATATTTATAATATGATTGCACCGCTATATGACAGCATTGAGTTAGAGCTTAATTTCGTGAACCCATTCTTATACGTTTAGGGTATCGTACATACCTAAACATATGAGAATGGATACATGAAATTGAGCTCTAATTAAATGCTTTTATGGTTTATTTTACTTTAAAGCCGAACTTAGACGATTTGATCGAAAATTCTTACATAATTGGGGGCCTTGCCTTCAAAATTATCAATTTTTCAATTGAAGAATTTTATTCTTGCTTGCCCCATCTTTGCCTGCCTTTCATGGATGGATGACATGTAGCGAGTCGCAGGGATCCGCTAGATTCAGCGCAAGACCAAGGCTCAGAAGTCCTTATAAAAGGGTAATGTGTGGACAGCCAGACCAGCAGTGTACGTCATCAGTTGATGACTAGGATACATATTAACTACTTAATTAAGTCCCTGTCTGGTTTTTTCACCATATTATATCTCAAAAGTCAAAACAGATTCATGACATGCACCAAATGGACTGCTGTTGACGTTCCATTTATTCTATTTACTCTTTTGATGTTTTATCAAAAACTACTGAATGGATTTTGATGCAACTTTTTGCATTCACAAGGTATTAGTTCAGAGCAAATTTTAAAATATTTTTAATATTTATAAAATTAAGAATTATATTTTTAATCTATAATTTTCTAATTTTTACTGATATTTTACTGAATTTATTGTACTTGGTTGCGCGGATAACGCATTAAACAATATAATTTATATTAAATGATTAAATTGCTCAAAACCTTTCCTGGCTCCTTGATTCTCCCACAATTTCCGATCCATATCGGCAACCTCATTCGCACGCTACGAGATGGCGTTACGAGTCTCCAAGCCAGTGCAATCTGGAGAAATAAGCCTACCAAATTAGAAGACATTTTTCGCCGCATAATACTGCACCAACATGGCGTCAGCCAGTCGGCATTAAGCCTCCTCCGCTCCGCATAAAAATCTTAATAAACCGCAACGCAAACACCATACAAGAGTGATTACAGTGAAATTATATCCCTAACAATAACCGCAAGTGATAAGTGCTCGAGGCCTGTGAAGATCAGCTGATCCAGGGGCGAATTTGGACAAAGATTACACCGCCAGCGCACATCGAGATTTCTGAGGTACGTTGCCGATTTTCCAGATTTTCCATTCTCACTTGAGCAATTTATCATTAGAAAAATACAGTCCATTTAAATCGAAACGAATAAAATATATTGTCGTGAACTCCAAGCTAAAACGATCTTGGAAGTTCAAATAACCGCACAGCCACTTCTAAATTGTTTTCAACGTAGGTACGTTTCACTCAGACACCGGAGCATCTTTATCAGGAGATCACCATCACTTTATAATCGTGCATTGTCCATCTCATCCAAAGCTTCCTCCAATTAAAATATTCATAAAACATATAATTAGCAGAAATCTTTAGAGTACCTATTATTTTAAGTAGGTGTAACATATCATAAAAAGGATGTGAAAGAAAGTAAAATATTGAATATTGGAGTTGACCTTGTCTTAAAAACACTTACCTACTATAAAAGCGGCTCCTTGCACGAATTATGTATCAGTTGAACAACAACTTTGTCAACATGTTCTCCAAAGTAAGTCAGGTATTTTTTTCCAAAGATATCGGAATTAAGTAATTATGGTCTTATGTCTTAAGGTCTAGCCCCACTACAAAGGCGCGGTGCGGCGCAGCGCTGGACCCACACAAGCAACGCGGCACGGAAATGTACTGCGCGACGCGGCCTCAAACAAGCTCATACCTCGCCTCTCCGTACATATCTAGTGGGCAAGACCTTTATAAAATAAGCCTACAGTGGAAACAATATGTGTGAAAATAAATCTGAAAATGCGCCTCATTATCGTCGTAATAATTTTGTGAATATATGTATTTTTTCAGATCATCACATTGAGCGCCATCCTGGCTGTATCAGCTGCTGGACTATTGCCCGCAGCACAATACTCAAACGCTGCCGCCGTTTCTTCCCAAAGCATTGTGCGTCATGACCAGCCCCACGGCATCGCTGGCGCGCAAATCGCCTATGCATCTCCCGTAGCCTACTCAGCTCCGGTTTCCTACGCTGCTCCTCGCCTCTCCGGCTACGGTGCCGTCTCTTCCCAAAATATTGTGCGCCACAACCAAGGCTACGGCTCTATCGGCCTAGCTGCGTCTCCTCTCGCCTACGCTGCACCAGCGCGTCTTGCGATCGCCCACTCTGCTCCTATAGTCCACGCTGCCCCCATTGTTCATGCCGCTCACCAGCTTATATAGTTATTTCAGCCTAAATTTTATGTTTTTCAATTATTTTTAGTGTAATGTATATTATTTGCCAGTTATTTATAAATACTATGCCCAAAATATTCTTAATTTTATTATAAAATGCTTTTATTTGTGTCTTAATGCCATTTTTATGAACTTTTCTAAATTTCATTCATTTAAATTTTTTTAACGTCTAAATATATTGCAAATAATTAATTAAGCTTATAATAATTAAAAGCTTTCCTAAAAATAAAGAAATTTCAGAAATATCTTTGATTTAGTTTTAAAATAATTCAAAATAGTCATGGTAATTGTGGTAATTAGAATCATGGTAATGATAATTTCACTATTTTTAAATTATTTAAAAATTAATAGATTTATTTTAAATTTTGCAGGCTATTCATGTGAATTAAAAACACGTTTTACATCATGAGTAAAAATAGCAAGAAAATATAACGTGTATTTTAAAAGTGGTGATTTTTTTATGAATTAGATAGGAAAGTTGACAAAGTGCAGAATAACAACATTATTTCCCAATACCTTCAAAATGCTTTGACATGCGCTTAACCTGTTACAATAAGTTCTTCAAACACAAAAGCCTTACGTATTAATGCTATCATGATGGATGCAGTACATATATTATCATTGTTATCATAGTGTTTGCATCGGGTCACGTAAATTAGGAAAAAGTCGTGGGACAGACTTTAGTATCTCGTAATTTTTTCATTTTTCGTTATTTTGTTACATGTTACATTCAATTTTATAGGTTTATTATTTATTAACAATATATATTATTTTAATTTTTTTTAATCGATTTGTTTTGTGAAAAAAAATAATGTTCCCAACAACTTAGGCAGTGGGACAGTCATGGTAGTGATAAATTTGAGGTTTAAGATTTATTTAAAGATGGATCTCACCTCTTTTATCTTCTTTTTCTTGATGGATGATATAGAGGACACTGTCTAGTGTCTACAAAAAAAATTACATAAGCCTGAGTTAGTTTTAAGGTACGTTCTCCAGCTTGGGACACGCTTTTTACAACATTTCGAACAAGCATCCAGCTTTAGTCCACGCCCACTGCAGATATAACTAACGAGAGTACTTATCTCAGATATGATGCGTTTTTTTTCAGCGCCTATTTTATTCGCGTAGTAGACACTTCCAATCAAGTTATCCATGGTTATTAAGTAAACTACAAGTTGGTAAGTCTGTAGCTGTTCTTTCGAGTAGTAAAGCTTGAAGAGAGGGCTGCGAGATCTACAACACGTAGTTAGTCCACGCCCACTGCAGATATAACTAACGAGAGTACTTATCTCAGATCGGACGCGTTTTTCATTTCAGAGCCTGATTTTATTCATATTTAGCATTCATGTTTAATCCCTATCCAATCGTTTCGGAGGCGTTGCCGAGCTATTAAAACGGGTCTGTGTATAAATATATACCTATGCGTGTTTATAACTAGTTTTCTTTTCAATTTCACTTCAAACTACATATTATTTAAAAGAATCATTATTACGCTTTTTTGTATGAAATCATTACTTATTTTCATAGTTAGTGTTGAACAGTTACTTTTAAGTAAGTATCTACTTAGTGCTTCAATATTCTGATGATGGACTGGTGGATTGTAAGAGCAAAAATACAGTATAGGGACCGGACAGAGCAAAACTTCTGTGTGAAATGTTTTTTTTATTATTTTTTTATTCCACTAGCGATGTTACCGGGCTTACCTGTTACGGGTATGACAGTTATATTAAACCCATATCCCTAGTCGGCTTCTACACGGCATCGTACCGGAACGCTAAGTCGCTTGGTGGTACATCTTTGCTAGTATGGAGGTAACTAGCCACGGCCGAAACCTCCCACCAGACCAGACCAGAGAAAATTCCAACCCCCAAACCCTGCCCAAATCGAACCCGGGCCCTCCCACGTTAAGAACGTGCGAGGGCCCGGGCAGCGCTCAACACTGCGCCAGGGAGGTCGTCTAATGTCTGTTTCATTGGAGAACGAAGTTTTGTCATATCCCGCATTTGTGTTTTCGATCTCTATTATGTACCTTTAAAGGCCGAGTAAACCAACTTCTACCTCAACCAAAGAGAACAAGAAAACTTAAAAATTCACACCTGTATTTGACGACTATGATTCAGCTTAAAAACCGAAAGGAAACCATAATCAATTTCCCTTAGCAGCTTATTAAATAACTTCTACGAGTACAATGGGTAATTTTTTATGACAAATCACTTCCGCTAGTTTCGAACCTATTTTGTTTTTACCGACATAAGTTATTGATAATGTTCTTCCCTTTCTTGCAAAAGTTATCAGCTAGAAAAACTTTACAAAATACTAGATGACGCCCGCGACTTCGTCCGCGTGGAATAAGGTTTTTTGATTTCCGCGGGAATTCCTTAATTTTCCGGGATATAAGTAAGTAGCCTATGTCCTTCCCCGGGATATAACCTACCTCTATACCAAATTTCAGCAAAATCGGTTGAAAAGATGGGCTGGGAAAGCGTAGCAGACAGACAGACAGACACACTTTCGCATATAGAATACTAGGTGATGCCCGCGACTTCGTCCGCGTGGATTAAGGTTTTCTTATTCCCGCGGGAACTTTTGAATTTTCCGGGATAAAAAGTAGCCTATGTCCCTTCCCCGGGATACAACCTATTCCACCAAATTTTACCAAAATCGGATGAGCAGATGGGCCGTGAAAGCGTAGCAGACAGACAGACAGACACACTTTCGCATTTATAATATTAGTATGGATTACGTACCTAGGTAAGTACCTACATAGCACCCTTCTTTCACCGTTACTGTTTTTTAGTAGTACCTTTGTATTAGGTATTTACTATGTACTTACAGTACTTATAGCTTCTTAGTTTATTAAAGTCGTGACCCAATAATACTGAGTCATTGTTTCTTAAAAAAAGTTATGAGATTGGCAGGAATTAAAGTACGGAAATGTAGCTTAATTAAATGTTAAAGATAAGCTTTAACTAATCTACTATCATTCAAATGATATCACTAAGTAAGTAATTTGTTTCTGCTCATAATTCTTATGTACCCACTTATTGATTAAGCGTTCGGTAAGCTTTCAATATTGACCAATAAGTTTCCTTCATTTTTCCATTAAAAACTAGCAACATTATTGAAGTTCGAGGACTCGCAATTGATGAGGTTACGTTACAAGCAGGGATGTTACGGAGTTTCGACTCCGATTCCGATAAATCGGAACAACCGATTATTATTACACCTTCGGTTCCGATTTCGGCTCCGAAACTTTTAAATCGGAGGTTTTAATCGGAGGTTGAAGCATAAAAAATAGCGACGGTGGCCTGCGTCGACCGTTACGAACTGGTTCATACCCGTCGCGTTGAGAGTCCCTCGCCACCCCCGCCTTCCGAAAGGTAAAAAGGTTGATTGAATGATGTTTTTATTTGTTCATAAATGAAAAAATCTCTCTTGTGACCACTTCTGACTCTGCCTCTGCCTCCGACTCCGGTTCCGACTCCGATAAATCAAATTTAAAAACTCCGACTCCGGCTTCGGTTCCGATAAATTTACCTCCGTTACATCCCTGGTTACAAGTATGCACTTACGCCCATGTTTAGTGTTGCATATTATTCACATCCATTGAACGTGAATGATTCAGCAATTTATTATTCTCATGATTATAATTAGCTTCCTTTTCAAATATCAAATTGTGTTGTAAATTTTGTACGAGATGATGCCCGTGACATCCCCTAATAACTCTTTGATTTTACATGAAATCGTCGAGACTTTTGATTTTAACGATATTAGCAGATTTAGAAACAGTTAAAGTTAACTCGATAGCTTATTAGGTAAAACTTCTTCCAATTTTCGGGGTCCATGGTTCGAATAAAAGAAATTTAGAAGAAGTTACACAAGACTCCGTCACACGAGGTTAACCTCAGGGGTTATATTATTGTAAAAAATCCGTACAAAGAATCTTAAATAAAGCTTTTTTGTTTTACTAGCCGATGCCCGCGACTTCATCCGCGTGGATTGCTGTTTTCTGGTTCCCGCGGGAACTCTTTAATTTTCCCTAAAAGTAAAGTAAAGTAAAGTAAAGTAAAAAGATAAAAAGTAGTCTATATGTGTTATTCCAGTCCATAATCTATCTCTGTGCCAAATTTCATCCAGATCCGTTTAGCCGGTCGGGCGTGATTGAGTAACAAACATCCATCCAAGCCAAACTTTCGCATTTATAATATAGAAAGAAGAAAGTAGATAATACGATACTATCACTTTTGAATTTACCTATCTACTTACAAAAGTTCAAACGGCTGTTTCAAATCTTATCATTATCAAAACGTGGCTAATGGATTTGATTCACTTTGTGGGAAAATCTCCCAGATTGTTAAGTGGCAGCACTGGAATAGAAACCTATAAAACAGTAATAAGTATCAGATTACAATCGCATATTAACTTGGCAGGTATTTAAATGCGACTGTTAAATTTTATTGTTCTATATTTTTTATAGATGATGCTAGTGTTGAATTACGATCTCAAGTGATTATATTTTTAGTTTACAAACTGTCCAAGATGTAATGTGCCGGCACAGGGTTTGATGGCTATTATGGTATAGTAGAAAATATTTTTTATTCAAGTAGACACATAACAAGTGCTTTTGAATAGTCGAGTGAATCTACCAGTGGTTCGGAATGTTGAATACTGTCTGACTAAGTGGCTACTGGCTATCAAAAAATGAAAGCCATAACTGACATAATCAAACTAATATTATAAATGCGAAAGTATATTTATTTATTGGTTTGTCCTTCAATCACGCCGCAACGGAGCAACGGATAGAATTAAGTAGTTCCCGCGGGAATCAAAAAAAAAACACGCGGACGAAGTCGCGGGCTACAGCTAGTATAGGTATATTTTTTACACATTGAAGGTTTGCCATGAAATAAATAAATAAAAAAATCATAGCAAACCTTCAATGGATAATAATATTATTTGAGTTAGAGAATAGGGATACTAGTGCAGTGAAAAGTCGAAGCTCAACTGCTATGAGGTTAGCCGAGTCAATGCTCAAGGGTATTTTCTCCTAAACTTTGACATTTGACTTTTTTGTTGGTTATATTTACTCTCTCCATCAATAGGGATTTGTGAGTGATGACTGGTGAATGATGAATTCATTGCTCCCTCCCTCTGTCTCCATTCAGTCCTACAGTACTGAGGATCATGATCACCATTACGGAAAGTATGCTTGTGGTTTATTATTTTATCTGTCTTCACCGAGTTATATCACTGGCCATAATATAAAGAATGTCATAGAAGTTTTAAGCACTGTCTTGTTTAATTCGATAGGTTGGAGACAAGTCAGAGACTTGCCTTGCAGCTTTCTTCGTTCATGACTTTTCGTCAGATTTTTATACGAACAGAGCTTAAATAAGATGTCCGTCAGAAATGTTGACAGCTGAATATTAAGATTTTGTATCTGAAATCTATACTAAGGAGTTCCTTAAGTAATGATTAAGCGACTCTGAGTGCGGCAGTAAATATTTTCTAAGTCTACAACTAGGTATAGACACTTTTGAAGCCGTGTAGCAAATAACAATAAGTACACTAGAGTTCAAAACTAACTCGGTCATTCAAATGTCTTATTGGATAGATTTGATTAGGTCAAGGTACGAGTATAAGCAGGGTGAAGAGAGTTATGCTAACTTTTCAATTTTATGTTATAAACTTCAAGTTGAAAAATAAAGGAGCGTAGCGAATGTTAGGTAAATTCGATAGATAGAATATAGATAGTCGTTTTGTTAGTTCTGTCTCTAGGTATTGAGGATTAGCCTAACACCACCGATATTCCCAGGCCGAGCCGCGTCAATAACAACAAACATAGAGCCGATATCCATTCACAAAACCTATTATGTTAATTTAAAACACATCAGAGTGCCGATAACATCAGCTCGTTCACACCACACCTCCCGAAACAATAGTTAATAAGATGATTTATATCGATCCGAGATAGTGACTTCGACACGTCTAACATCGCTTTAGCATAATCTCGATTTCGGATCGAGTGCTATATCGATTTGTACAGATGTTCCGAACAACGCCCGGTGGAGGCGGTGCCAGCGCCTTAACAGCTAATAAGTTTCGTACAGGTACGCCGGGCAACACGCAAATCATCCTGATCGAAAAATAATGCCAGAGCTCACAAACTGTGTGCTGCTAAGCAAGGTATTCGTTTACTTTTTAACTTTTTGAGATTAATCGATAACTGATTTAATAATCGATTTACTTGTTAAAATTGTTGTGTTTTATCGTAAAAGCTCAAGATAAGCTTGCGCTTGGAAATAAATATTGAGGACTAGGTTGGAGTCCGCTTAGGTATCTACTAGGTAGGTAAAGGTATGTCTACAAAATGAATATTCACTTTTTCACTTTTGCCTTGAAGGTTTTCTATCACTATCTAAATATCTTTGGTTTATGTTGCAGGGCACAAAGCAAAGTCAGCATATTGATGAAAAAAAGACGTAAAATATTTTGAGACATTGTATTGGCCAATCTAATTTCAACGATATTATTGGTCACCACTAATAATAGGAGTTTAATTTTAAGGCTTTTGTTTCTTTGATGATAGTAAGTCCAATTAAACTTAACGTGAAAGCAATTAAAAATGAGATGGAACGGCGGAGATTTTTCTGCCCTCCTAGAGTCTAAGGAAGAATATCAAAGTACAAAGACAATAATTTATTGATTACGATTGTATCGGGATTGCGGAATCGGGCAATGAGCTAGGTAGAGTGACGTTACCGCCCAGAATGTGGCAATTAATTCGGTAAGAGTTGGTTATTTGGACGCAGCATGACACGGAGGTTTGGCTCGCCCTGTATCCGAGTTATTATAGAATAATGAAAGGTGCGCCGCCCGCTGGGAGCTACAATTGGTCTGCTTAGTGGCGGGGAAGCCCGTTTAGCTATTTTAATTTTTAGTTTGTCTACTAACGGAGCCGTTTCGTAAGCCATCAGTATCGGGGCAATCAGAGATCCCCGGTACCTACAGCTGTTTAATTGTTGATTGCAGTTTGTGGTGGATTTGATTCGGTATTAGATGATCAGTCAGTTCGTCAAGACAATCGTGATGCGTAGCTATGCTATGAACATAAAGTTAGACACGTCTAAAATATCATTGGCTATGAACGTGCCAATGATTGGAAATTCTTCATCAAATAACTAAAGTTAAATGTAGAATGACTACATCTTCTATGAATGTACTCTTTAAACTTTGTGGGGTCGAGTCTACTTACGCTTTTATAACATGGATTAAAAAGAGTTCCTAAATGACCATCCATTCATCCATCCGTCAGCCTGTATGCATCCACTGCTGGACATAGGCCTTTTCGAGCCACCAAAAAATGGTGCCATTGCCGAGTCGAAGTTATCAAAGTATTGATGATTTCCTTAGTGACAAAGTTGCATAGAAGCAATCGGCTTCGCATCCAGCAGCCCACAAGCCGAGCTACAGGGCTACCAAGATTTTAGCGCAGACAAAGGAATTCTTAGAAAACGTCTTGATGCGAACGAAAGCAGCTTTCGAAGCTTCGATAAATTCCCAATTAAATTAAAAAAAAAACTTATAACGTTATCTGGCCAGTTCTTGCCGGACATTAAGCATACGCACCAGGGGTAAGTGTAGGTACAGGCGGCCACGCGTGAAGATCCCGCGATAGCTAACCGCCGGGCCACATGACGCACCCCTACACTCGCCGATTGTAAATGGATTTTTTGCCACATAAGCTGATTAACTTATGATTATATTTGGTAGCAATTAGGTTAGCAGTCACTCTCCTGTGAGAATTACTGAGTTAATAGGCCAGTCGGAATTCCGTAAGGGTGTTAAGGCTACTAGAGAATGAAAATTATTTATTTTACTTAAATGTCAACTTTTACCTTTATTCCCGTGGGAATTTCAATTAGAATAAGGAAATATGTGTCAGTGGACTACTTCTTAGTATATAAGATCCATACTAATATTATAAATTGCGAAAGTGTGTCTGTCTGTCTGCTACGCTTTCACGGCCCATCTATTCAACCGAGTTTGATGAAGTTTGATATAGTGTTAGATTTGATTATTAGATATCCCGGGAAAGGACTACTTTACTTTAAGGAGCTACTTTTTATCTCGGAAAATTAAGGAGTTCCCCGGGAATTTAAAAAACTTAAACCACGCGGACGAAATTGCGGGAATCATGTAGTTAGGTAATTATGAGTTAAAGTTAAGGTAGGTAGTAGGTATAGGTACTCATTAGCCTAATAATTTTTATTAAGCTAGATTGTAACTTTAGTATCATATTTTTATGAATGGAAAAAAACCCGTGGGAATGTTGTTTATCCGTATTATTTTAACGATAGCTGGAACAGAAGGTTATTTCGTTAATCAATTTACGCGGACATCCACGACATCGGTGAGCTTTTGGAACCAAATTGTTTGAATAAAACACTAATCAACCTTGTAGCCGAGCGTAAAATGCGTTACGTCACACAATCGACAACACACTTAAGCAATTTCACGAATAGGAAACGTAAACGGGCATCGATCAAGGTGAGCCGTAATCAATGAAGTTATGTCGGTCTCTTTGCGGCTTAACTAACCGAAGCGGTCGCAGAGCTGTGAAGGACCAGAGGCGGCTATGAGCACTAATTATGAAATTCATAGGTAAATATTCTACACTAAACCATAATAATCAGCTTGCAAGCGTCCAATGTAGAACAGTAGACAGGGCCTCCCCTAGTGAGCGTCATTACAAGCATTTTAAAACTGCACTGGCGAAATGCATTTTCGCGCACCCCGCACTAAGCGGGTTACATGTGGGACTCCAGAATTCCCACTAAAACCAGCGGCACAGTCCGCGTCGAGAATGAGACGTCTAAGGGTCCCAAAACTTGGATGCGACTGCAACCTCCTCCACCCTCTTCAGCCTTCCTCATCAAGCCCTGAGTGTCTACGTCTGTACCCCCATTACGTCTGTCTGTGCGGGGCATGCTTCTTTTATTAACACAGTCTGCATTTCTGACTTTTCTGCTCCAACGCAAATCGCCAATAGGACAAGCATGGCCTGCGGTCATGGTACCTAATAGTCTTTAGCTTGCTAATGGTTTGGGCTACATTCAAATTGATCTTATCATTCTAAATCATCCAACATAGCCAGGCTAGCATAGCCCTCTCTGTAGCTCGCTGAACAACGTTGAATTTGTGGATCAGGCCGGTAGGTATAACTATATTCCCCTACAATGTACATAGCAGAAAATCCAAAGAGTTTTCTGAAATATCCAGGTTGTTCACATTTGTATGGCAAATTTTTATATTTAAATGCTAACAGACACGGTTTGACACCTCAGTTTAACCATATTAACAAACTAAAGTTCATAATAATTATACAAAACATTACTTATATAATATAATTTTAGGCAACATAAATTACATAATTATTTTGTAAGTTATGCTAGCAAAAAATCAATTTAATTTGGCACATAAGTTTTCAAAGTAACAGTTGCCAATCAGTAATATTTTACTTCGACGATGATCCATTTCTTTATGATGTTATATGTCAGCTGTTTCATTAGCATAATATTAATTTTAGGTACTCGTAAGCCTTTGTATTAGTACGGGGCAGGTGACCATGCGTAGACTAATTACTTATTTATTAATTTCATTGTAATAAAAATATACTTTTATAGCTCCGTTACAACTACACACCGATTTTATATATTACTAGCTGATGCCCGCGACTTTGTCCGCGTGGAATAAGTATTTTTAAGTCCCCACGTGAACTCCTTAATTTTCCGGGACTTAAAGTAGCCTATGTCACTCTCCAGGTCCTCAATATCCATGCAAAAATCACATCGATCTATTGCTTTGCGCCGTGATTGACGGACAAACTTACAAACAAACACACAAAAAAAACACTTTCGCATTTATAATATTAGTATGATGCCTTAGATACCTTTAAAATATTTAGCTATAAAAAACGTTTATCTGGAGCTGTAAAATGGCATGAATAAAAAAATTAAATTTTGTAAAGGTTATAAGTAGTGAACGCAGATAAAGAAACTGAATCGAGAAGTCAGCTCTGTTATGGACTCAACGTATTAAGATTTTTTTTTGTCCACTAAAAGTTAGCTCTTGACTGCGATCTCACCTGCTGGTAAGAAGTCTAATGGTGGCGTGCTAACCGGTTGTGACTGGGTTAGGTATGACCCATACGCCAATTCGGTTTCTCCACGAAATCGGCGTACCGGAACGCATCGCTTGGCGGCACGTCGTTGCCTTTATAGCTTACTAGCTAATGCCCGCGACTTCGTCCACGTGGATTGATGTTTTTTGGTTCCCGCGGGAACTCCTTAATTTTCCGGGATAAAAAGTAGCCTATGTGCTATTCCAGACTATATTCTATCTCTGTGCCAAATTTCAGCCAGAACCGTTCAGCCGTTGCCGCGAGATTGAGTAACATACATCCATACATCCATCCATCCATACATCCATCCAAACTTTCGCATTTATAATATTAGTAAGAAGTAAGACTAGCTGATGCCCGCGACTTCATCCGCGTGGTTTAAGTTTTTTGATTCCCGCGGGAACTCCCTAATTTTCCGGGATAAAAAGTAGCCCATGTCACTCTCCAGGTTCTCAAGTATACCCATGCCAAAAATCACGTCGATCCGTTGCTCCGTTGCGGCGTGATTGAAGGACAGACCAACAAACCAACAAACAAACACACTTTCGAATTTATAATATTAGCATGATTTATTTATTTGGTTTAGTTATTTCAAATAACCAAATAACTTATTTGGTATCTAGCCACGGCGAAGCCTCTCACAAATCTAAGGATTTTTCCTTGGAGACGTTGTAACAGTTTCTTAGGTCTACAAGTCGCGCCGCTACAAGCCGTGTCCCGTAAGTTTCTTGCTGAGTCAGCATCTCCTCTTTAACTCTTTCCAGCGATTGTTCTGTCCGGCTTTGTCATGTCATACTCCCCTTCACCCCGCTTCCCCGCAGGTTAATTACTTTTCATTAGACAATCAGCGTATGTTGTTCGGAATTGCTCATTGTGAAATGTATCTAGGTTCGCATGTGTTAGATAAGTCGAGTGTATTGCATTCATTAATTAAGATTCATTCTGTGTAAGTATATCGAAACCGGAAACTTTAATTAGAGTATCGTATTAAAATTTGAATTCCATTACTTCAATTTGTTTAGCAGTAGCTACCAATATCTTTTAGTAAAAATATTTTTTAAGCATCGACTCATCCACTCACTACTAACCTTCTTTAGCACTGGACTTAAATTTTTATGTGATTGTACTTTGCTATTTTTAGATGTAGGTACAGTAAAGTGGAATAAAGTTAAGTTATTATTGTTTGTAGGTTATGTATATTCATTCCGTTTGATGTGACGTCACCACGGCTTAAAATCAGCGCCCTGCACAAAACGTGCAAATGCAATTTTTATGTAGGGCAAAAGGCCTAGCTGTACACCTATTGAGTGGTGTCACCCAGACAAGCATATTATTAGGTACAATAGTGTGGTAAATGTCTGTTTGTTCGTGACACCATCATTGAATAAATATATTTTCTTTCTTCTTTCCTTCATTTTCTTGGGGCCTTCAGTCAAGCGGAACGGAAATAAATGAAATTACATAAATGTCTTTATTCCTAGGTCACCATGAGCCACATAAGCTGTGACAGGATTTCAGGACTCTTCTGTCCTACATGCAATAATAATTAATTAATTTAATTGAGGTAGTTAAAATGTTTCGGTTCTTTGGAATCCTACCTATGTATATTCCTATACCTGGCTGAATTTTGCTGATTTTCAGGCATAATAAGATACCGTTTTTTAGTATATAAAAGATATGTATAATCTATGGTCCAAGTGGATTGATAGATTTTAACATTAGTCTGATTAAGTGAAAGTTCCCCAGTAATAATGATAAAAGGAACTTTCACTTCCCTCACGATGTTTTCCTTCACTGTTCAAATGCACATAGCTCTGAAAAGTCTGAGGTTCGTTCCCAGATTCAAACTCCTTTCCAGAAAAGGAGGCCTAGACCTGACCACTAGGCTATCACAGCTTCAAAGGAGGTTCATAGAGGTAATTCATATGAATTGCAATAGTTCATTGCTCTACGAAACATTTGTCATAAGTCCACAGCGCAAATACATTACCCAACTAATGTGTAGGCGCTGTAATTACTCAATCCGACGCAGCGGTGTATGTAGCTAATATTTTAGCCTGTGACAGCCAAATATAAATGGCGGTGTGGATTTATTGCTGATGTCGTGAGCTATTGCATCTCAACGTATCCGTTGATAAGGATATAATATAAATCAATTTTTATTTTAAGTAGTTCTAGTTTACAGACTCTTTCTGATTGCAAGAACTGACTGACCTCTTAGGACGAAAACACGCTATGGACCAATAGTTTTGTCTGGGTAAATACACCCTGGAAGGAATCTCATGCTCATTAGTGAGCAGACAATGCGTTGAGATAATGAATGAGATGATAATTGTGATGATGATTGTTTATATGTATTGATTTAATAATAATAATAATAATAAATACCTAATGGTACTGATAGCACAACACCCTACCCAATTAGTCATCCGTCCAATTAGGAATTTCCTATGAATTTAATACTGCTATAATACACAGGGTAAGTATTAAATGTAGGCTCTAATTTGCTATATAAGATATGAATTATGCTAGACAACCCTTTACTATTAATACTATTGCACCCTTTATTTAACAAGACTCGGATTAAAACAACACCAGACTCTAGACGCACTAATATAAAACGGCGATCGCCCGATTGGTGGTAACTTTATGACAACAAGCATGTCATGCCTACCCGCAGTTTGTGGCCTTCTTGACCCCGGCCATAACAATTAATTAAAATACAATGTAGCTAGCTGCAAGCACCGCCACTACGAGTCCGACCATTGAGTTACAAACTTTAAGAGATGCAAACATGAGGTGTAAAAAAGCGCCTCTACCTAAGACGTAATGGAACTTTTTTTAAAGTTTACATATTTTTTTACTCTTATTACAATACCATCGGAGTAAGATGAACAAAACAGGACTGCATTCCGAGCACAGTCCATGCAGTAAAGCTTTCTGCATGTTTTACGCCGGACCAAAAATAGGCGACCAAATGGAGTGCTACTACTATTAAGCCTATTCGGTGCTACAAATGAAAATATACTTAAGTTCACAACGCTTAGTCTAAGTTTTTACATTGCATAGTTAAATCTGGATTAATTTAGAGCTCAATTCGTGTCATACATTCACAGCCTGCGCGCCAAGTGGAAACGTCTCGAAATTAAAATCGGTTGCACTAAGTTTGTGACTTCAAATCGAGATCTTTGGGTCCATTTTAATTTGATCGAATGCTCAACACGATCAATCGAATTTGAAATGTAAAAAGACTAAGCGTACATCGGGAAGATAATTTACGTTGAACAAACTCTTATATAGTACGGTACTACAGAATGCCGTTGACTTTGGCATCATTTGTAATTATAGCACCATACCTGCAGCTCAGCTGTGGCATGCCACAATCTTCTTCTTTGGCTTTAATAAAGCGTTATTGACAGAGCCACAATATATCTCGGTCGGAAAATAACCTCCGCTGCACTAGTTTTAGTATAATCATACTAAAACTGTTCTGGACCTTTTGGTCACTAGTGAAGTGAAGGTTATTTGCTGGACATCACCACCTCTAGTATAGTTTCACCTCTTGCCGCCACTGCGAACACGACCGTCAAAATGTCAAGACGGCGAAAAATATAGACCCCTAAATGGGGTAAAACTACACGGGCTCGGAAAATGCAAATGGCTTACCATATTTTGTCAGCGTAAAACTTAATTTAAATGAACCTTATTTGGTTTACTTCAGTGACTTTTGAGCTTCGCTACAAATTGCTGTTACATAACAATCAATTTAATCGAAGTAGGTATTAAATACCTTCGTTGTCGTCTTCGGCTTTTTTGATCCAGTTGTTGCGAAAGATGTCCATATTTTGTAACTTAAATTTTACATAAGTACACATGGAAATTATCTTTTATTTTGAAGTAAAATCATAAAAACTTTACTTGTTATCGATAGGTAATTATAAAATTTTGATTTTACTAATATATTATGTGAAGTTATTACAAGTAATTATTTTATATGAATTAATTATTTCCAAATTACAAGACTACAGCAAGTGTAAATATTTTATTACTTTGTAAAAAATCTGGAACTGTACTTAACTTATGATTTGAAAAGGCCAGCTTTAAATGTAAATGGTATGGTAAATGTATTGATATGGTGCCATTAAAAACAGATCAATCCAAAATTAATTCACATTGTAGTTTATGTCAGAATAGGCATGATGACAGTAACCAAGAATCAATGAAATTATGAATGTATCTAATGAAATAAGATTCATGGATTATAAAAAACCTATTTATTTTTCTATTTCTAGTGAGATTGCTATTTCTTTTGATAAAATAAAACTATAAATACAGCAATCCGCCATATTGCATAAAACACAAAGAAGCGAATGACGTCACAATTGTTTGTTTTCGAGCTTTGAAAATCACACTATTGCTTACTGCACACTGCACAGAGTACATTGGCAATAACAATAGTGACGTCACAACGACGCCATGACACCGCCGAACGTTTTGGCGTGAGTTTTAAAATTTAAATTTCAAATGCCAATTTTATCTACCAAACTTTATTTTTCTGCTGAAATAAGATATTTTTTCGAAATAGTAGATACTTCCGAACATAATCTGACCATTTTTCAAAATCAGTCATCATGCCTATTAATTTGGTTTTATTATTACATAAAATCGCAATTTTATACAATAGGTTTCTGTTCTGCATTTGTGCATAAAATTCCTTGTCAAATATTGCTACAAAAACATTTAAACGTATAATAGTGTTGTTGTTGTGTGGTTTGTAGTAAAAGTGCAGTGTAGTGCAAACCAGTGATAGCTCAACATGTTAAAAATGCATTGCGTGCATTGCTATCATCCCGATATACAAGAATGCTCTTGATTTGTATATTTCACTTGTGCCATTTTGTTATTGAAATAGGTATGTTATAAAAGAAAAAAATGTGAAAACCATCAACCTTTAGATACTTAAATCCTATCATGGAGGATTGCTTTCAAAACTTCTACTTACTCGCTGATGCACGCGCGTCCGCGTGGAATAAGTTTTTTCAATTCCCACGAGAACTTCTTAATTTTCTGGGACAAAAAGTAGCCTATGTTACTTTCCAGGTTCTAAACTATATCCCTGTAACAATCACGTTGGTTTATTACTCTGTTGCGACTTGATTGAAGGACAAACCAAATATTTGCTATAAAACTGCTGACATCTTGTACTTGCAAATATTAAAAAAACTACATGATTCCCGCGGGTAAAGTGGTTAGTCGCGTGGATAAAGGTTTTTTGATTCCCGCGAGGACCCCTTCATTTTCCGGGATGCAATCTTTCCTCATACCAAATTTCATCAAAATTTGTTAAAAAGACGGGCCTTTAAAGCAGGCAGGCAGACAGACACACTTTGGCGTTTATAATTGGTACCTACATTATTAAGTACTACTAATACCGACTATTAAGGTTTTGTAGCTATACGTAAGGGATGTTAAATATTTGTATTGGACAGCATAAAAGCCTTTATTAATTCCCCACTTCTCCGCGTCCATAATAATTTCACGAGCCATGGCGTTCAGAGCGAGTCTGCGTTATCAGCAACAACAATGACTTTCTGTCTGGCTGGACATCTTCAAACGTAATTCGCATTTTTCACCGCGGCTGCGGTTGCGGCGGGGGTGGCGCCCCTACGCGGTCGGCATTGGCTTTACGCTATGCAAAATTGAAAATGGAATAGGTTTAGGTGGTACCTATTTAAAAATTATCTTGCTCGAAATAAAGTACCGTAGAAGATTTGACATAAGTACATACATTTTATATAATTTTATCTTCCTGTAAAAGTAGATGAAAAATTTATTTGAATTGAATAAGTCCAAATAATTATTTCTATCGACCAATGAAAGTATTTTTGTTTATTTACTCTTAAAACTAATAGTTGCCTGGTATTCCATAAAGTTGCAAAAAAGACGATTTGAACGTACCTAGATAGTATAACCGGGTGCTTTATTGAAATAAATTGTAGTAAACTGGTACAGGTTTTACAATACAACAAATTAGATAGAACAAGGTAAACATAAAGATAAAATGATAAAACCATCCGAATCGGTATCGGAATTTGTAGTTCTGGAAAACGGTAATAATAATATTCCTCAATGATTTACTTTTAAAGCTATTATGCTTTTGTATTGTTAGTTATTCGATTATTTTAGTTATTTTAAACTAGATGATGCCCGCGACTTCGTCCAGTGAAACGCTATAATTTTCCGAAATAAAAAGTAGCCTATGTCCTTTCCTAGGATACAAACTATCCCTATACCCAATTTCATCAAAATCGATGTTGTCTTGCTGTTGAATTGCTTTGAATAGATCTAGCAAACCTATTTTTTTTAAAACTTAAGTTTCTATACCCAGCGGTTATGATGTTAGTCGTTCAACTGTTTGTGTATGTAATAGATAAGTAAAAGTGCCCTAAAAGTATAATTTATCTTTCTTTAATTGAAAATATCCGACACAAACCGGGGGTTCACTATAGTGAAGCGCTTAGTAAGAAAGCATTTACAGAATTTTTCCTGTGTAAAGCTGGAGAGGCTTCTCAGTCTTCAATAAAAGAGCTTTCCATTATTTGATTAAAACAAAGACATTTTGATGCGTACTAGAAACATGCTATTTTATTTTATTGGTAGATTCATTCGACTATTCCGAAAGCACTTGTAAAAAGTCTAAAAAAAATTGATTTTGATTATATCGATTTATGCTTTTATTTTGCACATACTATACGATTGGTAGGCTCGGTTCCACGTGCCCGGTCGATCGTTAATTGACTTTTGGTCGAGTGTTTCGGCGAGTCATCGTTCTAGTTTTATATATTTTTGGAGCCTATTTCCAACCTAACAGCCCTCTATATTTTTTACATGGCAGATCAATTATGATTTCGAATTGGTTTGATGAATCTGAATAAAATTCCATTGCTGTTGTTTAATTGCCTTGTTGGCTGTTTGAAAAATAGTTTAATCAATACAATGGGCGAAGGTTTTGTTGTTAACTTAGTTACAATTGAGAGTTGTTATGTTTCGTGTCAAATTAAAAGGTTGTGGAACTTATTGTTATGAGATTATCATAATTATCTTATTAGAGCTTTATTTAAGGGCCCACGTTGAAAATTTTACTAGTTTTGGAAGTTCATTATTTGAAAACTAACATAATTTAATTAACTTTGATATATTTTCAAAATGTGCTATATGAGTATTTAATCTCAATTATTCAAGAACTAGAAAGTATAGAACCGACGACAATTTCTTCGATAGAAAAAAAAATCCTACGTAAACAAAAGTTTATCGATTGAATAACAACGGCTACAAGTACTTTAGATATTTAATTTAATTTGAAAAGGTAGTAAATTTGTCTGTAGGTATTTTTTTACAATCCAAAAACGTCAAAAACAAGCAAAATCGTCAAAGACGTTCCAAAAACGTCGTGAATTTGACTGTTTTTCTTCCGTCACGACTCAGGACCAAAATTACTTAGTGCCATCTCTTTCTAGTTACACAGCAGTGAAAAATTCTGATAATTTTCACATTTTTGTTTCGTTATGGCCTCTTAACTTATACGTTTGACATTGTTAACGAGTCTAGAGTCAGAGTGGAATCAGTTTTCTCCTGAGATCTTCCTCCAGAACAACGATACCATATAGGGTTGTAGTTGTACCAACTGTTCTTACAGGTTTCGCAAAAATTTGTGGTTGCTTTTGTGTTGTAGATATTTTTTGGCAGTTAAATCTTATGATCAGGTGACCCATCTGATCGTTTGGTTACAAAATCATTAAAAACCTGAAAATAAATAAACATCTAACAACTAATAGTATTTACCGCCGCCGGCCAACTGCTGAGCTGGAGTTTCTTTCTTAGATAGAGAAGGGTTCAGGCTATAGTTCATTAGGTACATTGACCAAGTGCAGATTGGCAGGATTTATGGGAAATACATAACGAACTAAAATAGGACTCTACTAACATCAGGTATACCTATCTTAGGTAATTTATTCTAGATAGTAAATACCCGTACAGTAAGTATTTCGTAAGGCTTTTATTTAAGAAAGTGCACTTTTATATCGCATGGTTGTAAAACACTAATTAGACATGCGTTCCGGGTATGCGTGCACGCATTCACGTTATAAAAAAATAATTATTTCGATGCAAATAACTTGATACGCAAAATTTTCGCTTTCAATTTCGCGATGGGTATCACTTAATTGTCCTGTATTTGCAGTTAACATAAAATTGTTTCTTTTTGTCTGTCTGTTGAATTCGCAACCCTCAAATTGTATTTACTATATCCGTCATATTTTTCTTTTTGTCAGGCTATTTTGAAGGACATGCAAATAGATTAGATAAGTAATCAGAGTTTCTGTAGAAGTTTTTCTAAGATGATTATTATTTTATTTTGATAAAAGAAAACGAACGCGTATATTTTTTTGCCTTTCTTGATCCCCATGAACAACCTTTATCCCGGAAAATAAAAGAGTCCTCGGAATTGTTGGTAACCTAAATTTTCGAAGACGGAGTCACGGCCATTATCTAGAATCTAGATCATGACTAGTCATAATAATTTTATAAATGCGAAAGTGTGTTTGTTTGTTGGTTTGTCCTTCAATCACGCCGCAACGGAACAACTATTCGACGTTATTTTTGGCATGGGTATAGTTGAAGACCTATAGAGTGACGTAGGCTACTTTTTATCTCGGTTAATTAAAGAGTTCCCGCGGGAATAAAAAAAACCTTAAACCACGCGGACGTAGTCGCGGGCATCAGCTAGTATAGCAATAAAATTATGAATTTATGCAAATGAGAAATTGATAAAGCGCGAAAAAAGCTAGCGTTGCGTCCTGCGTGGGCCAACGCCAAGATGTTGGTGCAAGTCGGAAGGGGGCGATAGTCGATGCGATGCGATCTCGATAAGGCAACGGCCACGGTTCGCGAGAAACGGCGAGAAACTTACAAGGCTCTGGGGCTGAATGCGGCCTGGTCACGCGATTCGCGTCACTGGAGGCTTAGTTCTTAGGTACCGAGTGTAACGGGGCAAATTCATTTTGTTTAATATGTCACAGAAATAGACTTTGGATACTCCATTTATTTGAAACCTAACTACACAGAATCCATATTTGTATAATAGACTTGTCTACTAACAACAATCAAATAATTAATCATTATTAAATAAACTTCTGTTTCGAAAAATGGTAACATAGCTGATAGAAGAAAGATAGGATAGGCTATATTTTTAAAATAATATACCTACGTAGTTATAATGTCATTCAGTGCAGTGGATGCATGTATTTTTCTCCATAGGAAACAATTCTCTGTAGATTTTCAAAAACCAACCCCAAATTCTGTTTTCCGTTTGATTTAATTGGAATTAACGCGTATTAAGTCTATCTACGTACTACGTAGACACATGTCTGCATTTTAAACTTATATAAAGTCGACCAACACGTAATAGTAGATTATTAACCAAGGGGATAAAGCAGTGTCTTCTGTCGCGGGTGACGATTTAAATCGCGAGCGTAACGAAGGACTCGAGGTTTACTCCCGAGCGTAGCGAGGGTGTTAAAAACTTAAATCACGAGCGAAGCGAGGGATTTAAGACGAGTCCTGAGTGTAGCGAGGGATTTAAGTTCACCCAAGACTAAGACAGCTTTTTCACCGAGGAAAATACTCTACTTTTCGTATTATTTGCGAAAAAATTGACACAATCATAATATGAGATAAGCATTTATTAAAAATAATGACAATTAAAAGTAAAAGTTAACATTCGAAACATTGGTCCAATTACGTTTATGTATTTGAAGAAAAAAACGCGGCAAATTCCTAGACTAATATTTTTTTGTCGGAAAAGCAAAGGCATCAAGCTCATACGGCCTCGTCGGTTTTCGTAATTTTATTTAATAATCATAACTGCATAATAAATGCGTATTCCTTTTTCAAAAAGATGTTTAATGCTTTATATATGTCACCGTAAGATCGTAAAAACCGTTAGATTATAATATACCTCGCGAGATTGTGAACTGTCGAAAGATTGTGAACTGAACATACTGCTTACAATTTAACGCATTATTTTTCGGTAGATTATAATCCATCGAAGTAAAACCGTCAAATTGTGAAATACCGTGCGACGGAACGCACCTAGCGCGCTGACTGGTTGAACGGCATATGCCATGCGCCGCCATATTTGTTTGATAATTCATTTGTTGTCGAATGTAAACAAACAGTGTTTTGGTGATTGTAAATTGATTTCGTTTTGAAAATAACTCACAGCTTTAGAATTCGTTATACCTATAAAATGTTGTGGAAGTAAAATGACTCTATGATTAACCAAAGAAGTGCGTTTGAATGATAAATAAGTTAGTATTACTCAGACCGACCAATCAGGGACGGCCTTCGAACAGCTGACAATTTAACGCGCGGCAGATTGTGATTTAACAGTTTCACTTCGATGGATTATAATCTACCCAAAAATAATGCGTAAAATTGTAAGCCGTATGTTCGGTTCACAATTTTTCGACAGTTCACAATCTTGCGAGGTATATTATAATCTAACGGTTATTACGATCTTACGTGGACATATACAAACTCAATGGTGTAAACACAGATGTAGCTCAGTATAAATTTCGGTAAGTATTCCAAATTTAAATCACATTCTCCCCCTAGGGGATGAATGAAATTCAGTACAATTTTCTTTCCCTGTTTATAACAGATTAAAAATGACTATTGTTATGTTCGCTTTTTGTGGCATAGAATGTCACTTTTTTGAGCAAGTGGTACGAAAAAACTTATACCATTATGCCTATATAAACGTAATAAAAATATTGACACGCCATATTTCCTAGTGTTTTATGTGTTAAACTACTTAAAAAGATAAAATAGCGAAAACGTGTGCAAGCTCGATAAAAAAGATATTAAAAATATTAACATTCTCGTGTTTTTCTGTAGCCGGCGCACGCTTTCATTGAAGTTTAACGCGTTTTTGCCGCGATTTTCGTATCGAGTGAGCCGTCAAAGGGTTTATCTATTTACGATATCACACCTCGAGTGTGTATGGTGAGAGCATTATTTCATTTTCCCATAATTAGGCTGAGTATGAAGCAACACGCGAATTCATTAGCGCACGAGTGTACGGACTACAGAGGAACGTCGCAGGGGCGCGAGACAGACGATGCAATCGCTCTGGTGTACCGTCAGAAGAGACATTTATAACAATCCCAGCAATGCTAAGGACAGCGGTTACATAAGTTACACATTAATGAAATTGTAAAGTAATTTTTTCAAAAGAGCAACCGCCGAGTGCTAGTTCTTCTCGGTACGAATGGCATCCCGAACCAGTGGTAGATGCATAATATGACGATTCAAAAGCACTCGTAAAAGTTGATTTGAATACAAATGAGTAAGTATAATTAAAATTATTAAAAAATACGACTGCTCTGCCGTAGACACACATACCTACCTACATACACGAACCCTGAAATAAAAAAGGAGTGTTAACTCCTTTTTGGGCAGTCGTGTAATAGAAAATCCCCCTCAAATGGAAGTACGGCTACCACTGCTACTACGTAACAGACAATAATTACCTTTGGAATCTTATTCACATTTTTATTTTGTGAATCACTGGATATTGAAATATAGTGTTATATATTTTTGGAATCTACTCATCATTTTCTAGATGATGATTATATAGTTAATCTTATTTTCGAATATTTTTGTATGTAAGTCTTTAATGCGGAACCATTTTCACCCCATCATTTTTTTTAATTACCCTATGTCACCCGGAATAAGCTAGGGATTATAACGATACCTCATTTATAAAAATCGGTTCAGATGTATAGAAGTTATGGTGGAATATACAAACTCACATACACACATGCATACACGCATACATGAACCCTGAAAACAATATATACTCCTTTTTTAAGGCAGTCGTTTGAAAAAACATTAGAACTTTGTATTTTTTTTTAATTTATCACAAACTCAATGAATGTGTGTATATTTGAATGTCAGTTCAATAATTTTTGACCCGACTGCGGAGCGCACAGAGTTATGTGTTCATCATGTTCTATATATTATGTTTGTATGTTCCTAGTAGGGCAGCTAAAGTCTAAACGCGTGGACCCATTTTGATGATTCTTGCAGCAGTAGATGCCGAACATCTTCCGAGTGTCGCTATGGAAGCCGAATTAATGAAAAACAAAATGGCGGCCACTAGAAGCCATATTGTAACAAATTGAAAAGTGAAAGTCGACGGACTATGGCAATTGAGGTATCGATGAATAGGTCTTGTTACAGTCCAAATACACGATTTGCACCTAGTAGCAAAATAATTTGTCTGGCGAACCAAAAAGTAACTTGAACGACAGACAATGTTATCACTGAAAAAAGGCTCGACTGATCTCGTTTGATTTTCGGTGTGTTCGTACCTAATTGGCAGTAAGTATTTACATTGCAAATTCGATTGATCGTATTAAGCGTTCGTTCACATTAGCATCAAAGTAAAATCAAATTGAATTAGAGCTCAATTTCGTGTATGCATTCAAAGACAGCGCTCAAAACGATCCGTTTCAAAAATAAAATCGGTTGTACTCAATTTGTGACTTTAAATCAAGAACTTTAGGGTCCATTTTATTTTGACGCTAATGTTATCGGACGTTCAATGCGGTCAATTGAATTTGCAATGCAAAAACTTAGACTGTGCGACAAGCGTACAGGACAAGATTTTTATGAAAGAAAAGTTTACATTTTATCTGGGAAAATTATACTTCCCGCCGGAATTAAAAAATCTTAATCTACGCGAATAAAGTCGCGGGCATCATCTAGTAAGTTAATAAAATGAGGCCATATTTTTATAATTACAATACCAGAAATTGAATAAGGCAATGCTTTTGCTAACCGTACAAATATAGCAAAAACGTTGGCAAGTTCCGATGTTATCAAGCGCACACGTAACTTATATGTTTCACGATTAATTAAAAAATATAATAAATATAATTAGCTGTCAACGTATCGGAATCCTGCCAAGGCTCCAATCAATTCTTAATAATAACCAATAGGTATCTAAATGCATTTTATATTATGGCTCGTTTTATGCCTATGCAAATTTTATTTTGCAGTCACAAATGTGTATTATGATCCTAATTTGTATCATGCTAAAAGTTAAAATGGAATGAGCTAAACTGCAAAGAAACTGTGTCAATTCTATTAAGTTTTAAAAATAGAGTGTGCAGGTGTCACAAACCCTTAGGATGCTATCAAATTAATTGATAGTTAATTATTCACATCGAGTAATTTACAGACTAATTGATATTTTTAAAGCTTAATCAACACGCGTGAAGCCCTAGCCTTATGTACCTACGATACGTTTTATTTTTTTCCTTTTTAATATTTGTGACACACGTTTGCTGATAGTTTCGGCACTATTACTTATTCTATGATTTCGGATAATATAGACCACCGATTTTAATGACACGGCTAAATTAAAAGATAATTTTCATCAGTTAAAAATTTCTTTTAACAGAAAATGCTTAGGGCGCTTTTCGGTGGGCGGCGAAGTCCTCACAGAAACTACTATACCATACGAACTAGGTACCTACGATGTTTTTTTTTTGTTACCATCACCAACCAGCAAGTAGATAGTACCCAGGAGTTTTATTGCATAAATGCAAACTAATGCGCCAATGCATCAAAATGTCATTGAAATAGCCGCTTTCCAACAATAACAAGATTTCCACTTGGCAAAGGATAGGCAAATTCCCAATAATGAACAAGCATCATAAAAACTTTGTTCTCAAAATAACAACAGAAGAATCGTATTTAAGGAATTATTAGATTATAAAATATTTCATTCTCAGTTGAGAGACAGGTGTAAACGTGGCGCCACGTAGTACATAGGGTTCTGTATGCCAAAACCGAAAGATTTATGACCGAATTGAAATTTGAAATATTATTGACTAAAATAATCGCCCAATTTTACCCACCTATTTTTTTAGATTAAGTATTATTACAGTAATGCAATTTAAAGAAGTTGAATTTTTAATTTTTAAAGCGGGGTTAAATGGGGTATTATTTTATTATTAAAAAACTTCATTTTCATATACTTACCTACTTAGATTTTTGTTTATTTATAAGTTTTTGATGTATCTACTGACCAAAAGTTCCGACCCTTGATTATTTTTTTATACAGTAAGTGAATTCAACCAACCACCTAATTATATTTGGGTTATACTTTTGTTCCTCGGGCGAGTTTAACTCGCCCTTAGCCAGTTTTTTGTAAAGCCACACGTTTTATCAACTTAGCAATGTGGTTACCAAATAAAATAGCCTTCCGAAATTAAATAAACAGCCAATTTGAAACAACACGTGGTAAATTAACAAGCAGCTTGTGCCGACAACTTGATAAGTTGATAGCTCCTCAAATTGTCTCCGACCACAGCCTTGCGTGCTCACGCCTGTGCGGTTTTTAGTCTTTCTTTCATCCGGTTTTTTTATTAACTAGCACTTGGCTTATAATCAAACCTTTTGACAATATGGTAGCCTGTACCTGTTGTCCTAGTTGGGCGACGAAAGAGACGCGATATGACTCCTCACTCCATAGAAATTTTCAAAATTCTGTATGCGACTAGTGACAACGTAGGTCAGCTACTGCTTGATCGACGCGTCACGTGGCGTCGTATCGAGTCGCGTTGTTGCGTTTGTCGCTGCCGTAGGACATGACCTTAGGTGGGGGTGCCTAAAAGATACCTATTCACTCTTATTTCAAATATAGATGTCTATATTTTGCCTATATTTTATTAAGCTATTGCATAGTTTCTATCGCGGGCCTTGAGGGTGGAGACCGAATCCAGAAATTCCGTAACGAAATTGAAAACCTAACACTTTGGTTGCTATGACTACTTGTGTTGTTGACTTCAAATTATTGAAAATAAAAAGACTATTTTTATGAAAAGATGATTTTGATAAGATGATTGAAAATAATTTTAAAGAATTATGAACATAATTCTTTAAAATTATTTTGCCTTTATATTCCAAATCATCTTTTCAGTCTTTTTATTTTCAATAATTTGAAGTCAACAACACAAGTAGTCATAGCAACCAAAGTGTTAGGTAAGTTGATAAAAAATGCTATGCAATAGCTTTACCGCGGCAGTCTCCGAGTGCCACACGTCTTTTATTTATTTTTTATTTTGTTTGATGATGGGAAACATTGCGAGGACAGCTGAGAGTTCTCCATAATTTTCTCAAAAGCGTGTCAAGTGTGCGAAACTGCACTTAGCCAGCGTGCTGGACTATGGCTCTGCTCATGTTGAGAGGAGACTCGTGCTCACGAAGTAAGGCGGAGAAGGATTGAAATTATGTGTAACCTACCATGCGGAAGGACGTGGGAACCCACCGCATTATTATCCCAAGAAAACTTCTACACTACACTTAAACATTATTTGATTAATGAAAAGGGGTCACGACCCTCAATAATAAGGAATACGACGCAGAGAGAGAGAGAGTACTGTACCTAGATAAGTTAGGTAGTACGTTGCGAATACATCGCGAGGGTGATTGTATCCAACCCTATTTATTAAATTACACGTTTTTAATGCACGTTATTCATTCGTTAACATTTCTCAATGGTCGTAAATAAAATTCTGCAAGAGTAACTACGTATTTTGATAAGCGCAAATTCAAATTTATGCCCTTAGTGTGCATTTTAAGCGTGTAAAGGCTGGTTTCAAACCAAAACATGGCGTATGCGGTAATCTCACGTGATCTCTATGGCTTGTTCTATTTTTATTTATTTTTTGAAAATCTGGTGATGGTATTTATACCATGCTACACTGTGGTTACTTACACTTGGTACTTGTGCCTACGCAAGAAAAGTGAATTTAATAGAAACGAATTTTAAAAAAAAGACGTGTGGCACTCGGAGACTGCCGCGGTAAAGCTATTGCATAGCATTTTTTATCAACTTGTGTTGTTGACTTCAAGTTGTTGAAAGTATAAAGGCGAAATATTTTTATGAAAAGATGATTTTGGACCTCAATAAAGAGGTTTTTGATTCCCCTTGGACACCCGGACTATTGAAAACATAATTCTTTAAAATTATTTCGCCTTTATATTTTCAACAACTTGAAGTCAACAACACAAGTAGTCATAGCAATCAAAGTGTTAGGTTTTTTTCGTTACGGAATTTCTGGATTCGGTCTCCACCCTCAAGGCCCGCGATAGAAGCTATGCAATAGCTTAAAAAAAGCTTGAGTTAATTTTAAAACGATTAATGTAGATTTTTAGTACCAAAAACTTAGGCCATCTTGCACAAGGCTCCTTCAAGTTAACCTAACCTAACCTTTTTAGATAAATTTCTGATGCCGTCACTTTTTGATAAGTTTATGCCGAGATTGACACGAAAAAGAAAGACAGAATAGAAAATTTAAATTTGACACATTTAACGGACTTTTTCAAACGTAATAACATGAGATTAGCATTATGAATAAGTGAGCTAATAACTTACTCACATAATCAAGTGCAAAAGTATCAAGATTCTTTGCTCTATCAATTATGGGGGGCAAAATTATGATTTATAGCTCTTTGTTTAATATATTAAAGAAGTGCTTCTGTTCAAGACAGGTGAGTTGTAGTCCAAGAGATGACCAGCTTGGTAAATTAAGGAATGAAAAAAAATAACTTTATAATCGTCTCTCAACCACAACGATCGTGAATTAATTTGGAACCTCTGATTGGTTAACACTTTTCAGTTATTGGCCGAAATCCATTGCTGCTAGGACGAACGTAACATACACTCCGACAATTAAAACTATTAAGATTGTGATAATGATGAATGCAGATTTTACATAATAGGGCTACAGATTGAATGACGTAGCTAAAATGCAAAGCTGCAGCAAGAAAATCTGCCAATAACAATCCTATAGTTGCAATGAGGCAGTCACAACTGTCATGCTAAGAGAGAGTGAGGTAGTTTTTGCAATTCACGAGTGCGCCTGGTTCATGGATGTGTTAAAGTCCTGTCTGTATATATTTGAATACGTGTAAATGTGTGCGTGCAGGTGATTTTGCGTACGACTGACAATCTGAGAGACTTACGTTATGTGCACAACTACAGGTAAAGCTCTTGAGGCCAAAGGAAATTCTAAGGCATTTGATTGGCAGTTGATCACAAAACTTTGTTGCTTAAACTAAGCCACTATGGCATTAGAAGTGTTGCACTTGATCTCATTGCCTCTTATCTTGGTGACAGAACTCAGAGGGTTTGCATAAACAATGTGAGGTCGGAGGGCTCGTCTGCATTAATGGGTGTCCCACAGGGCTCAATCTTGGGTCCTTTTCTATTCTTAGTGATTATAAATGATTTGCCATACCATGTCAACAAAGTTTGTGATATTGTTGCTGACGACACATCGCTTATTTTTAAAGTTGATAGAAGTAAGGACAATTTTGACGATGTAAACAATGCAATATCACAAGTATCACACTGGTTTATCAATAATTTGTTACTGAATGCAAAGAAAACCAAGTGTTTAGAGTTTGTTTTACCTAATGTAAAGAATATCAATAAATCAATAATGTTAAATGAGGAAACACTAAAAATGGAGAACTCCACAGTTTTCTTGGGGGTGACCTTAGATAATAAGCTTCAATGGGACACTCACATAGAGACACTAGCGGGTAAACTTAGCTCGGCTGCTTTTGCTGTCAGGAAAATAAGACAGTTTACCGATATTAAAACGGCTAGGCTTGTCTACTTTGCCTATTTCCACAGCGTCATGTCTTACGGCATTTTATTGTGGGGCAGAGCAGCTGATATCCAAACAATTTTCATATTGCAGAAAAGAGCCATCCGTTCTATTTATAAACTCGGATCACGCGAATCATTCGTGAAAAATTTCAAGAGATTGGTATACTTACGGTGCCTTCACAATACATTTACAATAATATAGTCTTTGTCAGGCGGAACATTAATCTTTATAAGAAAAAAAGTGATACTCACAAACGATCTACTAGAAACCGCCATAAGCTAGTAACAGCGTCATATCGTGTACGCAAGGTGCAGAAATCCTTTGTGGGGTCGAGTGTACGCTTTTATAACATGGTTCCCAAAGAATTTCTAGATTTACCATTACATAAATTTAAAGACTGTATTAAACAGCATTTGTTAAGTCGAGGTTATTACACCATCGATGATTTTCTGACTGACAAAGTTGCATGGAAGCAACCTGCTTTGCATCCAGTGACCCACAAGTCAGTGTAATACTTGATGTATGTGTTGTATTGTTTACATAATATTGTAAACTTTTTCTTTTTTAAGAAAAGAGCAACTGCTGAGTTTCTTTCCGGCTCTTCTCAGTAGAACAGCTTTCCGAACCGGTGGTAGTCTTTGACGTATCATAAGTGACACAAGTGGTCCTACATGAAATAAATAAATCATTTATCATTTATCACGCGCGCTCATGATTTGCAAGAACCACACTCATGTAACCACATCATGGAAAATCTTACAACCGTCTCTCATACTGCCAGTAGTAGTTTTAATGCACACCATTCATTATCACCAGATCCCGATCACTGTGTTCTGATGACGAAACGCGCGACAAATATGATGCATTGGGACGATGGGCGATATCATGCCTCTGTATGGAAAAGTAATTCATATGTCGCCCTTCATAGACCGTCCAAGCGAATGTAAACTTTATTGTGCATAAAATAAGAATGTTAAGTACAACGTTTTTGTGAATCCGTAAGTAAAAACAAAGTTGGTCGTTGTTATCGCAATTATTAGTGCAGGAGAATCAATGAGGCCTCATTTGGTGGATTACCTGTCTACTCTCGTGAAATGAGTGATCGGACACTCATTGAGATATATCTCGTGGAAATTCTACTTAAATAATGGAAATGGGGTGCTATTGTGAATATTGAAGCCAATCTGTATAATGCGAAACCTACCTGGTTTACGTTAAACTACTGATTTATCGGTTGAATGATTAGGGCTTGCAACTATTTCTAATTACCAAATGAACCACCTAGGTAGGTAGGTACGAGTATCTAAAGATTAGGCAGAGATTGTAGATAAATTGCTTAATTATTTCAACTTCTGAATAGACTTGGTTAGTAAGTGCCTACCAATATCATGTCGACAGGCAAGCATTTAGGTTTAACCTATTATAATATGAAAGTTCTACAGTATCTGTTCATAAAAATTGGACTAACAAACAATCTATACTTAATCTGTGTTCGATATTCCTTTTTTTATTCTGCTCAAGCGTCAGATATTATCAATTCGTGGGTAGTAAGTCAAACTACCTCGTAGACATAGTCTGAGCACTAACCACTTTTCCGCCACTTGACGCGGGCGCTGGACACTAGCACCGCATCGCGGAGTCCCATATTTTCGCCTCATAAGGACCAAGGTGTCCTCCGAAGTGTAGAACTTCTCCTACGTCTAAAATAACGTCGCACACAAGTTTATTCGGACGAACATTCATTTATTGGCAGCTTCCTAGTTACTTTTGTGTGTGTGGACATTCTACCCAGGTGTGAAAGAGGAATCAAGCGGGACAGCGAAAGTATGATTGTTAATATTAGTTTCTTGCTTTGCACGAACTGATACCTCAGAAAAGACAACGTACGGTTCAAAGGAAATAAGCTCCATGGGGTAATTAGATACCATATCATTTTAAATGAGTGATGATTTGAATACTAATCGGTCACTAACTCACTAGCATTGTGGCCGCGATGCGCGGTAAGCCGCGTCCCACAGAACACCAGCGAGCGTTCATGGGCTTTCTACATTAATACATACATAATATGTGCTATGTAATTGTATACTTCAGAATCAGAGTTGCACTGCACTCGGCTATCTTTAATTTTCAACCTAGGTAGCTAGTGGAAAAATCCACCATGACCCGTTATAATTGGATCTATTAGTGGGATCATCACTATTAATAGGATCTTTTGCCTTCCGAAGTATCTTTTATTCTTTGCCGGCATTAATAGGTACCTAGTACCTAGGCACTCCAGAGATGAGAGAATTCATTTAACTTTCAAAGGAAATGAGCTCCTGGGGTAATTATAATATACCATACCCAAAATGGGTGATGAAGTATTCTAATCGGTCACTAGCATTGTGGCCGCGATGTGCGATAGGCCGCGTCACACGGAACGCAAACGAGCGACTGTGGCCCGCACACGGCGCAAGAGTGCTTTGCATAACAAAGGGGCGCAATTTGGAGGAAAAATAGGCACAATCTCGAATCATCTCGGGAGCTCTCGGCGGCGCTCGGGCGTTATCGGGTGCGCTCGCGCTTACTAATCAGTTCTTGTCGTGCTTTATGTTGATGCTAAATAGCTGGTACCAGTACCTGTACTGTAATGACATTTTTAATTTGAGGAAGTCAGACTGTGAATGGAAGTCGAGATTTTATCCAAATACTAGCGAATGCCCACGACATCGTCTGCGTGGTTTGAGGTTTTTTTGGTTCCCACTGGAACTCCTTAATTTTCCGGGAAAAAAGTAGCCTATGTGCTATTCCAGACTATAATCTATCTCTGTGCCAAATTTCAGCCAGATCCATTCAGCCGTTGGGGCGTGATTGAGTAACAAACATCCATATATCCATCCATACATCCATACATCCATACATCCATACATCCATCCAAACTTTCGCATTTATAATATTAGTAAGATAAGATTTTAAAATAAATTTGTAAATATGTGTAAACTATTTTACCAGCGTTGTAGGTAGTAGTCCGAAACTTCATAAGCACCTAAGCTTTTACAAAACGCGGGTGAAGTCATGGGCAGAAAACGATGTTACTGACATTTAATCAAGATGATTGGGTAAAAATGAACACTTGTTTAATTTGTAGCTCCTGAATCCTGAGAATTTTGAGAAATGAACATCGCAAATAAATCTTTGGCAGAGAAGATATTCGTTGTCTTTTCTGCTATAATATATGCTTAGGTACTTTGTATTTGCACATGTATTTAAATCTTAAAACAAAATTAACGTTTAAGTCAGTTTAAGTTTTGTCATGTTCGAGAAAATTACGTAAACTTTGTGCGAATAGGTACAATCAGTGCACCACATGACAAATCTACACACTGCGCCAGAGAGGTCGTAAATTCGTACATTATAGTATTTTGATAATAGTATTTGTCATTTCCTATTCCAATTCTAAGCATGTCCGCAGTGCTACAGATTCGGAGAGAGATAGAGATCTAGGTATTTATTATTATTCTCGTCGACCCGACCGCACGACTTGCATTTCACCTAATGAATATTTTAAGAGATTTATGTCGAAGCATGAAATGCTTTACAATTTGAATGTATTAAAGCTGGACTCTAGTCTACAGTAGTCTAGTTCTGTTTTACAGTTTGCATCTTATACGCAAACTGTAAAACAGAATTGCATAGTAAAATTCAGCCCTTAGGTATAAAATTAGCCACCTGAATCCAACTCTATCAAATTAAGTTTGAGAGAGTTCCTGTGCGCGTTTCTTTGTATCCATACTTCCATACTTAATATAAAAAGACGTGTGGCACTCGGAGACTGCCGCGGTAAAGCTATTGCCATAGCATTTTTTATCAACTTACCTAACACTTTGGTTGCTATGACTACTTGTGTTGTTGACTTCAAAGTATTGAAAATAAAAAGAATATTTTTATGAAAAGATGATTTGGAATATAAAGGCGAAATAATTTTAAAGAATTATGTTTCAAAACATAAGTCGCGCGATCAGTTATAGTGTTCTGATGAAACATTGGTAGGTATAAGCTAGATTTTTACAAAATTTTACTACTTTCTGCACTTTGTATAATAAGGTAGTGGTAGGTAGGTACTAGGTTTTCCTATAAGTGCTCAAAGTTTAAGAGCAGTGCTTTTATAGGTGAAGCTATTTCCGCCCCAAACGTATCCGCACCTAGGTTAGGTTGTAGGTGCACTGAAAAAATCTTATTTTTTATCCCGGAAAATTAAAGAGTTTCCGCGGGAACATGGCGGGAACCAAAAATCCTCAATCCACGCGGACGAAGTCGCGGGCATCAGCTAGTAGTTATAATTTTTTTCTTAGTAGGTATAGTAAATGTTATCTGAAGTTTAGTTAGTAAATTAATAGTTTCGCTGGAGTAGCTAAAGGAACCAACCCCAAAGACTTGTTTCAATGAAGGTAAAATAAAACAGAAGGTTGTTAGACTACGAAATGCTATATTAGGTATTATTGTAAGTAGGTACTACGTAAACATAATAAGTGGATATCTTTACATCAAATGATAAAAAAGTGTGAAATGACTGAAAGTAGGTATCTAAGCCCTAAAGAGCTTACAATTATGCACAATGGGCTTCAGTCAGCGATATCGCGTTAAATATCTAATGTTAATTAGCAATAACTTACAGCCAACCGGCTTCCTACAGAACGGTGCGTGTTCGCTGGAACAATTGCTAGTTTTTAGTGAATTTACATGTTACATGCAACCTCCGGAACAATGCGCGGAGGAGTTGTTAATATCGCTGGGAATTAACCGGGAGCGGATTGTCGCACTCGACAATAAACAATACAAAACGTGGCCGAGCAAAAACAAACTATACCAAACAAGAAGAATAGAAAAATTGCTTGTTTAAAAAAAAATCTATTTGTTCGTGTCTCGAGATGAACGCGCCTATAGTGCGTCTCGGGCGGACCAATCAAGCGCAGGCAGTTCCCGCCCCCGCGTCGCCGGCCAATCGCAGCGCGCTCGCCGCCGCAAGAGCAGTTTCCTTTTTTAAGAGTTTCGCCCTCGACTTCCATCCGATTTCCCGCCTTAACTTATGGACGCTGAAAAAAATCCGTTGATTTATTTATTGAGACACCAGTTTTTTACGAGCCCTTAAATTATGATGTCGCCTGAAGTGGACTGAACTTCGCGCTGAACAACTTTTTTTGGGCTTGGTAATTTTAAACAACTTTAAAGCACGGACCAGTATCCGATCTATAAATATCTTACTAAGTATAAAGTGATGGATAGGAATGAAATTTTGCTTAGCATTTTTAAATATATTTTTGATTAAGATTTAGATAGAGGTCATCTAATTATAAAATTAACGCTCCTTAGACCCCTAGCAAGTGAGCGTAAGCACTTTTGCGGCACGTTCATTTTTAGATTAGACGACCTCTAGGTAGTAGGTATGTACATACCTTCCATTCCAATAAAATTTCAAGCCGCAGTGGAGAGAAATGAAAGCACGAATTGATTGAAGGAGATCATAATACAGTTTTCATCTGCATCGATATTTCACATTTAAGTACCATAAGAAGAAACTGATTTTCATAGTAATGTCTATGAAAATGCTTTTTTACTGATCTTAATTACTGCTTAGTTTTAACTCTTTGCAAATAACGTGTCCTATAATATTAAGCAACATAATTTCATAACCAGTACGCATTATAGGTACCAGAACCTTTATAGGTACTTACGCTTATGGAACTATGTTAAATAAATAATTATAATAATATTATTTAGCCAGCTCGATTCAGCTTTTGCCGATACCACTGTCGTATACCTACTGCCAACGTTTAAAGTCATATTGTATAATTATTTTTGACTTTCGTGTTTTAGAATTATAAATCTTTATTTTAAAAACGTCAAGGTACGTGACATCAAACTGTAATTTTGAGAAATATTGCTTAAGTATTGCTTTATGCGTTGGCAGTATGGCCCCAGAGCTATGAAAATCAAGCACTCATATTGGCGGGTTTGACACACGTTTGTAGCCTAGGTAGCAACGTAGCACATGTGGTGGAAAGGCACCCTAACAGAACGTGTTGGTATCGAGCGATGAAGGATGTGCGATCAATGCGATTTGGCACTTTCCTCGCCACGTTCCCACGTCGCCAAGTCATCGGCAGTCGAGGCACACGTCCCCGCCTGACGCCTTCCACCGCACGGTCAATGATTCGCGGCCTTCAACTGCTCCTTGCGTGCAATTGACATGCTCGCATGTTCGTTAAAATTATGCCATTAATTAACAGCCTGATAATACCTACTCAGAAAACATTACATTTACAAAAACACTTTCAAGTTTCAACACGGCAATAGGGGTTGTCAAAATAAAATTATTTCTTATAAATTATTAAATTCCTTATTAAGAGTCTTTTAAAAGACACAAAATCTATGTCCTCTATTGCAATTTTTTTAAGTCCACTTTACTTCTAAATGAAAAGTTGTCTTGCAAGAAGGTTCATAATGATATTGACTTTGTATGTTTCCTACATAATACCTTAAAAATAGTATTAAAAAAATTGGTTCTAAAAGTAACGAATGAGCCGAAAATAACACCACAAAGTCGAGGCCACTATTTATTGAACAAAATAGACGAAATGAAAGTATGTAGATGCTAAATGATGCAAATTGCAATTGGCATTCCATGTCTAAGGATTAACTAATCATTCATCGCTTCAACCAAGACACCTGTAGGATGTGCATAGATAAATATTCGCAGGGAAAACGATTTCAACATACCTCCACGTCTTAATGAATTATTTAAATAGAAATACATTAAAACACCTGCAAGGTAAACACACAAAAAAGGGCTAGGTGAAGGCTGTAAGGTCCTCTTCCCGACTACCGTCCTACTCGTCATTTAGTTATTATAAGTATTATAATTATTATTTATAGTAAGTATATGGATATCCTACGATATTCATTAACTAGCTGATGCCCGCGACTTCATCCGCGTGGATTTAGGATTTTCAGTTCCCGCGGAACTCTTTAATTTTCCGGCGAAAAAAGTAGCTGTGTTATTCTATCTCTGTGCCAAATTTCATCCAGATCCGTTCGGCGATTCTGGCGTGATTGAGTAACAAACATCCATCCAATCTTTCGTATTTATAATATTAGCACAGAATAGGTGATCGTACTGATATTAGTATGGATTTAATTGCCAAGCTCACTGTATTTGCTTAATTTTTTATAGGTTTCTCTTCTTTCGCTCTTATTAATCACAATGTTCTGATTGGGTAAATATAGGCTTAGGATCCATGCTCAATACTTAAATCTAACATTATATTTCTTTCCAACAACGTTTTTCTTTCCTAGGAAAATGTTTCGTCCACCTTATATTATACATACCAGACTTACCTCCTTTATTTGCCCAACGTTATTTAAATTTACTTACAACTTTTTTTTATCTTTTTTACAATTTGCAAACGAAACAATAAATAAGGATTCCACTGTAGGATACTGCAGTATCTCTGGCAACTAATATATCATAACTTGACACGGCTAGAAAGTTTAATTAAGCAAGAACCGCCCATCACACAACCCAATTTAGAAATCAATCAACAAAAACCCTATTCAACAGTATAACGGTGTTTGCCTAAAACACATATCATTTGCCTAATTAGATTGGGCGTTAAATCGCCAAACAACCATTAATAAGCTGTGCATTTAAAAATAATGTGGCATAAAAAACTCGTCAAAGATATTGTCATGAGATACGGGCAGACTGTTCGCAGGCATCGTTCGAAAAAACTTGAAAAAAAAAACAACTCTCGAGGCGATCCGTGACTCCTATTTTTTTGTTTTATTATTTTTAATTCATATTATCGTACGGCTATCCCCTTTAATTTTGTTTTTAAGTATGGCCCTCGGTATGCTGGCAGCTACGTTTATGGATATTCGGAATTCCGTGGCGTATCGTCCACGGGGCTTTAGTTTATGTAAATGCGTCTCCCCGTGCAGGTGTACTATAATGATTGTGACCTGGATGTAATGCTTAGAAGTTGCAAGTTTAAAACTCACTGTTGTATGATGCCTGTTATCATTGGCAATCGTCAAAATATACCATGTTTTGAATTTAGCACACCATATACCTAATTCGCAGTCATAATAATATTTTCTATTATTGCAGGTGTCCTTAACCAACTGAGGGCTAACTATCTAATTAGCTCTGATAAATAAAATAAATGATAAATGATTTATTTATTTCATGTAGGACAACTTCTGTCACTTATGAAACGTTAAGACTCTACCACCGGTTCGGAAAACTGATTATACCTACTGGGAAGATCCGGCAAGAAACTCAGCAGTTGCTCTTAGCTGCGAGTCTAAGATGGTAGCGGGCTAACTTGTTAGGGGTACGGCAGTTATATTAGACCAATACCCTTATCGGTTTCTACACGGCATCATACCGGAACGCACCCGGTAGGTTGGTAACTATCCAGGTCGATGCCTGCCACTAGGAACCAGACCAGAGAAAATTCAGAAATTATAATTTCCCAAATTGACCCTGCCAGGGATCGACCCGGGACCTCCCACGTGAGACAACAGCGCTCACCACTGCGCCAGGAACGTCGTCAATTTCTTGGGTTAGGTCAAAAAAATATTATCTAAATCATAATATATTCTGTGTCTAAATTCAATTTCTAGCAAGACATCAAATTTGAAAGCTAGATTGAATTAAGGGTTCTTTTAGGTTAGGCCGCTTTGTCATACATAACATACATTGAGAAGAAGGGTCTTAGAGCCGACTAACCAAAGACTGAATGGTTTCATCATCGCCTTTTTTTGATACCTAACTAGCTCGGTGTGTAGATAACTATAGAAACAAGCTAAGCTTTTAAAATAAAAACATCTAAAATATACAAACTTTTATAAAGCAATAGCAACAATCGAATCATATCAGAAAATAATTTACGAAACAATATAGAAATCGATTTTCGCAAGACAAATAGATGTTTTGAAATACGAGGGAAGATTTGATTCATCGTGAAGGCACAATCCGGGGCATCTCCAGTTTTATCGACCCCGCCTACAAGCTGCAAGGGCGGCAAAGGATTTTGTAAGCTTATTGCACGTTGAGTTATGAAGTGGGAACATTATATTGAGAACTAGCTGATGCCGGCGATCTCATCCGCGTGTCTGAAGAATTTATATTGCGTTAATCTCACTTGAAAGTAAGCTTTGTAGCCTTTTCAATAAGCCCTAAGTTATTTGAGAACAGACACTCATCCTCTTACTTTTTAATTTTTTTAAATGCGAATGTAAGTTTGTTTGTTATGCTTTCACGGCTATCTGTTCAACAGATTTTGGTAAAATTTGGTACAGAGGTTATATCCCGGGAAAAAACTAAGGCTACTTTATATCCCAGAAAATAATAGAGTTCCCGTGGGCGTCAAAAAACCTTAATTCAGGTGAAGTCGCGAGCATCATCTAGTAAGTATATATATCTACGGTGGTTTCACAGTAGTATCGTGACTGTGGTAGTGGCGTGGTAGTAGTACAGTAGTAGGTATTAGGTAATAACGATTACTTTGTGTATTGCTACTACTATAGTAGTAGTAGTAGTAGTACCTACTATAGTTATTATTATTAGTACTTAAAGAACATTAAAAAATGTGTATCAGGTATCTGTTGTCCCGAAATTTCACCCTCTTGGATGTGAATCCGAGAAATACGAAAGTTTCCACGATGTCATTTTAAACTGCAGAAGAATTGAATCTACGTTATGTAGTTAATACAATACCTAGAGCTCCTAGACGTCTTATCTGCGTTGTTGCCCTCGTATCAATAGCATGTACAACATTTTATACCAAATGTGGTACCATATTTCAACACAAACCATTTAAATATTATGAAGCAAATCCATATAGAGTTACAATTTAGCATTTAATAAGGGTACACTCAGAACGCTCGGCCGTCGGCTAAAGATGAATTCCACGATACCACGACTTCTCGATAGCGACTCGCTGAGTATGAAATTATTGGGAAACTCACTTCGTGCTCGATGCATCTGCCTGCACTAATGTTGCCTGCAAACGATCCGAGAAAGGTAGGTTGAGAGATAAATCTGGGAGATAGCGAAAAAGACTTGAGCTCGACGCATACACCAGTATGCCCACAACAGAGTTCAGTAACAATTTGTGAACTTTCGCAGTTTTGCCATCTCGATTACATTTCATGTCTCAACGCTAATGAAGTAATGAGAAGCTAAGTATTTTGGTGGTTATAAAATGCTTCTGAACTAAAATTTACCGTTAATTTTTTATCGTGTGGTGGCACTACTTATTCCGAATAAAAAGAAATTAGCAGAAAAGGCAGCTTACAAACTTTCCTAAAGTTTATAATTGATATTCATATAAGTAGAGGTAGCGTGGTAAAAACTCTTTAGTTAGGAAAAATTAGTTCAGGAAAACCAGAAATAATATGGTACTCTACCTAAGTATGTACTTCTAGAAGTTCTAGATTTATACACGACTAGCAGATGCCCGCGACTTCGTCCGCGTGGTTTAAGTTTTTTCCTCACAGGTACTCCTTAATTTTCCGGTATAAAAAGTAGCCTATACCACTCTTCAGGTCCTTAACTACCCGTGCAAAATACCCGTTGCTCTGTTGCGGCGTGATTGATGGACCAACTCTCTATTTCACCCCTTTGGGGGTAGAATTTTCAAAAACTGTGAAACACATATTTCTTTATTTTCAATCGGTAGCTCACATACCAAGTTGCATGGCTATAACTTGGGAAATGAAGGACTTTCATACAAATTTCCGACCCCTATTTTACCCCTTCGGGAGTGATAATGTTAAAAACTGTGACATACGTACTTCATTATTTTTTACCGAAAGCCAAAATACCAAGATTCGTTTAAAATATCTTGAGAAAGTAAGGCCTTTCATACCAACTTTCATCCCCTATTTCACCCCTTTGGGGGTCGAATTTTCAAAAACTGTGAAATACGTATTTCTGAGTTTTCAATTCGCAGCTCATATACCAAGTTTCATGGCTATAGCTTTCATACCAATTTTCAACCCCTATTTTACCACTGGGTTAAATTCTGAAAAACTGTGACACACGTAATTCTTTATTTTTTAACGAAAGCCAAAATACCCAGTATCGTTTATATAACTTGAGAATATCTTGAGAAATTAAGGATTTTCATACAAACTCTCAACCCCTATTTCACCCCTTCGGGGGTAGAATTTCGGGATAAAAAGTATCCTATGTCCTACCTCGTAGTATGGGCTCAAATCGTGCCAAGTTTCGTTTGAATTCATTCAGTAGTTTCGGCGTGATGCGCGGCCAAGATACAGACAGACAGACAGACAGATAAAAATGAAAAAAATTACAGATTTGGCTTCAGTATCGAATAATGAGTGCCCCCCAAAAAAAATTTTCTAAATATCTTCAATGTACAGAATTGGACCGGTTACAGTTTTATTTTATGTATAGATATAGATGAAAACTTACTGTTCTTATAATTTAGAAGGCATTTCAAAAACAACCATTTATTTATTGACAAACCTCTGAAACAGGCTTGAAAATAAAACTTTAACAGCAAGCAAACTGTTTTTTTCTCGTAGTCGCATCAAAACAAATCCTTCGGGGTTGATGACCCACAAGTGACTTAACATACACAGCTCTGTTCATAAATTAATAACACTTTTAAAAGTTTTCTCTCTATGTGAGTGCCCGGGCCTGAGGCCGGGGCGGGCCAGCCACCTGTACGATTTGAATATAACTTCCAAATCGATATTTTATGTGATCGCCCCTGTAATTAACTCGGAATTAATCATCAATTCTCGAGGATCGAATGTTCACGCCTAGGCGTTATGATCGACACTGGCACCTTTTTTGTTTTGTTCACTATAAGTTTCTTAATTCTTTTATTTTATTAAGTATTGTAATTAAGATTAACAAACTTTTAGCCTGGGTAAGTTCACACGTGTACTACAACTGATTAGTTCAGCCGTTTTTAGGGTTCCGTATTTACTTAACATTTAGTGCTAAGTATAATCTATTCTGTGGTATAATGAAGTTTTACAAAATCGATATTTATTTATGTTTGCCAAATCATTTTTTGTGTGAATGCACCTGTTATATTTAATTGAAGTTAATAATATCGATTATTTTATTGGATTTCTAATGTTTGAGTAAAATGAACCTACATAAATAAATTTTTGGGTAGTAGATAGTATAATAACCTATTTTCTAGAACACAAAGACAAGATAAGTAAATCTGTAACGATAAGGAACAGTGGATTCCTGTTTATAGTAAAGCCTTGAATACTACATACCTACATTCTAATATGATGGAGTGCAATGAACGAAATCGACATAAAATCCATTAAAAACGCTTTTACTTAGATAAACCATTTAATTATGTATAGGTACAGAAAAATACAGTAAGTGTGAAACATAGATATATAAAAATACTTATCTTATCTATCATCAACCGGATTATACGATTTTAAAACCCATGTAGTTCTTGTGTCGCTTACGATACATCTTGTTTTGACTCTACCACTGGTTCAGAAAATTTGTTCTACTGAGAACAGCCGGCAAGAAATTGGGTTGGTATATCTAATTTTACGTCCCTTCCTATGTTCTCGTAGATATTTGACGACCTCCGTGGCGCAGCCTTGAGCGCTGTTATCTTAACGTGCGGAGCCCGCTGTTATCTTAACCCGGGCCGGGTTCGATCCCCGGCAGGGTCAATTTGGCATTTATAATTTCTGAATTTTCTCTGGTCTGGCCTGGAGGGAGGCTTTGGCTGTGGCTAGTTACCACCCACCCTACCAGCAAAGACGTGCCGCTAAGCGATTGAGCGTTCCGGTACGATGTGTAGAAACTAGAAGCCGAATAGGGGTGCCATGCCCCTAACAGATTAGCCCGCTACCATCTAAGACTACATCATCACTTACCATCAGGTGAGATTACAGTCAAGGGCTAGCTTGTAGTGGATAAAAAAAGATGGTAAGTACTTAATGGTATTATTACTACTATCTAACATACGATTTAATAATTTAATATAAAAAATTCTTTTTAAACAACCGACTTCAAACTCCCGCGCCAACTTTACAACAACAAGCACACGCTATACAAAGTACTTATTTTATTGTTGATATTTTAAAAACCGCTCGACCGATTTTGATAAAATTTATATGGGACCACTTGGGAAGTATGACCTTTCAAATAAAAAAAGAATCATCCAAATCGGTCCACCCAGTCAAATGTTCTGAGAAAAAAAAACATTAAAAAAAAAAAAAAAAAACAGTCGAATTGAGAACCTCCTCCTTTTTTTGAAGTCGGTTGAATAATGTAATAATTTGCTATGATCTGGCTGCTTCCCTGATTTTAGGAACCTAGATAGTAACTTTGTCAAGCCATAAATTAGACACTCAGGGCGTGTGTACCTATTTAATATTTTTCAATTATTTTCTGTTATTTTATATTTTTCAATTATTTTCTGTAGGCATTTATGTACTATAGTGATACAAGCTATTCAAATACTTATGCTAATTTTTACTGACCGCTCAAAGACGCTTTCTACGTACCTACAAAAAACGTTAAAGCTCTTACGAATGCACTCGTATAAGCTCATAAATAAATAAATAAGGCCGAATTTAATAACAAGCCTGCACCTAAGTAATGGCTGCCAGGAGGCAACGTTACCTACATTATGAGCCCCATTGATTTTATAATTTTACGTACATTTTTTAGCGTTGTATTAAAAGTCTTAAACACTATAATTTGGTGGTTCGAGGTTGTCGACTTTGTTTTAGAGGTATCCCGAATGACTTGATAAAAAGGAGCGCCCGCGCATCAATAGCACATTTTCTTCTTATAATCTTGTTTAAATACTAGCCGGTGTTTTCGGTAAGTATATTCTGGAGCATCGATATAAAAGTATCTACATTTCGGTACTAATACTTCTTATAAATGCGAAAGTGTGACTGTCTATCCATCTGTCTGACTAGGTACTATGGTTTACGTGCCCAACTGTTCAACCGATTTTGACGAAAGTTACAGATATAGGTCGACGGAGAAGGACACACTAACATAGCATTATGTTGCTCGACGTGTTGCGAAGCTGAAGTGGCAATGGGCGGGGCACATAGTCAGAAGAACCGATAGACGTTGGGGTCCCAAAGTGCTGGAGTGGCGACCACGCACGGGAAAGCGCAGCGTTGGCAGACCCCCTACTCGCTGGACAGACGACATCAGGAGAGTCGCAGGGAGCCACTGGGTCCAGGCGGCGCAAGACCGAGGCGTGTGGAAATCCTTGCAAGAGGCCTATGTCCAGCAGTGGACGTCTATCGGTTGAGGATGTAGGCTAGTTTTTATCCCGGAAAATTAAGGTTCCAAAATGATTTTCAAAATCTACACCAGAGAATTCGTGGGCTTCTCCTGTTTCTTAAATACTTGCGCGCCTTCGGGAAATGGATGCGTACTTATCTACCTACCTATCTTGAATATTTTTCTTTTCGGGAAAAATATATTCCTAAACTACTTATGTTTTAACTAGCTGATGCCCGCGACTACGTCCGCGTGGATTGAAGTTTTTTGGTTCCCGCGGGAACCCCTTAGTTTTCCGGGATAAAATAAGTAGCCTATGTTTTATTCCAGACAATAATCTATCTCTGTGCCAAATTTAATCCAGATCCGTTCTGCCGTTCGGGCGTGATTGAGTAACAAACATCCATCCATACATCCATCCATCCAAACTTTCGCATTTATAATATTTATATTTTTGATATTTGATTATTTAAAAAAATACCTACTACTTTTCTAACAAAGTATCGATTGTTTGTCTTCCTAATTTATTAATTTATACCTTCCTCTGTATTTTTTTACTATTGACTTTTTATATTACTTTTGTCGACTGTAAATAAGTCAAAATAATTACATAGTGACATAATAATATTATCTGTTTCAATTTATCTTTTTTGTAAAATAACCATAATATGTAGTTGTTTTGACCATAAAAATGTTAAGATAAATACTTTATGCAGTTCAGCTCATTTAAGGCTATCGGGGATATTCATAGCATTTCTTAAAATTCGTTTAAAATATTACCTTTTAAGGGTCGTTACTTACATCACAGATTAATAATACCTACTTAGTTAGTACCTACATGAACCTAAAGCTGTTAAAAACTAAGGAGACAACAATATTTTTTACTTATCTAAGTATCTATAGCACATCAGCACTAAGTATCTTTTCCACATGTATTATATTGGTTTAGCTACATTGCAACTTTGTTATCACGGTAAATAATAAATTAATGTAATCAATGAACCGGTTCCATACATCATTGTAATTGATCACGTGACACGACTCAGCCAGTGCCAGGTTAATTTCATATTTATTATGATTCTGACACTAAAAAACCTGAGAATTCATACAATCATGCGTGCCCATACACACTCGCGAGCTATAAGTGGCGAAATCAACGCTGCTGGTGTCGTAATTTACACCTAAAAACTGTAATGGCATTCCGATAAAGCAAATTGGATTAATTTATTTTCTTGTGCGCCCCTTTGTTACAGATTTTGGTCAGTGACTTCCGTTCGCGAACTGAGTTGACAGTTTTTTATGAGCAAACGAATTTGAGAATCTTAATGAGAACAGAGAAAATATCAATTATGATTTATGAAATTATAATGAAGACTGTGTCAAGGACCGGAACGGAAATACCTCAAAATCGGGAGGAATTAACTTGGGAGCTACGTCTCAAAAGTAAGTAAAGTTTTGCCGTGAACACACGTCATTAGTTTTTACTTTCACAGAGCAAATGTGTGTGCGCTCTATTATAAGAATAAATAGGACAGTTAAAGCTATTCTTTAAATATCAACGAATTGATGTTAAGTAACTCATTCATTAATTTTGTGCAGTTTTAGCCCGACTATATAAAACTGGCACCTTAGTTCAAACAATAAAATTAAAGTCAAAATTTAGCACTGCATCAGTTTAATTTCAGCTTTAAAACAGCTGAAAATGATAAACTTGTAGTGATAATGCCCATTATGCTAAAACAATTGATTTGCGGTCACGCGGTCACATGTTTATTTCGTTTGGAATGGCAGGGGCCATACTGCCAACGCTTAAAGCAATACTTAAGCAATATTACTCCAAATGTCAGTTTGATGTCACGTATGTTGACGTTCCTAAAATAAGGATTATAATAATTCTTCGACACGAAAGTCAACAATAATGAAATAATATCAGTAGTATGTCCCCTGTACGTAGTTGTAGGTAAGTACCTACACAGAAGGTAGGTCTTACCTACTTGTAGGTAGGTAGGTATGTCTCATTGTAAAGTTCAGTCAAAGAGTTTGAAGAAATCAATCGCGTAAAAAAGATCGACTGTGCGTCGAATGGCGATCGAAAAGGGCATGCAAAAATGGTTCCCACTGGCCCTAGGATGCCATCACGATCGGCCGGTGCGGTGCTGAGGTGTTCAAAGGGTGCTTGCCGCCTCGCTGCGACGCTGAGGACTTTATAAGTTTATCCTCAGTCATGTCTTTGGAGTGTCCGAGATCTAGATCGGCGCTGGCGACCGCCGACCGTCGGCACGATGCTATCGTTAAGCACTGTCCGCGACAATTGCTTAGCACGGCGCCGTACAACACCGCGAATTATTCAGACACATAGTCTACCTTTTATATTGCAATCTGTGACATTCCAATTTCGAATGATTATTTCGCACGCGTAATAAATATGCCAGTGTCATTGTAGACGCGAAGGGCGGGCATCTTTCATGTTTATTTTTCTGTTCTACGAGTGAATTCGGAATTTCTTTGAGCAAGTTGATTCATTCTTACTTTGATCAACATTTTTAGCGAGTTTTAAAATAAAGTTAATGATCATAAGCTGTCAATCTTAACTCAATGGCACATAAAAATATCGCAATGAATTTTTATATATGAACGTGCTTATACCTAGTTCCTATGTTCAAATTTGAAACAATAGGCATGATGACTGATTTTGAAAAATGGTCAGATTATATTCGGAAGTATCTACTATTTCGAAAAAATATCTTATTTCAGTAGAAAAATAAAGTTTGGTAGATAAAATTAGCATTTGAAATTTAAATTTTAAAATTCACGCCAAAACGTTCGGCGGTGTCATGGCGTCGTTGTGACGTCACTAGATATTGTTTTTACCAATGTACTCTGTGCAGTGTGCAGTAAGCAATAGTGTGATTTTCAAAGCTCGAAAACAAACAATTGTGACGTCATTCGCTTCTTTGTGTTTTATGCAATATGGCGGATTGCTGTATTTTATAGTTTTATTTTATCAATTTAAATAGCAATCTCACTCGAAATTGAAAAATAAATACGTTTTTTATAATCCATGAATCCTATTTCATTAGATAAATTCATAATTTCATTGATTCTTGATTACTGTTATCATGCCTATTGTCTACGAGTACCTTTTCAAGATGAGGCACTTACATGTTTTATTTCAATCTAATTATGTAGATGACACAAGTAACTATTTGTAAAACAGGGCCGCTACTCGCTAGCACAACTGATTGGTTAAATTTCGTAATGCTATCATATTTTGGCAAGAGCATATTGTGGTTGCTAAAAAGTGACAGCATTAAAAAAATATTTTTTTTAAATGCTCTAAAAATATGTCAATAAAGCTTAGCGTAGGCGGACTAAAGTTAGCGTTTTCAAGCCTTTAGGGATTAAAGTTTTTTTGTTTTTAATTTTAGTTATTAATATTAAACTATCGATTGGGTAGTAAAAATTTATAGTATAGTATGGTTACTATCAACAGCAAAGATCAACAGCATCAAAAACTAATGTCACAGACACAGTCTAATCTAAGGAGATACGTTCTTTCCTAACAGTCGTTCAACAACGTTATACTGGAAATATTTTCAATGCGGAATGAGATATATTCAAGAAACTAGTGAAAGTCGAATAATGTAACTATATCTAATAATATCTATTCTTAATTTCTTATAAAATATGTAACTTCTAATTTTAAATTTATAAATATTAAAGAAAACTCGCTGTAAGTAGATTCTAAAATTAGTTTTCCCTCTTCCGTACAATTTCGAAATCTCTTCGTCCCAGGAAGCTAGAACAAATCTCAGATAGCGTCAACATGATTCTCTCGATGTCCCGTTTCTAGGAAGGTTTCTGGTTTTGAGTGTCGTCACGTGGGATCTGATACGCCGACGCTGGAATGCTGCTAGTCTTTGGCTTTGCGCCTGCGTCCACCTCCACGCGCATACAATCCTCAGTTGAAAAGGATCTAGGACTATTGTAATCCTAGTTGCAATAGGACTGATAAATGTGACAGAAATCAAAATCACCTTTAGAACATCCATAGAATGTAACATACCGAGATTATTCTACTCAAATAAGAGTAGATGATAGTTTCTATTCATTTTATAAGCATAGTCAGTGTCTTTTCCAACATCCAATAATCTTTAGACGGGATGGGATTCTATGAAAACTATCAAAATCTTTGGCCGTCTACACCACAAGTGCCGGAGCTTAAAACACCTGCTCTGTCTCACTTAACTTTGGTAAATTTTAAGCATCATCAAGTTCATAGGCTACCTACTAAACAAAGGTACCTTTTCCGAGTTTAATTTTAGGTTTTTGAGTTTTATTTCGATTTTATAAAGGCATGAATCACGAGACAGGTAAGCAATACAAACACAACATAGCCTGTATCATGGAATCCGCTAAATCCAATTATAGATTCTGAACATAGCAAAAACTTATTGCCTACATCAGACATCTATCAAAATATCATTATGAAAATTTTGAGCACCAAAAAGCGCCGGGGCATAACGCTTGTGCGGCGACGACCGCCGGGCGAGATGCGTGGCGAACATTCCCGCCTTTTTGTCCACCACCAGACACGAATTCTTCGAGACAACAATCTTTAGACGGGATGCGATTCTATGAAAACTATCGAAATTTTTGGCCGTCTACACCGCAAGCGCCGGAGCTTAACACCTGCTCTGTCTCACTTTACTTTGGCAAATTTTTAGCTGCATCAAGTTCATAGGCAACTGCGTTCCAAAAAAATACCAACACGATGTCCTATGAAGTTTTTATTTTTATTTTGCGTCTTTTTGCGCTCACCTTTAGAAAATAATCTTTAATCAGAATTGGATTCAAAGAAAACTGTCGAGATTTTCGTCACCATCACCAAACCTGGCACCAGTGATATGTCACTTACTACTAGTTCTTCTTCAAGTCCACTGCTGGTCCAGTATGGTCCTTGTAGGAAGTTCCACACACCGCTGTCTTGCGTCGCCTGAATCCATCGGATTCCTGCGACTCTCCTATAAGTGAATTATTTATGATTTAAAACAATATTTGGGTACATTACACTAAAAAAAATTTGAAAACCACCTAATTAATACCTTATGTATTTTGTTGGCTGGAATAAGTACAATGATTTTTGCCCCGTATTATGGTACTAGCGAATGCCCGCGACTTCGTCTGCGTGGTTTGAGGTTTTTAGTTCCCGCGGGAACTCCTTAATTTTCCGGGATAAAAAGTAAGCCTATGTGATATTCCAGACTAAAATCTATCTCTGTGCCAAATTTCAGCTAGATCCATTCAGCCGATGGGGCGTGATTGAGTAACCAACATCCATTCATACATCCATCCATCCAAACTTTCGCATTTATAATATTTATTTGATGAGCCAATAAGGAGATTAGTGATAATATTACCTACCAGGAAAGCGATGAAGAACAAGTTACGCAAAACAAATTTGTTTTAAAAAGCATTTATTCATATTAAATCGGTGGAGGATAATATAATATCCTACGCAGCGCAAGCGCGGGAACCATCAGAAGGAATAAAATTGTATAAATATTTATCAGCACGCATTATGCCACCGCAGCACCGCGGCCTCAGCACCGCCCGGCGTCTAGAGGCAAAACGACAATGACACAAATACAACATTCTGGACCGACATAATTGCTTTTGCAGATGCCCCGAAATCTTATCGAACGAGCTGCACACCGCGAGTGCCAGTTCTGAGAGCGATTGATTTATTCAGCCGATTGATGATTCCCTGTCAATAGAGGATGTTTTATAACCCCCAGAACAAAGTAATAGGTGAAAGTTCCCACTACCTTATTGTTATTCCACTCCAGTGCAGGGCGTTGATGACTGAGGACTGTGGAGAGTGGATACTGGTCAAAACGAGTAACTAATAAAATGCATCATCGTTTTTGGTCCGGCCCATTTACTACCGTGATTGAACGAATTAATGTGCCGAAAATTGTGTCTCCCAGACTCAGACCACGGTCACACGGACAAATTGTTCAGGTATCCACAGAATCCAGAACGCCATTTGTAAACTTGAACCAATTAGACTTTATTCGGGCTTTTGAAAAAGAGCAAGCTCAAGAAATCAGTGTGTGAACTGAATTCGTATAGGTATCAAAAGTAAATAATGTGAATCGATCTCGATAAGATAATAAGTCATTTACGGCGCAGTGTATTCGCTCATTTCAATTTAAATGTGATTAAGATTTTATTATTGAAGTGTATTTTGGCATTACATACAGCGACAAAAAATGCAAAATGCACGAAGAATTTATTTTTGCAGTAAATAGTTATAATAGTGTAATGGTTTATTTCGTTAGTTAAACAGAAGGTGCATTTAGAACAGGTAACCCGATCCTAAAGGAGGTATGGAAACTCAAAATAAGAAACTAGCTATGGAGAAAGGACATTAAGGTTTGTTATTATTTATCGTCACTATGAAGGCAGTCAAAGCGAGCAAGGACTATTGTTGAATGACTGAATGTCTTTAGTTAAGAGAAAATCGCGAAAATGGCAAATCAATCTTTCTTCTCCATTGAACTGGAATTATTTCCATAACATGAACACAAATTCAATAACCACAGATTTTCTGAACATGATCTTTGCTGTAACAATTCCCCAACAATCCGCGAATCGAACGAACATGAGGCATTGTCAGCGGAGTCGCAATAAATCAACGCGTTGCTCTATCCGTCCGTCGTGTCGCTTCGGTCGCAGGCGCCCTGCTGTTTAACCGCACAAATTTACGAGCACCTCCGAACATTACCCCGGCCCTGCACGGCGAGATGCTGATCAATTCCTCCGCGTTATTTCAACAAAATATCGTGATTTATACAAAACTGCACGACTGACATCGACATTCGAACTCATGCCTGCTTATCAGTTGCAGGCACGTCCTTAAACTCAAAATATGCTTTATTCAAGTAGGCATTTACAAGCCCCTTTGAATCGTCAAATGTCTCTCGTGGACATAGTATGTTCCCGTGATTATAATTCAGCAGGGTCTGCTTATTATTATAACGCATGTGTGACAGACTTCCAGTTTTTGCATGTTACGATTGCCATCTGACTTCCGTAACCCGTTAATGATGGACCAGTCGGACAGGCTTAGAATGATTTCCATTTAGCTTTTACGATGATTATCGGATAATAACCGAGACTAACAGCACAGTAACAGTATTAAGTGCTGTACTCGGCTCAGAGAAAAGCTTGGAGCATTTAAAAGTGTAAGTAATTTAAAAGGTCAATTTTTTATAACAACATTTCTTGTAATGTATTTATATCCAGTTACTTGCTTGCAACAATCTCGTGTCTATATTATTGTTGCGAACAAGAACCTTAAAACACTGACTATGCTGTGGTACTCTGGTCATCAAAACGAGCAGTGTGGTGTCGTTGGACATCCCGTGAGAAATAGCTAGTTTTGCTATTCTTTAAAAAAAATACAAAATGAATTTCATGAGTAAGATTCAAACCTGTGACATCCCACTTACGACGCGGCTGTTTTCCGGCTGAGCTACGGCCTACGGAAAGCTCTATCTCTCCTCAGCTATAGATAGGTACTAAAGAGAGAGTTTAACGCTTTTATGTCACTTACGACTCTTCCTGGCCGGATCCTCGTGTTTCATCGTGCCAAAACAAAACTATGGTCTAAAAAAATAAAATGTCATGCGATATCTTCAGTTTTGTCTGATGCAGATTGAACTTCACGATCTGGCGATACGCAAAGCCGTACAGCCAAAGCAAGAATGTGAGAATATTCACAATAAGCATCCAAAACCGAAGATTTCACGACGGCCAACACGAATAAATATTTCTTTTATTCCAATTTGTCAGCTAAGCCACTCTCAGCGGCGACTTATCTCCGTATTCCACGGTAAGCTCCCGCCAAAACAATACGGCAGTATCGTTAAAAAACGTGCTCGAATACAGCATTTATCATCGTTGATTAAATACCATTGTTTTGTATCGGACGGAGTCGGGGACTCCGCATCTCTTCGTCCTTTTGCGTCTCCCAGCGTCTCGCATTATGGCTGCCCCGAGACAATAAGTCTGTTAAATTGGCCCCCTCTTATAATGCTTGTCTGTGTATTTATTCCTGAGCAGGACGTGTGTTCGCCTTCGTCTTGTAGATTCTTTTGACCATGGATATTTGCTTAGCAAATGTCCATGGTCTTATGCTGGATGCTTAGCAAATATTTTGATTATTCTAAATCGGAGTCACTTGAAAATTGTGAAAAAAAAATCATTTGTCAATCTAGTTTTAGGAACCCTTAGGTATAATTTCGTCCAGCCCGTCTGTTTGTGTATCATAGCAATTTTCATGCTACAATGTGTCGGTGGCTTTCAAAATAATTTTAATGTAGGTATTCCTACTTGTGTAGGAATACCATGAGCTCATTTATCCGTCATTACCCACAGGTCACTACCTTGCTTTTTAGTGCGGAACACACAGCTACAACTCATTTTAGTTCAATACTAGTTCATCTGATTGCAACTAAGTCTAAGCATGGTGCATTGAAATAAAACGCAACAACACGTACAGAAATATCTAGATTGAAAAATGAATGGGCAGTGTTCTCAAAACTGGGCATTATTTCGAGAATAAACCGTACGGGGCGAATACGTGACGACTCCGTGGTTGTCGGCGTACTTCAAAAGCACGTGGGTTTAGTGTTTTCGAAGATTACATCTTTGTACAACGCGTGCTGTCCTTACTGATTAAGGGTAGAGAACGTAGAGCCATAGTTTTCTTACTGGAGATAAATTTTCGCTAAGACAATCTGCCTGATAGATGTACCTACATAATTTATGAGAGGCGCTAAAGTTACTGCGTTTTTAATACACGCAGACAAGTAATCCAGTGCAGTTAAAAGCAATAAATAAGTAGATAGTTAGATACCTACTGATATTTTATTGGTTAGGTATAGATTTGCGCTTACTGGATAACTTGAATAGAAGCGACGATGCTGCATGTAGGTACAGTACTACTTAGATGAAGTAATCAATGAAAGGATTTATAACCTGAATGTAACATACGTAAAACATTAAAATGTACTTACCTAAGGTTGATGTAAGCCACAGCCAAGATAGGTATTCCGGATTAGCTGTTAATTGCAAATTTTATCCATAATATTGCTTTAATTAGTCGTTATATTAATCGTTGCAGTCCAAAGCAAGAACCGACCATCGAAATTCATTCAGGTATGCTGACGACAGTATCAGCCGCACGCGGCAAAACCCTCCGCTCAATGCCTTTTTAAAAAAACCGGCCAAGTGCGAGTCGGACTCGCGCACCGAGGGTTCCGTACAAACCTGCAGTAAGTTTTAAATTATTAAAAATAATTTTATTTTAAATATTTGAGTTGATTGAATGAAAGGTAAATTGGGGTTTACGATTTATGACGTATTAAAAAAAACTACTTACTAGATCTCGTTCAAACCAATATTCGGTGGAAGTTTGCATGGTAATGTACATCATATATTTTTTTTAGTTTTATCATTCTCTTATTTTAGAAGTTACAGGGGGGGGGACACATTTTACCACTTTGGAAGTGTCTCTCGCGCAAACTATTCAGTTTAGAAAAAAATTATATTACAAACCTCAATATCATTTTTGAAGACCTATACATAGATACCCCACACGCATGGGTTAGATGAAAAAAAAATTTTTGAGTTTCAGTTCTAAGTATGGGGAACCCCCAAAATTTATTGTTTTTTTTTCTATTTTTGTAAGAAAATCTTAATGCGGTTCACAGAATAGAAAGAAGAAGAAAAAGAAAATGTTTTTTTTTATTTGATCACCACATTAGACTAATTACAATTATTAATATTAAGAATATAGCGATACATGACCAAATAAAGGTTTCCATCTCAGCATTATGCTGCAGCAGACTGCAGCGCTGGTTTTCAGTGGAAACCTATATTTTAAGTGAAGTCACGGACGGAACTATGAATATAATATTTATGAGTGTAATATATAACCTAATATATTTATAGTTAACTTATAATATTATTATTGCGTTTGGTTTAAATATTACATTATCTAAAATGAAAGATACAGATTGGCACAAGCAACAAGAAAATAAAAAGAGAAAACGAACTAACATTATAACAGAGTAAATAAAATAAAAAGCAATAAAAATAGTAAATAAAATTAATTGGAGAAACTGTAATAAATGCGGCATAAGTGCTGAAACGATAGCCACTTCTAAGATAAGCTATAGTGTAATAACAATAATTAATTTTAAGGTAAATTTTTTTGTTGCGTAAGTAAATAGGTTTTTAATTTAGTTTTAAAAGTTCCAAAAGATTGTGGCGTTTTTAGCGGTGGCGGTAGATCGTTCCAGCACTTAGTGGCCGCAAATTTAAAACTTCCCTTGAATGCTGCTGTTTTATGCCGTGGAGTGGACAAAAAGAGGTAGGAGTTCCGCGTAATGCGTGCTGACTTATCACCATACCACATTAATTTCTTGCGTAAATATTCTGGAATTCCATTTTTAAGCACCCCAAAAAGTAGAGTTGCAAGGTGTAACTTTCTACGCGCTTCCATCTTCAAAAGATTTGCTTCATTAATAAAAGGAGTAACGTGTGAGCGCGGTGGTATATTAAAGCAGAACCTGGCGCAAGCATTTTGAACGCGCTGTATAACTTTTTTCGTCCTGCTTAAGAGTCGGGGCCCGTATACAGTGTCGGCATAATTCAGTCTAGACAAAACAAGTGATTCGCATAACCGCACTCTTAGCTTTACACTGATATAGGGCCTCATTTTATAGAGCAGCTTTAAGCGATATAAGCTGTTACGGACAGCGTTAAGGACGTGAGTCTCAAAATGCAGTGCAGTGTCAAAAACTACACCTAAATTTCGAGCTTCTTGTACTTTTTCAATTATATTATATTATATAATACATCTACTTACCAAGTTTCAACAGTATAGTTCTTATAGTTTCGGAATAAAGTGGCTGTGACATACGGACGGACAGACAGACAGACATGACGAATCTATAAGGGTTCCGTTTTTGCCAAATTTGGCTACGGAACCCTAATAAAGCAGCAATATCAAAATAAGAAAATATGACATAAATTATGACGAAATTCAACACTGCTTTAATTGTTTATATATTAATGTCCATCATAACATGGTCCCAATTAGGAGTTCCTCGCGATTCTCAATTTTTATATATTATTTACAAATATATAATGAACGAAGACAGCGACGCTGTTCCTACGTTGTCCGTAATCCACCATCCACCCCGCAAAAAGGAGGAATGCTGTTGCAATAAAAATGTAGTACAGTAATAAAAACTTACGTGGCAACAGAAAAACCGGAACCTGCTGATGCGTTGTATGAACATGGTTAATTAATTTATTAATTATCATCAATTAATCGTAATACGGCAGCGCAAAGGGCCCCTTAGTCGCGCTTCAATAGGCTTTCCGGGGAAATCTTTTTTGACGAGCATAAGCCTGACGTTTGTTTAGGTATTATTAGAACGAGATTATTCCGTAGTTGCGGGCATAAACGTTTGAGTGAAATTTATTACACACGATCGATTATTGCAGAAAAAGCAGTTGCGACCGATACGGCAAATAGTGCGCGGGCATTCGTTTGATTTCTTATTGCGCAATTCTGGAAACAATCAAACGGGCATGCGATGCGATGCGATGGGAGCAGCGCCGGCCATTTTTCTTTTACTCCACTACAAGTACGATCTCACCTGGTGGTAAGAGACAATGCAGTCTAAGTTGGTAGCGGGCTGACCTGGGGGCAAACAACCATCGCTTAAGCCGTATTGTTTTAACATTATTGTTCGTGTTTAAGAATTATAATCCTTATTTTAGAGACATGAAGGTGCGTAACTTTCATGTCAACTTTCATTTTGAAGTGATGGTAGTTACCTCCGAGTTAGGGGTATGGTAGTTTTAACCCCAAACCACTAATCGGTTTGTACACGCAGCATCTTATCGGAATGTTTAACTGGCCGGCATGTATTTGCCGGTAGGGTGGTAACTATAGCCACAGCTGAAGCCTTCTACCAGGCCAGACCTGCAGAGAAAATTCAGAAGTTATAATTCCCATATGGACCCTGTCGGGAATCCAACCCGGATCCTCCCAATACAAGACCGTAGCACTTACCACTGCACCAGGGAGCTTATCCAACCGTACCGTACAACTTTCTTATGTAAATTCGAATATTTGCCGATGATGCTTCGACTCCGGACGAGCGGTGGACATTGATAAATAAACAGCTGTCAGTGGCTGTCCGAACGGCGGCGAAATTCGAAAATGTTTCGTATTCATTAATAACCGGAATGGATAGTGTGTCGCGGCTGAGATGCTGCGATACGCTACCTGTGTTCGTGATTAGCCCGCGAGCTTCGCGGTCCGCGGTCTGCGTGACCGCCGACCGGTCCTTGCCTCCGGAAAAAATAATAGATTACCTAGGTACCGCTATCAAAATCGGTTGAGCAGATGGGCCGCTTTCGCATTTATAATATTAATAATAATAATAATGTCCTCCCGACCGAATTTCGGCCACGGCGACCTATCTCCAGAGAGATTAGCCATCTGCGCGGGAGATATTATAGTGCACAAGTGTGTGCGCATACACAAGTGCACTCTCTGTTACTTTACTCTCATAGCCCGATGGGACGGAAAATCCGACACGACCGGAGTGAGATCAGGCGCAGGACCGACGGCTTAACGTGCTCTCCGAGGCACGGGGGTGAAACACTCCAAACTCCGGGCTACTAGCCCGAGAGTACTGAGAATTTCTTGTCAGAAAAACCCAATAGGTACCTACTTGTTGTGACCCGACCCGGGACTCGAACCCGGGACCTCGTCTCGTTGGTCTAGTGGTTAGCATCTTTATAATATTACGAGTAGTATGGATTAGAACCTACTTTTCTCTTTGTTTAAAAGACGTTAACGTTTTTTTGTAGAAAACATTAAACGCGTATAATGGTCCTTGCCAAATGTCAGTTGCTAAGTTAAAGCAAGTTATTCTAAACTAATAAAAAAATTACGTCATAGAGCAACGAAGAACCCAGAAAAGAGGTGATTATCATAATGTTATTAAAATACACTGAGGGACAAATTAGCGTACCTAATAATTTGTTCTATGTTTAACTCCATCGCATAAAATTATGCTACTGATATTCAACGAGAATAAGTGCTATAAATAAACTCTTCAACATCAGCATAAATAAACGTACCTAAGTACATTTCTCAGCAGGTAGGTACTTACTACAAATTACAAAGTATGTGAACTTTAAAAATAGCCCCAATAGTGTACTGTACACTGTACAGAATTACAGATGGATCTATATTAGTACACCTAGCATCGAATTGTCCGTGCTCGGTCTGAGACTTGTCATGATACCTAGGTATTTGTCCGGGTGCGCCACGTTCTAACATATACAAGGGTGAATTAGAATAATACTAGCTGATGCCCGCGACTACGTCCGCGTAGATTGAGGTTTTTTGGTTAAAATATTTACATAAGTAAGAAGTAAGATTAAGTAAGATGTGCAGGGTCGGGAAACAAAATTACTGACAGTTCTCCAGTAGCGAAACAGTCTAGCGCGAAACACGACATAGTGTGAGACATACCTTAGTTTCGGGTAGGGCATGGTCTAGCATGTATTACTAACTAGCCCAATGCCCGCGAATTCGTCCGCGTGGATAGAGGATTTTTGGTACCCGCGGGAACTCTTTAATTTTGTAGGATAAAAAGTAGCGTATGTGTTATTCTAACTATAATCTGCCTCTGTGCCAAAGTTCAGTACAGATCCGTTCAGCCGTTCTGGCGTGGTTGAGTAACAGACATCCATCTGTCCATCCATACATCCATCCAAACTTTCGCATTTATAATATTAGTATAGATTAGTATTAGTATTAGCATACGCATTTCTAATATTAGTAGGTATAGAAGTATAGATTAGTTCAGCATAGATTTCGCATTATGTCCGGGATTCAGACCCGGTCCACGCATGGTGTAGTATGAATCCAGCTTTAGAGGTAAGTATAGAAGCAAAACGCAGGTACTTAAGCTAAACCATGTGGTGACTGGCCGCAGCGGGACGTCGAACAAGGTCACAGTTTTATTATATTTTTATAGACGATTAGCATAAAGTTTTGCCAGACGTACGTACCATTAGGTTTTATTGTGGTATTTTATGTTAAGCGTTGTTAATATTGGCAGTTTCTTCCTCTTTAATGTCTGGGACTGTTAAAGGTTGAGTACGCATAGGCGGCGCGACAGGCAATGCATTGCTTAACAAGAATACTCATGGAATATCTCTTCAAGAATTATACAGAACTAGATGATCCAAGTTTTTTCGATTCCCGCGGGAACTCTTGAATTTTCCGGGATAAAATAAGCCTATGTCCTTCCCCGGGATACAAACTATCCCTGTACCAAATTTCATCAAAATCGGTTGAACAGATGGGACCTGAAAGCGTAACAGACAGACAGACAGACAGACACACTTTCGCATTTATAATATTAGTATGGATGTTAGTATGCTATAGAATTTGTTTTCTAGCGCTTAAAATATGTAAGAAACAATTCTTTGGCTATTTATTGACTCTAACATAAGGCGCATTTTTAATGGGCGAACGTTTTACATTTAATTTATTTTAACCGATGACCGTAACTTCGTCCGCGTTATGTTTTTTGATTCCCAGTGGAACTCATTAATCTTCCGCAATAAAAAGTAGCCTATGTGTCATTCCAGACTATAGTCTATCTCTGTGCCAAATTTCATCCAGATCCGTAAGCTGTTTTGGCGTGATTGAGTAACAATCATCCATCCGTTCAAACTTTCGCATTCATAATATTAGTACGAAGTAAGATTCTAACAATGATATTTTGAATTTAAAGAGGAGTCAAAATTATTTTTCAATGCCGTAAAAGGTACAAATATATTGCAAACTCAAAAAAGAAGAATGTTTATTCTAATTTGGAAATGTTGGTACATAGAAACTTGGAAGCATTTGGAGAAAATAATGTTGCGTTTTCTCGTGCCGCAACGGCTTTACCGATAGATGTGCTCTAGCCATTAGGGCTTCAGCGGCGGCGTTTTGTCGACTCATTTATGGGCCGTATACTTGGTTTACTGGGGTCGTTCCAGATAACGGTATTGACGGCTTTTAGATTAGTCTACCGATCAACATTACGCGTCCGCGCTTTCATAAAATAAGCACGCGTTTTTTCAGTAGTGTAGGAATCTTAAATGAGTAAAAAAAGTTAAATCAAGCTACAACTAGACGATGGATTTAGGTTTATAAAAAATCCCGTGGGACCTCTTTGATTTTTCGGATTTCTACCTTCTAGCTACCACACCACATTTCATCAAAATTCAAAACTATCTAAAAAGGCTGTTTTAACAAACAGACAAATTTGTATATATACCCTCAAATATATTTTTTTAATTGATAGGCTAATGACTAACCCCTTGGCTGCAATCAGACTTGCTGGCAAGTAGTGTTGCAGCCTAAGGTGGAGCGCGCTTGTCTAGAAGATGCCTATTCACTCTTAAAGAATAAGTCGAAAGTTTAAAGGCGAAAGTTGCCTCTATTGAATACCATTCCGAGGTGTAATGAGGTAAAACGATTTTATATATGGACAAACCATGTAGTTAGGGTATATAATATAGGTATCAATATAAAAGATAATAACTTACTACTAAATATAATGCAAAATTCACATACCTACCTAGCTACTCTATTCATCCATACTCCATACTAATCCATACTAATATTATAAATGCGAAAGTGTGTCTGTCTGTCTGTCTGTCTGCTACGCTTACACGGCCCATCTGTTCAACCGATTTTGATGAAATTTGGTACAGGGATAGGTTGTATCCCGGGGAAGGACATAGGCTACTTTTTATCCCTGAAAATTTAAGAGTTCCCGCGGGAATATCTAAAAAAAATATCTCTTCAACCGATTTTAATGAAATCTGGTAGGGATAGTTTGATACCCGGGGAAGGACATAGGCTACTTTTTATCCCGGAAAATTTAGGAGGTCCCGCAGAAATCAAAAAAACTCAATCCACGCGGACGAAGTCGCGGGCATCATCTAGTCAATCATAATATGAGCTGCGAGTATGCTCAATTATAGTGTAGAGTTTAAAAATCGCCTTAGGTCAAGTTTTTACGTCTAGCTCAGTAAATTTTTCAAACTTTTCAATCCCACTTAAGCATTTATCTTTAACATAATGGCAGATATAAAAGTTTCGACGCGAAATATTTCTAAATGTCATCTTAATGGTGATCAGTTCGGTATTCAATAGATATCGAGTACAAGGTTTGGTCAGACAAAACGCGCAGCGGCAGTGATGTTGCTCTGATGAAATGAATGAAGGCCAGCTCGCTTAGAAACTCACTCGACGGTGGACTAAGACCGTTGGAAGGTCGGGCAGTTACTGGATAATGATAAGGCCCCTGGTTCCGTGTGATATTTACGCGCTCGTTGTCACCTTTTTGTTTGTGTGACCAAGCCTTAATGTAGCTACCGTGGGGCTTACGAGAACCAGTAGCTGGTCCTACTATCTAACCCATTATTTATCTTAATCTAACCAAAACTAAACTCTCATCATTTTGTCGATGGAAAATAAACTGGCCGGTTATTTTTTTATGTGGATAGTCAAAAAAGATTCTATACCTATCTATAGTTTTAATCTATGGTCGTTACCAGAGGTTAGAATTCGAAGATTCCTTAAATACATGGGGATGCCTCGGATGCTTTCAATGGTATTATGAGCACTCTGATTGTAAATGATTGATTTTGTTGATAGTGTGAGTACCTACCTATTCATTGTATGGGAATGCCTATGTTCGTCCAAAGTTACAGAAAATATATAATATATTTCTAATTGAATTTATTTTAAACTAGCTGATGCCCGCGACTACGTCCGCGTGGATTTAGGTTTTTTGGTTCCCGCGGGAACTCCTTAATTTTCCGGGATAAAAAGTAGCCTATGTTTTAATCCAGGCTATAAGCTATCTATGTTCCAAATTTCAGCCAAATCGGTTCAGTAGTTACGGCGTGAAAGCGGAACAAACATACAAACAAACTCACTTTCCCATTTATAATATTAGTAAGGATATTTAGAAAATTTTTGCGTAAGTTGTCTTGTCTTGCCTGTAGTTACTTAATTTCAGTGACCTAGACTCGAACTTTAATTAATAACCTTGGCTTGATAAAAAAATCACGCGCGTTTTTAGTATGTTAAACTACGAGGTCCTACTAGAAAACGTGTTCTCTTCCCTACTTCCTAATCCTTATTTGTGGAAGTTTTTATATCCGGATTTTCTTGGGAAATCAATGCGATTGGTTTCTAGATCCATACACATAATACTTACAAAATACCTAGGTACTATTAATCTACATTACCTAAACAATTGGAATTAGTTAACTAACTTATCTATTATACTTTAGTAAAATTACCCTGAAAAAAAAATGCCACCGTCAGAAATAGAGTAGGTACGAGTTGTTCCAAACGAGTTGGTGTAGCTGATTAGAAATATTTATAAAGGATATTAATGGGCAAATGACAGGGCAGCAGCAGGGGACTCACTACCGTCAGCGCACGACCCCCTGGCAGGACTTCCTGGGATTAGTTTTTTTTTACTTTTATTTATTACGACTTGGGTAAACAGAGTATTATACCTACCTGTCTATTCGCTTTCTTATTTTATTTCGAACTTAGAAGTACACGTAGCATTATTCCTGCCTTTATTTTATCATGTTTAGTGGAATATAGACATGAGACATGACTGATGAATTTATTATTGAGGGTAGATAGGTATGACATTTAAGTTACCCGTTGAGGAGTTCCACCCTCCATCTCTGAACTACTCATCTGAACTGCAACCAAATTGCCGTCAAATTTTGTACAGAGTTATCAAATTCGGTTGAGATTTGGCGGGGTAGTGGAATATGGAGTAAAATCGACCAAAACTTTCATCGCCTATCTCGAAGGAATCCTAAGATATCGATTTTAGAGACGAGAAATAACTTCCCTGTGTGTTAACCTAAAGTCTATAAGTGTACCTATCTACTTGTTGCACTAAAATCAGTTCAGTATAGGACAAGCAGTAGGTATATTGTTTATTCTGTGGTTCAACCGTGATGCCGTAACAAACAGAGTGACAGGGTTCTAAAAAAATGGTTTGAACTCTGTATCCGAAAACTTCCTCCAATTTAAGTTACAATAATATAAAAAATTCTTTTTAAACAACCGACTTCAAACTCCCGCGCCAACTTAACAACAACAAGCACACGCTATACAAAGTACTAATTTTATTGTTGATATTTTAAAAACCGCTCGACCGATTTCGATAAAATTTATATGGGACCACATGGGAAGTATGCCCTTTCAAATAAAAAGAGAATCATCCAAATCGGTCTACCCAGTCAAAAGTTCTGAGGTAACAAACATTAAAAAAAAAAAGCAGTCGAATTGAGAACCTCCTCCTTTTTTTGAAGTCGGTTGAAAATACTTAATGTACAGGAATCGCCCAGTTACAGTTTTATTATAAGTATTAAGTATGTATAAAGATTAAAATCGCTTTCCAATTATATCCATACTGTATCCGAAAGCGCAAAAAGCATAATGTGATTTATAAGCTTACACGGTGGCAAGAAACATGAACACCTCCCAACTCCAAGATCGCTCACCAACCCAAGTAGCCCACATAATTACAATTGTTCATTTAAATACAAAGGCTAATTTAATAAGTCCGACTCCAAAATGTCAAAGTCGTTCAAATAAAAAATCACAAAAGACATAAATAAGGATGGCGCTCGGACGAGGGCGAACGCCCAACCCGTGGACACTGTTTAGCTAGCATACAGTTTGGTAAGATCTTTTGAATGCGAACAGCTACCACGGCCATGCCACTGAGAAATTGCTATTTATATATTTTTGCAAGTTTCAGTCGACGAAATGCATAAAACTAAGTAAATAAATAAGAAGCGACTAGAAGTAACAAAGCATCCCGTCGTTGTATTAAAAAAGTAAAATAATTTCTCAACTGTATGATCATCAAACTACGTCGGTGTCATGGAAAATGGGACTGTTTATACTTCAAATAAATTGGAAGTCATTTTTTAAAGAGACATTTTTTTATATTGTTTGGATATTGAGAAGTACACAGTACAATGGGTCGACAAGAACGGCTGTTAGGTAACATTTTTAACATCATTATAAGTGAAAAAGCAGTGACTGATGATGTCCCGGCCACGGTCGTTACTTCGGAAGGCTTATGGTTACTTCCAAGAACGTTCACGTAGGTGTAGCTGGCTGGCTAGTTCTTTTTGTAATAGTGCAATATTTATAATGGATCCTCGGTTCGGAATATTAAGTGGGAGCCATTCGTTTTATGGTATTCAAAAACACAGTTCATTTAATATTTTCTAAGTAATTTTTATTTCTATGAAGTATCAAATTTGCTGTCCGAATTTATTACATGATATTATATCTAAATGTTTATCTAGTCTAGGGGTATAACTAGCATAATTTTAAAGTATATAATAATACCTGTAGGTATACTATTAATATCTATATACTAAAAAAAATGGTTATAAAAGCTTTTTGCGGTTAAATTTTATTCGCATTACATATTAAAAATAAAGCCAAAAGGTATTGTTTCATTTTATTAAAATTGAACTGAAATTATAGGTAGTAGAAAATAAGTATACAGAAAAATTGCTATAAGCTCTAGAGAAAAGAAAAAATAAACTACGTACATATGATAGATTTTCCATCACTTTATTGGTTCCCACGGAGCGAAAACCACCCAACGATTTATATCATGAACAATAAACGTTTTATAGACGAGACACAGTCGTCTATTTTATTTTAGTTTTTAGAAAAGGTATAATAAAATGGACATTAATGATAAAAATTAAATTACCGAATTGATGGAATATTTTGTCGATTTGTTTATACAAAAAATAAGAAAAATTCTAGAAAGTAAACGTGTAAAATCATTAGAACTTAAAAAGAGAAAGAACCAGGAAAATACAAAGAATATACTTAGATAAAAAACCTAAAATAGCCTAAATAAATATATAATCCAAAAGAACTTTCCGCCAAGTCTTATATTGTTTTGTACTATTACATACTCTGGTACTAAATAGTTACCTACTTACTCACCTACCAAAATATAATATTGTAAGTTCAAACCTTCTTAAAATGCAGGCATCGTTAGCGTAACCAGTAGCATCTGATACGTTTTTCAAGCACCACTCACTTCGTAATCATTAGCACTATACCCTTTATAAGCTACTATAAAAGCTATAAAGGTCTGTTCCACCAGTGAGTCTTTAAGGCGAGCTTCGTTGAATTTACCATTTCAAAGAATAACACAGGAAACGCATTTGCAATCGTCACTTGAATTTTCTTGAATATTTTTTTTCACTACAAGTGAATCTTATATAGGTGGTTTGTGATAATGCAGTCTTAGATGGCTACGGGCTAACCTGTTAGGGGTATGAGAGATAGACACCCTCGTACCACACACTAAATCGCTTGGTGGTATGGAAGGGTGGTAACTAACCAAGGCCGAATCCTCCCACTAGACTGGACCGGAGAAAATGCTAAAAAAAGTTATAAAGATTTCCCAAATTGACACTGTGCAGATCGAATCCGGGATCTCCTATTTGTAAGGCGACGCCGGTGAGGTCGTCAAAGGAAAATCCTTCCAGATTCATTCCCGATTAAGAAATATGCTGGAATCCGCAGCACAGCATTTGTGAAGCTGCCTGAGCAATGTTGTGGATGCTACACCCCACGCAAGCTTTGTGCTTCATTGGATACAAATAGATATCAAATTTTTAATACTGAGTAGGTACTGTGACACTATTCATCTGCAGGCGGCAGTTTTTCCAGTAGTGGGCTTCCATAACACACCTTAACTTTCATATTTTCGGTTGTCGTAAGTTAGTATATTCAATCAGCGTCATGCATCGAAGCTCGATACGAATCAATCGATCTTGGCCACCGAATCGAGCGATTGTGTCGGTGTTCGATAATATTCGGTAATGAGCGGTATGATGAATGATGTTACTGCAGAGCAACGATTTTTCTATCTGTTATTAAGTACTTACTTATTTTCGTCCAATTATATTATTTATTATTTTGGTCCATGCAGAATAGTCCCAAATCGATCCTGTTGAGTCACTTTTCTTAGAGAATAATAAGAAATATTTCATTTAACTAAAAAATAAGGTTCCTGTATATCAAATCATGACTTCCGCCATTTTTTTCAGTTGCCAATTATAAAAATTACTTACCTATCTGACCCGGTGACAGCGTCGCTAGTATCTATGAAAAAAATATATATATATGTACTAAACAGGCTTAAAGATTAATTCCAATTTTGGCCACCAGGTCAGATAAGTTTGTGTGCCTATAGTTAGTTTGATTCTATGCTGCCAGGTGCCACCTTCATGCCATTGCAATCACTTTTATGTACTTGCCAATCGGTCTGGCTATCTGTCCCAGGCCCCAGCTACCACTTCGTTGCTTAAGATTAAGTCCATATTATTTTAACCGGCTGTTTACTTCCAACAATCGCTAAATGCAAAATCATTCGTAAGCAGCTACCTAAAAAAGGTTGGAATAATTAATCAGCAGCAGTAGCACTAAGATGGTATCGTAGCTTCCGAGCCATTCAATATTTTGTGTAGGTATACCTACCATTCAATATCCAATTTCTATGAGTTATGACAGTCGCCTTATTAAACAATGAAGTATTTGTGTATGGGACATAAGCCTGTTACACACATACATCAAGCTAACATGAAGATAGGCAAGTTATCAAGTAAATCGTGGCAATCCTTAAACATACCCAAAACTGTTCTGCACATACTCGTGATGCCAAGCCTTTGTTGACGATCTCATAGATGCCTAGTGCGTATTATGATGTTGAAACTTGTAGATTAAAACCTTGCTTTAGGTACAGATTAGGGTCAAATGCTCCAACAAGATATTGACAATGTGTTGCAATGGTGTTGGCAGAACAAGTTATTTTTTAATGACAAAAAATGTACTGTCATCACGTTTAGTCGTAAGGTGGCACCACTCATTACACATTATCATCTGGGTGGAACAAGCTTATCGCGAGTGACTGCGGTTCGGGACTTGGGTACAAATATATCAGGGGATCTAACTTTTCGTGATCATATCAAGGGTATTTGTGCCAAGGCTTATCGAACTTTAGGCTTTGTACTTAGACAAGCGCAGCATTTAAAATCTATTGCTGCAATAAAGCTTTTATTTAATGCTTTTGTGCGAAGCAAGCTCGAAAGTAATGCCATCGTATGGAATCCACATGAATTTAAATATATCGATATGGTAGAAAAGATTCAAAGAAAGTTTATTCGGTGGCTGTACAGAAAGCAGTTTGGGTATTCAGTAGGATATCCTACAATATATCCAAGCTTGTTTCTCCTTGGTATGACTGGTTATGATACTTTGGAACTGCGGCGCAATCTAGCCTTACTCTCATACATAATCAGTCTGATCCAAGGAAAAAAATGTAATTCCAATTTATTGGGTAGCATTCGGTTGCACGTCCCGGATGGGTATGCAATTGCGCGTCGGCGTACGCTTTTTGCGCTACCCAATTTCCGAACAGAGCTCGCTAAACATGCGCCATTGGCTCGTGCACTGCGCTTACTCAATGATTTGGTTCGTAAAACTTCAGGACTAGACATTTTCCACACCCCACTGATCCAGCTCTCGGGCATGATAAAATTGTTATTAGAGAATAAGTAGTTTTTAATCTAATTTGTATTATGTATATTTTTAGTTGTTGTATGTTAAGTTAATCAAAATTTAATTGATAATGTCTTCTTAGTAATTCCTATTTTATGTGTAATTTTAGTGATTTATATTATGTTACATTGTAGCTTGATAAGACGTATTGGGAAACTGTAATGTCTTATCGGGTGTGTCCTACCAATAAATAAATAAATAAATAAATAAATACGTCTAGGGCCTAGTGCATGCGATAAGTTGGAATCGAATAAAGCCTGGTAGGTACCCTGCTTTTTGGTTAGGAGATAAAACCCAACGCCATTTAATCTCTTGGTTTTGCTTACGTCTAGTTCAAATTACATACATAATAGCACAGCTAATAGTTCCGTCGTACTCTATTGCATGCAAATAATTATTTACTACCTTAATCAACATTCAACATTCAATTTTTTTATTGCAAAATAGGATTGTAGTTGACTACAATTATTATGCATATATGAAAAGCAATGATGAGGTCAAGTTGAAGCGCGCTTGCCTTTTGCACTGACGACATGCTCTTACAACTCAACCGAATTTAAAAGGTCGTAGTTAGGTTTGAACTACGTGGCCGTATACGTCATACCTAATCCTAGAATAATCTTTGCATTAGAAAAAAGGAAAAATAAATATATAAAAACTTGCCAGTATCTCGCAGCTTTGGTATGCTTCTGTGCGAGCTACTAGCGTTGTATCACTGGCTTTAAGTTTAAGCATTGTAGCCTCTATGTAGGGGACATACGGATAACTGATGTCCGACATTAATCCTAATGTACCGATCTACTGGCTAAACGACACTTAATCTAAACAAAAATATTTCAATGCATCCAATAAAACTATGGCGCAGAGAAAAAAGGTGGAATGGTGGTCGGTGCTCGTAAGGTATTCGATGAGTATGACTTCTGGGAAGCAATGCCGTCCAATGTCATATCACGACGGGTATAGTGTTGGCCGTGGCTCGTGGGAAAAGATACCTATTGTTGTCGATGTTTATTTTTTAAGTTATGCCTGAAACCTTGGTATTAGACCCGGTACTATGGGGACGGATCGTACGTAGGTATTATCTTACATGCAACTATATTTTTGTGTGAAAAATAATCGATCGAATTAGATATATATTTATGCATGTATAGTAGTTATTATGTTTTAGTATACTTACATAAAATTACGTTAGGTGATTTATTCCGTAAAAATATCTTGTAGTAGGTTAGTTTTTTTTATTAACCTTTCAAAAGAGTAACTTATCTATGTAACATTAGAAAATAAAAAATCTTCTTCTACTCTCAGTTTCCACGGTGTGAAAACCCAACAAAATTCATACCTACGAGGTTCTGGTAAACCGATAAATACCTAATCATAGTCAGAAATTAGAATAGCATTATAATAATAATTGTAAAGTACATAAGCTTTGTCCCAAACAGTAAAACAAAGAATCGTATAGTTTTTTTACCAGAAGAAATTTCATCGATACCGATACATCGATATGAATAAGCCCCTTCTCAATCCCATCACTATTCCTGCAGTCGCAGGCGCACGACAGATGATCAGTCATGGCCCAGATATTGCGATAAGCCAGCGCGGTAGCTGCTCATTAATCTACCCACTCCCCTTTCCCTTCCACCAAACACTTCAATAATTAACTGGACATACACCGATTCTACGAATCTCGACCGTTGCTATCCCAATTTCTATGCAGTAACAGATACTCACTTGTCATACCGTCAGATTAGATGTAAGTTTAAGGCCTTACATACTAATAACAAGCCACGCGACAAATCTAGCGGAAATCTCATAAAGGAATGTAAGTTTTTCTCATCATCATCATCACTACAGCCTATTAACGTCCCACTGCTGGGCACAGGCCTCCACTCTCATAGGAGAGCGGGAATTAGAGCTTAGACCCACCACGCTGCTCCAATGCGGGTTGGAGGGCTTTAACGACTATTATCATGTTAGTGATAATAACCGGGACCGACGGCTTAACGTGCTCTCCGAGGCACGGGGGTGAAACACCGCCAACTTCCAACTCCGGGCTTGCACTGAGAATTTCTTAATTGAAAAACCCAATACCTAGCTTTTATGCCCGACCGGGAATCGAACCCAGGACCTCGTGATCCGCAGTCAACTAAGCATAGTCCAACCACTAGACCAACGAGGAAGTTTTTCTACGCAATCAAAATGTAATACGGTTCCTTAGTATTTTAATAGCAGGTAATATTGCATTGCCGACTTGGCGTGGTTATCTTGTTTAAAATTAAATTCTAGTTATAATATAGAACAAATACCTCGATTTGGTTAGACTTGTAACGCGGCGCGTAGCGTGTTTAAAGTATGTATCCGGCCTAATCAGTAGAGGATCGTTCACGGTGGCTTATGTCAACGAATAGCCGGGTGTAATGTGATAGAACTCTTCATCGATTTTATAAAAAATAATTTATTTTAAGCTCCAATACGACTTAGCAAAGCGAAACTGGTTCCCGATCCGTAAGCACGCGTGTAAGGGTTTTCACCTTACTTATTTTAGGATAGGTACACAGGTAGGTAGATTATTTAATAAATTGCTAAGGAAATAGGTACATCTTCACCCAGCTTTCACGAAAAAATCCGGAATATTTATTTTCCCTTTTTAGGTTAGCGCCATTTCACAGAAGGTATAGGTGCCTAGTTTAATTTTCCAAGTAGATATAGAAGCTTACCTGTCATCAAACACAAAAACTAAAACAACTGTTGTGGCAACCCTGTCTCACAAAAACCGCTCAGATATTGCAAAGCATAACAGCCTACATTGTAACGCGATTTAAATGCCAAAAGCTGCAATTTCAGAACAAGAATTATAAAAATGATAGCCTTTTATTATATACTAGCTGTTGCCCGCGACTACGTTACTGCACTCCTTAGTTTTCCGGGATAAATAGTAGCCTATGTGTTATTCCAGACTATAATCTATCTCTGTGCCAAATTTCATCCAGATCCGTTCAGCCGTTCGGGCTTGATTGAGTAACAAACATCCGCACATCCATACATCCAAACTTTCGCATTTATAATATTAGTAAGAAGTAAGAAAATGTCATTAGCTTTTTAGAAAAGTTTTACAACAGAAGTTGTTAAATAGGTAGTAAGTGTAAAATAAACTTACTACACTCGTCGGCATATTTAGCGGAACATAAAAAAAAGGTTTGATATCAGTATCATATAAGGTTGATGACTGAATTATGCCTGACTTAGCCCCAACGGAGATTGCCAGGGCACTTGAAATGCGAAGAAATGGTCAAACCTACAGAGTGATATCCAGAGATCTTCGTCGACCAGTTTCAACGATCCATCGCAGTATTCAACGGTTCAGGGAGACCGGTACTTATGTGAGAAGAGCAGGACAAGGCAGAAAAAGACGCACTTCGAGTAGGGATGATCGTTTCATTCGGCTTCGTGTAAGTAGGAACCCCCGTTTGACGGCCGTCCAAGCCCGACATGAGTTAGAAGCAGTGCGGGGTGTAACCGTAAGTGAGCGTACGGTACGAAGAAGGCTCGAAGAAGCTGGTTTGGGTTCATTTGTGCCCGCCAAGGCGCCAAGGCTCGAGGTAAATCATCGTAGAAACAGGTTAACTTTTGCTCAGGAACATCGACTTTGGAACGCGGACCAATGGAGTAAGGTATTGTTTAGTGATGAGTGCAGAATTCTCTTAAATCAAATTGACGGCAGGCAAAGAATATACAGACGCAAAGGAGAACGATAAATTCAGACAAATTTTGAAACTACAGTTGCATACGGTAATGGATCAATAATGGTTTGGGCGGGCATTTGTTTGGGAGCTCGCACAGACTTGGTAGTGATTGACAGAGGGAGTCTGACTGCAGACCGCTATATCAGAGAAGTTTTAGAAGAAAATGTCGTACCGTTTGCCCCATATATCGGTGACGATTTTGTTTTTATGCAGGATAATGCTCGGCCGCATACCGCTCCGGTAAATCAAGCTTATATTAATGATATGAATATCACTGTTATGGAGTGGCCGGCGAGATCACCGCATATGAACCCAATAGAGCACGTTTGGGACTTGCTGAAAAGAAAAGTTAAGTCCAGAATTCCAGCTCCTGCCAACGTGGGTGAACTGCGAATCGCCGTAGTGGAGGAATGGCGGAGACTATCCCAGGAGACCATCGATAACATCATTCTCAGTATGCCTAGACGGGTAGAAACTTTAATAAGAGCACGTGGAGGAAATACGCGATATTAATCACCATTTTTCTAATTTAATTAATTGTTATTAACCGACTTCCAAAAAAGGAGGAGGTTCTCATTTTAATATTAAATTTCACTTTTCCTGGTTACATGAAAAGTTCAAAAATGTAAAATTTTTCACAAATAGCCTTTACTCGCAAAATCTGTTCTTAATGTGATCTCATTTTGAGTAAAACAAATGAAACTTTAAATAACAAGAGAAGTGTAGTAAGTAGATTTTAAAATAAAACCATATTTTTTTAATTATGGACCTTTTTTTTATGTTCCGCTAAATATGCCGGCGAGTATAGTAGAGAAGCTAACCTTACCCAAACGTTTATAATTGCCTAGATTTTTTTAAATGAGCCTTGTAGTTCGGTGGGTGTCGCTACACAGACAATTTCCGTTTTCAAATATTTAAAAGCAACTCAGTCAGTTTTGCCTTTTATAAAGAAAGTTTACAAGCATAGCCGGGATGATGTCTATGTCATAAGGTTGTATTAAGGGACTTGATCGAGCGCTAATTAAATGAGTTAAAGCACGACGGGTGGCCGCTGCCGTATTCACCCTTAACTGTTATTTGATTTTTATTTCCAAGCTGACAAATTTATGATAACTTTAAAGTAGGATGCTTTTTAGTAGATACGTAACATGAAATACCTATGATTCTACAACAACCTATCTAGGTAGTAGCACAGCCTAGAAATAGGTACCTAATAGATAGGAGGTACGTATGAATAATTGTATACTTACTATTTACATTTTGTAAGATTTTTCTTTGTATGAAAAGAGCAACTGCGGAGTTTCTTGCCAGCGAAATTACCTTTCCGAACCGGTGGTAGAGGTGGAGTCTTGAGTCTTGACTTATCATAACTTCAGAATTTTTGTATTTTTATTATTTTTGTATTGGTGTTGAGCCAGATGGGCAATTTGTAATGCGTCGGTCCACAGCAGTCATAATATAGCTATTTATGCAACTGTATCGTAATGAGGGTCATTTTAATTCGAGTGCTGTTTTTTGATACGAGGCTTGCCGAGTATCAAAAAACAGCAAATGTGTTATCTATTTTCCTCTATTCATGGCAGAGTTTACAAGAGTAGGCCTAAAATGTTTAATCTTTCCAAGTTAAGCAACACTAAACATGAGTGGGTAACAATGGCGGATTCATATTTTTTGACGTTTTCAAAAGGAAAACACGTTATTTTGACAGTGACTGTCTGAAATGACATTTGATACATTTCGCGCCTACTGTCTTCTCTATGGCTGAACGTTGCTATCTTGGAAATGTATCGAAAACTTGAAATACGTACATTTTTTTTTTCTCGCTATTAACTTTACTGTACAAGTATTATGTTTTTAATACAATCTATGTATTTTCCTCTATTCATGGCAGAGTGGACAAGAGTAGGCCTAAAATGAACCTTTTGCTGCAAAGCAGCAATCGTCGTTACAATCTGGATTGTTGTGATTGGCCTATAAGGTAGGTATTTTTCTGGCGGCAATGGATTTTATCCAATAGCGAAGGAGTGTCAGCCGATCAGAGGCGATTGCGATCGTTACACTGCAGCAATCATTTTACCGTAATAGGGCTCAATCACATTTGATCTTTCCTTAAATCTTAAGAAGTAAGAATAAGTAATCTCCTTTTCTTTTTTTTGTTAACGATAAAATCACATAAATCTTAAGATTAGCAGGTTCCATCTTAAAACTGCATAACCATCGCAGGGCAACAGGTGAGATTCGCAGCCAGGCAGCGATAAAAAAATACCAAAATGAGAAGGCGTCATTACGTAGAAAGCAGAATGCTATCAACAAGATCCTTGCGACCTGCGTCCACGGAGCCTTTACGATTTCCAAGAAGAGTAACATCTTATATTATGTTACGCGTAAGGTATGGATCAAACTACAGACATATTATTCTGTCGTTTGTATCTCAGATTAGCTTCACACCATATTGCCTTTACTTACGTTTTCTTTTTAGAAAGTAATCGAATCAAACTTTAGGACGGCTTTGTACTCTGCTAATACCTACTAATATATTTTGTATCTACATATGTAGACTCTTTTGAACCTCCCTTAAAGTACATTGTTATACATCATTCAACAACGCCAGATGTATAGTAAGTAATTGCAATAAATTGATGTTTTATACCAGATGATGTGGTCTACTCGACCGTATGAATATCCCCATTTAGGTTTTTCAAATTTTCGGGATAAAAGAGCCTACATAATATGTCACTCCATAGGACTTATCTATGCTAAAAATCAAAAGCACAATGAGATCTGTTGCTCAAAGGGAAGAGAGAGTACTTTGGAAGGTCCGGGGAGGAATTCCAGGTTCACACCTCTAACTTTTTACTATCTAGAGCTACATGAGCAATTTTATATCTTGTGAAGGAAAACATCATCTGGGAATATGCACAGATACCTACCTGAAAGTTCTTCATGATGCTCTGTTAGGTGTGTGAACTGTGAAGTCAATCAATCTTTACTACCTATAGCCCTTATAATTTTGAAAGGCAGTATGTGCTCAGCAGTGGGTAGACTAAGGTGTGAGATGATGATAACTCACTTGTCCTAAAGTGTGTAGGTCCATATTAAGTAGCTTAGATTATTTCCACAGAAAATGGGTAAGCAACTATTTGTCGCGCGACGTACCCACGCACTTACGCAATAAGTTTGCCTCTTTTCTGGTCCTCAACTAATACACGACAAACTGAAAACGGTAAACTGTCTAAATTAAATTAGGTGGATGCTGGAGACCACTCGAGTGCCACTCGTGACCTGCGTCGAGAATTGATGTTGTCTGAAAGAAATATTTCTTGCCGTAGGAAGTCGTAAAACATGCTAGATGGACATTCCTGTCGCTTAATCACTAAATCGTGAAGATATCTCTTGTCATATTTGTACATTACGAAACCATACGCTACATAATATATTTTTTTACCTACTTAATTAGGACTTAACAACTTAACTAAGTATACCTACTTAATTAAGGTTAAAATCTCGGGGGAACTCTTTGATTTTCCGGGGTGAAAAGTAGCCTACGTCAATCTTCAGGCCCGTCAATGCGTTGCGGCGTGATTGAAGTTCGAACCAACCAACAAACACCATCGATATATATGAAGTTACTAGATGGGCCCTTTCATAGAAAAAAATCGGGCGTCCAACCTTTAGAGCACGCTCCTAACCTACATAGCCCTGTCCTTGTCCCCGCTATAGCGCTGTCCCGCTTTTCGGGCTAGATGGCGTTAGTAAAATAAAATAGGTCCACATTCTTTGTTTGACAAAGGTCGTCTATGTAAATTAAGGTCGTTGACAACACACTGTATTTTACTTACTCTGTACGCTGTATTTTATTTTGTGTGTTTTTACACACACGCATTTACAATAGGTACCTATATAATATTAGCAGGTAATAGTATGGATGTTTGTGCTATTTCGGTGATTTACGATTTTCTCAAAACAATACTTTCTAATTGGGTCCGCTTCTATTTTCTGACAAATAAACAAACATACACGGAATTTATTTGTAGCATTAAATAGCCGACGATGTGAAGAAAAATGCCTAGTAAGTATTCTGTTAAACTTTTACAATGTTTTTTTTTCAAAACGCTTCTTTCAGGAATTTCTGTTAATTGATCGAATGTACCTAACTAACATTAATAACTAAAAACGAATAGCTGATAAAACACAATAATACTATTAAATCTTTGGAAGTAACAAAAGCAACCTTGATAGTAGGGTAGGTACATTACAAGCGACATACCTAATTATTATAGACTAGCTGATGCCCGCGACTTCGTCCGCGTGGAATATGTTTCTTGATTCCCACGGGAACTCCTTAATTTTCCGGGATAAAAAGCAGAAATAGCCTATGTCACTCTCCAGGTCCTCAACAGTATACGCATGCCAAAAATCACGTCGATCCGTTGCTCCGTTGCAGCGTGATTAAAGGACAAACCAACAAACCAACAAACAAACTGACTTTCGCATTTATAATATTAGTATGATTAATCGATTCTACTTACGTACTTCTGATTCGCCTCTAGGTACATCTTGGTTAGATGATCTAGGTACATCTTATAACAATAAGGTCGATAGACGACACCTATTCACTTTTCATACTGAACTTCGTCCTTTAGAGCTTGATAGTACTTTTTAGAGCGTCTAACCGACGGAGATTAACCTATCCAAGTAAGTAAGTAGGTACCTAGGCTACTAGCGAGCTTTGATTATGAGCAAAATAGAGGAAAGTAGGTATTTATGTACATTTGAACAGACTTATTATTAGAACCGTTTAACAATCAACTACGTTGTTACCTACTAACACGACGTTTTGACGACCTCTCTGGCGCAGGTTGATCGCCGGGAATCGAACCCGGGAAGGGTTCGATTCCCGGCAGGGTCAATTTGGGAATTAATTTAATTTCTGAATTTTCTCTGGTCTGGCCCGGTGGGAGGCTTCGGCCGTGGCTAGTTACGACCCTACCGGCAAAGACGTACCGCCAAGCGATACCGTGTAGAAACCATTGAGGTATAATGTACTAACATATTACTTCAATGGTAGAAACCGACTAGAGGTATGGGTTTCATAGTCATACCTTTAACTGCCATACCCCTAACAGGTTAGTCCGCTACCATCTTAGACTGCATCATCACTTACCATCAGGTGAGATGGCAGTCAAGGGCTAACTTGTAGTGGAATAAAAAAATAAAAAATAACATATTTTCTGTTCATCAAAAATGGACAAAAAATAAAAATTGATGGCAACATAGATGGACTCAAGTCTCAAGTGAACAGTTTAAGCATGAATGCAGCGCAAGGCAGTGTTGAATAGACAGCTTATTAATATCGTCCGCCGGTCAAAAGTTAATCGGGTTTAAGTCGATCACATCGCCCACGAAGATCCATCACACTCGTCATTATTCACACACAAATTATGTAATTTCAATAAATGGAACTTATTGAATAGTGATGAGCGTCGGTAGGCCGCCGCGGCACCCCCGTCGAGATCCCCACGACTACTCACCATTTACACACTCAAATCTCTTCCACCTTACAGATCGAAAACCATACATTGCTTTTCTTCTTCAATTTTCTTAGAATAAAGTGTAGTCAGCGAGCAATGTAAGCGTACTTTTGGTTTAGATTAGTCTATTGTAAGTAGTAAGAGCACACGAGTATAGTAAGAGGCAATCTCCAATAAGCACTTAGATCCTCATTGTCTAAAATAAATGTATTTTGTTTGAATAAATCGAGCTCTCGGATGGAGGTCGCGATGGGTGTTAATGAACGTTATCGTACTTAATGGTACTGTACCTACTGTGTATATAGTCTTAAGAAAATATACCTACTTACTAGGTAGGTACCCTTATAGTCATGATCACCTTTCAATTCAGTGTCGGCTCACAACTGAGCAAGCATATAACATTTACTTGTATTCGAAATTTTTGTGAGCACGAATCTCTTCTCAGAATGAGAAGGGTGTGGCCATAGTCCACCACGCTAGTCAAGTGCGGCTTAGCAAACTTCACACACATTTCAGAACATTATGAAGAACTCTCGGGGGTGCAGGTTTCCTTACGAAGTTTTCCTTTACCGTCTAAATCAAGTCCTAATATTTAATGTCATAAAACACACATGACTTCGAAAAGTTAGAGATTCGTACCCGGGGATCACATTCCTGACCACCCGAATAGGAATCCGGGGGTCTGAAACTCTGAACCACTATCACCGCTTTTATATTATTATCATCTACATAAGTAGGTAGTTATGTACCTACTTTGTTTTTAAAGCGTAAAATTTGCAAAGAAAACCCACCGATAGATACAACTTACAATTTCTGAGGTTGTATGCTGCACATCTGAATGCTATTGCACAGTTGAAAGCTTGAAACCAATTGTACCTATACCATTGTAGCAGTATTTTAATGTCTTAATGTAAGATTTATAAGATTTCAAATGTTCGTAGAACAATTGCAAGGTGAAACCTTGGCTGTGGGCTGTGGCAATACCTAGTCTAAGAATTGTAAGTGAATGTACCTAAGCACGTATTGCACACGGAGAGGTTCACGGTACGTAGGTACCTGTTCGTACCTTTGTAGATAATTTATCAGTACCATAAAGAAAGGTACAATAATAGAGCGCTAAGCGGACTTGCCACGTCTGTAATTGATTTATAGGCAAATATTAAATCTGTTCTCACCGTACCCGATGTGAGTAATGACCGTGGCCGATGCTGTTTGAGGTTTTGTTGGACACTCGGCTCAATGTTGTGATTGACAGTGTATCTCGTATTTGAGTAATGAGCATCGGAAAAAAATGCAATTTAAAAGGATTCCTCAAATTAATTTACCCCTGAATCGATCATCTGTGTTCGGTGAATGTAAATGTCAACAAAACGTCCCAGCGAAACAGCATCACACTTATCAAAACAATACAAAATGCGGGATGTTATCGATAATGATCACGGCCAGGACAAGGCCGGCCAGGACAAGTCCATTTTTTGTGGGTTGACATAGCGCTAATAATACTCATGAGAAAAATGCGCGCCGGACCCCCGTCATCTTCCTTTTGTTTTTAATTTCTACCTCAGTGGCACCGATTTAATTGGGCTCAAGTCTCTCGAGCGAGAGCACCTTCGTATTTCACCTCGGCTCGCTTCATTTGAATATTTAAAGCATTTCGGGTTCCCGTCGCATTATTTTGTTTATTTACACAAATACAATATTATATATTTATTTCTGGGCCGTCGTCATTTATTAGGTGACGTGACTTACCGATGTCGCGTCCTTCCCAGTATCGGCATAGTTAACGCGGTGGACTCGCGTTCCATTTTAAAAGTTTAAGGTTGTTTGTTTGAGTTCTTCTTTTTGCCCGGTCGCGTCGCGGACGCGTGTGGCGAGTTGTGATCTTCGTTGTTTTCTCGCCAGCCCTTATCTTGGACAAGATTGCTCGTTTATAAATGAAGTTATATCGACCCAATTGAACACAAGGCTACGGAGGCGAGGCAAATTTTTAATTAGTTTCCGAAGATAGAGGATTTTAAGCAGGCATCCGGGAGCCGTGTATCGAGTGTGCGCCGATATCTTAATTGAGACGTGGACCAAACTTGGACGCCGCGAATCTGTCGAAGACAGGCATTTTGTTAATTGCGAACCAATATGGTTATTGATTAAGTATTGTTAATTAATATCGGAAATTAAAAGCTATCAAAATAAATATGATAAAGGTAGCTGCATCCGATGAAAACTACCGCAGTCATGATAAAATTAAACTAGCAATTACAATAAAGGTTTATTAGAGAATTATATCATCGTCAACGCAAGGAATAAACAGAAAAAAAAAATTGCCTATTGATCAGGAACAAGCGCTACCACATTAAAACCAATATTATCTGGTTCCCGCGCAATAAAATCACGGCAGATTTTCGCAGCGTCTTCCAAAAGACGTTCTGCAGTCGTCGGTCCATGGTTGATAGGCGAACACTTGCGTCCGTCCAACTCGTAAAGATTTCCATCTTTATGAATGAATGTAACGAAGTGATTATTAACTGGTTCGTTTTCTTCTGCGACTGCTTGATCAGCTGACTCCACAGTCTCCTTATAAGCTTGCAGAATGTTAGCAGAATTCTCTAAAAGAGCTCCTTTGCCAGCAGCATCTAGTCCTTTTGCATCATTTATGTAACTCTTCAGGAGTCCGTCATCAAGGGCAATTTTATTGGTGTTATTTGCAACGCTGTGTACCAAGGCAATAGTTCCACAAACGTTGCTTAGAACTTGCTTCAAGTAAAACACATCTTTCGGGGCTTCTTGTCCTTTCTTTAGCAGTTCGCTCTCTTGTTGAGCTCGATGTTGTTCATAGCTTTCAGAGAGTGGAAATAAAAGTATAACTGCTAATACAGGACGGGGCACCCAGTTCAGGGCGTCGTCTTCTAAGCCTACAACGTCTACCATACGCCATTTATTTGGAACTCCCAGCTTTTGAAGGTATCTGTTCATAGTCTCAGGGTTAGACTCCATTGGTAATGCGACAGCCATTTTGTCTTTCGTTTGTAACTCGTGCAATATTCGTAAATTTGTGATAGCAGAAAATAGATAGATTTCTTTGACTGGGTCTAATAAAACGTGAGAAACTCCAGTAAATCCACAACTCTGCGATATTTAAGTATTTTATCTTTGACAAATCTTTGACACTAACAAGTGGTGACACGTGAACTTCTTATTTTTTTCAAATGGAAACTTGATTACTCTAAAAAGTACAAAATATGTAATTTTAAATAAAAACATCTTCCACCTTATTTACACTTTATTCAGCTTTTGTCCATACAAAACATGCATTTTCTACGGAGCTACAAACCAACGCATCCGTTCAGCTACGTTATGCTGAATTAGTTTTGTTATGAACAGGAGCTGAATCGAGCTGAAGAGATAATACCTATGTGTAATTTTTCCCTTACTCTGCTTTGGAAACCTATGTATGCTAGAAAATAAAGTACGCACTGTGCCGTCGGCGCGTAGCTATGAGACCTACCCTAGATTGTGTAAGAAAATCGTAGGTAATCATAAACGTTTGTCAAACGTACGAGTATAATCCGAACTGTTTATTAAAATGTACCTATGTATATGAACCCCTTGAACAGTTTTAAGCTCTCAAATGATTGCGGTTTTCTTAGACAATTGTAGGTATTTATCGAATGCACGCACTTGAACTAAGTATAATATTTAAATTTGACACAGGCGTCGATCAGCAGGGCGACCGCGTATCTTTTGCATTAACCATTGTTACATCGCAATCACCTCTGATTGGTTAACACTCTTCCACTATTGGACGAAATCCATTGACGCAGCAAGAATACCATAAATTCAGCCAATCGGAGGTGATTGCGATGTATCAATGATTGATGCAAAAGATACGCGGTCGCCTTGCTGAAACGCCTTCTGTCCTAAATGCTCACTGAATACGTTCAGACTACTCTGAAGATAAGTAACTATGTTCATGCTGAACGTCTTTTTGTTTTCTCTACGTTCATCATAATAGATACAGCCGTGCCATCCAGACCAACTACAACGGAACTTATGCCCGTTTTCACCACCAATTCCTTCATTTTAGGGTACACCTAAGACCAAAAGGTGTCAATTTTCACATAGGTAGGTAAATGGTAGGTACAATGAGCATTGTTGGTAAATAGTTGAAAACCATTGAGTGTCCTTAGTAGGTTATTTTAAGGGACAATCCAGAAGTACCTATACTTAGGTATTTATGAGACACTTTTAATATACTTATTTGTACTCTTGTTTGGAACTTTCACGAGTAAATGATTAAACGTGTCCACTACACGTTTAATCATTTACATTTCCACGAGAGATTTAATGTAATTAGATAAAAATTGTATAAACTTAATGATATTATTAATTTGATCCGGCCACGATTGCTATCGTCAAGCTCTAAATCAAAAAGCGATCTAAACACAAAAGTATTCAATAATCGCTGAGTCTGCCGGCAGGAGACTGATATCGTCAAAATACTCGCGTTTATACTATTTTGAATATGGCGTCCGTATCCGCAGATTAAATCGAATGACATGAAACCACTAAAATTAACAGATACCTATTAGACTTCCCGTTTCATGAGATATAATGACAAACAGCAACAATGCTAACATTATACATAGAACAAGTTCTAGAAATGTTCCAAGTAATCTGTATCATAATTAAGACTGTTGACTGATTGACGCTGCACTTTGATTATTTATTTATTTATTTATTTATTCTGCACAAATATAACTTAAAACTAAACATAAAAATAGAAAGGACGTGTACAAGGACATCTTATCACTACAAAATGTGGATTTCTTCCAGATGCCCTAGGTGTGAGAATAATTAATAACCGAAATGCTTGTGTAGGTACAGAACCTAAGTACGTGATACAAAACCAAATATGATACATAATTTAAAAACATATATTATCTATAATATATAAATGATGAATACATATACAATATATAAATAATACATATACTATTAACATAATATATAAATAAATACATATACATATATATTATATATATATAAAATATGCTTATAATATATACATATACAACAGACAACTAAACATAAATGAAGAACTAATTATTATTTTCCAATGAAAGATAGTGTTGTTTCAGTCTTGACCTGAACACTCCAAGTGAAGGGTTGTCCCGAAGCATGTTCTCCGGAAGAGAATTCCAGAGACGTGTAGCCTGGGCAGCAAAGGATTTAGATTCGAAGATCGTATTGTATGAAGGTAGATCGAGAGTTCTCAGTGTTACACAGGAACGCATCGGGCGAGCTCTGGGAGGAGCTATCTGGAAGCGTTCCCGTATGTAGAGAGGGGTAGAAGATTGGAAAACTTTAAAGAGCAAGGTTATGATATGGACATTCCGGCGAAGGCGAATAGGGAGCCACTTCAGTTGACGTCGGAAATCGGAAATATGATCGAATTTGCGCAATCCGAATATAAAACGGATGCACAGATTCTGAAGCCGTTCTAATTTGTCGAGTAGCTCCTCTGTCGCATCCAAGTAGCATACGTCAGCGTAGTCGATGAGAGGTAGAAGAGAGTGTGCAAGCATTATCCTAGTAGGCAGAGGCAAGAAGTTCTGCAGTCTCTTTAAAGAATGGAGCGAGTAGTGTAACCGTCTACTGACCTCATTTATGTGCGCAGACCACGAAAGGTTACAGTCAATTATCAGTCCCAGATTCCTAGCTTTGTCGGTTCATGGTATGGGAACACCGTTATAGACTATTTGAGGTAAAGAACTGAAATTAACTTTGCTGCGCATCCTACTGCTACCCACTATGAGAGCCTGCGACTTTTTTGGGTTGACGAGTAGCCCGTAACATTCTGCCCAGCTCTTTATTTGTGCTAGGTCAGTATTGACAGCACCTACTGCTAAGGCAAGGTCATTAACTACTGCGTGCCTGTACAGCTGCAAATCGTCTGCATAAAGATGGTAGCGAGAAGAGATAACTTTGGAGATTTCATTTATGAAAATAGAAAATAATAACGGAGAGAGTACGCCGCCTTGAGGCACACCAGCAGTAAGATCAGCCCAGTCCGAAGAAGCTTCTTCAGTGCTAATCCTCTGCTGGCGACCGTGAAGGTATGACTTAAACCAATCTACCACGGAGGGAGAGACGTTAAGAGAGCGAAGGATAGCGAGCATTACGTCAAAGTCTACTGAGTTAAAGGCATTACTGAAATCAAGAAGTAGGTACTAGAACAGTAAGCTCTTTGTTATCCATAGCAAACCGGATATCATCAGTAACTTTAAGCAAGGCAGTTGAGGTACTATGAGATGGACGGAAACCAGACTGTAGAGGATTGAGAAGATTATTATGAGATAGATAAAGAGATATTTGCTTGAAAACTATGTTTTCTAGAACTTTAGAAAGGATTGGTAATATAGATATAGGGCGGTATTGCGAAAAAGAAGAGGGGTTACAAGTTTTGGGTAAAGGAATAACATTAGCCATTTTCCACGTAGTGGGAAAGGTTTTGGAGGCTAAGGAGAAATTTAGAATATGGGCAATGAACGGCACTATAGCGTCAATTACAAGTAAAAGCATGTCGCGACTAATGCCATCCACACCCACAGCTTTAGAAGAGATGGATAGGATACCCTTCTTAACATCACCCTCCGATATAAGATCGAAAACAAAGGACTCACAATTAGGTGGGGCTACCTGACACAGTTTATATGAAGAATAAAAAAATAACACTATGATTACGGTGTGCTACCCTTAAATCATGTTGAAAATTTATTTCCTCTTTACTTCCCCTACTAATAGGTACCTATTTAACATAAAATAAAACAAAAAATATTTCCATCTAAATATTTATTTCGCCCATTTGCATTAACATTTTCGATTAAAATTGCATACGCTTACATTTCATCTATTCAGCGATTCATTTACTACGGCTAACCGCTTTGCTTTGTACTTAACGATTTCTTTTGGTGGTCATCACACGTCATATACATACATACCTGTATTGTCAGTGAACAAGTTAATAAAAGAAAGAACAAAAGAACTACGGGCCCACGATCATCTTATAAAGGTATAAGACCCCTGGACTGGAACTATCAAAGTTGAAGTAACTATAGGGTACTTACCAGAGATTTGTATATTGCCGCAAGGAACTCTTATAATATTATTATACGACAAGGCAGTGCATTTCTGAATTTTCTTATGGTCTTCATATCAGTTCGGTTCGCGGTTTAGTCAGTTAAATAATATTGCGTATGAAAAATCAGCCCCTTTCTTCTTCTTCTTCTTCTTTCTGCTGGGCAGGTTTCCGCACATAAACCTACAGTTTGAGGTCTGTTGTACGTGAAAAAATCAGCCCCTATTGGTAGAATAGATTTATTAACAAAATGACTTAGACATATAACTACGAAATATACACTGCTTTATTGTGGTTTAATGTGTATATAATAGGAGATCAATTGTTCTGTTCACCGACAATACATCACAAACATACGAGCTGCAGAGTACAAATTGAGCCATGCATTTTCTCTTTATAATAATAATATACCTAATGACGAAATAAATAAACAGTTATACAATTCCATTTGAATCAATACGTTATAAAAATAGTCGAAAACATTTTTGGTAGGATAACAATAGATTTCGCGCGAGATGGGTGCCGTCCTGAGAAGAGCGCTAATGGCAACTGTTGGATGGAAGCAGGGGTAAGGCGAACAAGGAATAAGAAGTACCAAAACAGACAAATCTGTATGGCACATCACGAATGTGCAGTAACACCTGTGCTCCCGCTATTAAACATGCAGGAAAAGCAAGCAACCTTGCAATCAATCCCTCTATCTTAGGTAAATAGATAGATATTTGATAACAAAACAATGTCCTCTAAACAAACACCTATCTATTCTAGGTATCACCGACAGCCCTAGCTGCAGCCCGCTCTCCATGCAGGCTCTGCATTATACATAGCGACGAGACACCGAAACCCGTGCTGCGCGGGTGCAGCGGTGTTTCCACCCAACGAGAAGGCTCCCCAGAAACACTACCGGAAGTCCTCGCCGACCTGGTTGGCCTGCTTGGATTCTGGAGTGAGCTCGGCTGGCTGGAATGATCTGGCGGGGAGTCGCACCAGTGGTTTCACGTACAGCGGACGCCTGCGTCCAAATGCGGAAAATAATCCCAGGATACAAAGAAAAGGAAGAGAAGAGGACCGCCCATCTTTCTCTTTTATTTGTCTGTTTTAGCAAAATTAGAGAATTAAGCTTCTTGTTACTTTGTTAAAATATTGATAAAACCCAGGCCAAAGGATGACAATCAACTCGCGCAAAAATAGTACATTCATTGGTATCGTTTATATCGACTCAAACTATGGAGACATATTTTACGGAACGTATAGGTTACGATGTTACAATGAAAACTATAGGTAAATTCAATGATAGTTAACTATAGTATAATATTAATTATCAGTCAAAAGTATAGATGCTTAGGTAACTCAACACTTGTTCAGCGAGACACTGTTTGAAGACATAATAGCAATCCAAGCGTAAAGTATACATACCTAATTATTACAAATCAATGGTGGCAGCCATTTTCGGAATAAGTGACGTTTATACGAAAGCCGTTTATTGTCCGAAAAGTAGGTATGGCACTAACTACAAGATGGCAGCATCAAAACAGCTGTTCTATTTAGCGTTCATTTTTAGAAAAACTGACGTTTGAACGTTACTGCCCATCCTTCAAGATTGTATATGACACAAAATTATTATATCAGAACCGAGCGCACTCCATTAAAACGAAATTATAGATTCTTATTTGAATAGAATTAGAACGCTACAAAAGGCAAAGAAATTATGTTGACAAGTTCTAGAAACTTTGTCAGATTTTCGATGAAGCATTATGTTGTTTTAAAGTTAGACGGTATGTAATATTTAGTATTTACTATATCACTGTATTTGAAATTTGTATGATGAAAACAAAACACGGTCGTGGTTTTGATGTATTTTGTTGGTATTATATTATTATCTTTTGTTTCAAACAGTGTCCCTACCGCACTTCCCCATCAACACGTAACTACTCGATTAAAATACAAAGGTAAACAAGCCCTAACGGTAATTACTAGTAGGTTAATATGATTAAACATTAAATATAATAGCTAAAAACATTTCAGAAATTGTTCGTTGGAAATGTGACTTTATCACCTACGATTTAAGATCTATTTAATAAGTAATACATAGTTTTAAAAAGTTTCGTGTAAAAATTGAAAAATATCACTTGGTTATTGGAAAGACTTATACGAAAGACAGCATCCGGAATAAACGATCCTTAAATATATTTTATTTTAGTATTTATTATAATATAATGTCTAAAATATCTAACAAATCGTTACGAAACGTAATACTTTGTGAGGAATTTAAAAGTTAATAATTATATTTAATTATTTTTCATGTTTTTATACTTATCCAAAGAATGCATTGAAATCATGAACCAAGAGATCATAGAGTTAAAGCCATATTTCGGAAAATTTAAACTACTGCTCTGTGTAATGCCTTTGCAGCTACAAAGTACATGATACCAAGCTATTCATTATAATAATTGTAACTGTTATTTCTTGTTGCTGTTGTTTATTAAACGATATAATAATGTTAATAAATCTTAATTAATTAAAATTGCACTTTAATACCTAGGTTAAAAGAACATAAAAACATACGCAAATGAATTTTTTTATTCCAGTTCTTTGATTTGCTTATTTATCAAAATCATAATTATCTCTTACTAGATGATTCCCGCGACTTCGTCCGCGTGGATTTATGTTTCTTGATTCCCGCGGGAACTCTTCAATTTTCTGGGATAAAAAGTACCAGCTATGTCCTCCCCCGGGATACAACTTGTCCTTGTACCAAATTTCATCAAAATCGGTTGCGTAGTTGGGCCGTGAAAGCGTAGCAGACAGACAGACAGACACACTTTCGCATTTATAATATTAGTATGGATTATTGTTTAAAGAAATTTATGCAGTTAAAATATAGTTTTAACAAAGTACTGTTAAATTTTATATGTTATAATTATAATTAATAATACAGAAAAATAACATCTTGTTATAAAGACTTTTCTTGATTCCATTTAATTTTTTTAACAAATGTTAAAAAAACGCACAGTAACAATCAGTCCCACAGAAGATAAAATTTTGCATTTTAAAAAAGCTGTCCGTGACATAATATTCGCCAGTATGACAAATAATTTGAGCAATACAAAAAGTTAAGATCAAAAGTAAATATTTATCAAAAATTAACACTTGCCAAAAAAGCTTATGTTTGTAAAAATATTTTTAAAAAATTAAAAAATAATTATTTACGTTTATAAATTTGAAATATAGCGACTCGTAAAACGACGTATGTGTAAAGTCCCTGACCAACAAGCAAATTATAAGCATGCGGTAAAAATTGCAGCGGTTTTATTCGCAGATCAGGCCCTTAAGACTAAATAATAATAATAGTATAATAAATAATTGAAAATGCGACATATATCGAAAAAATTGCGTACACAAAAAATACTAATTATTATAAAAATAATTAATTTTACGAAAATAAATCTTTGTTTGTAATTTGACACATAATTATCACCGATTTAAAGTTAGTAATTACAACACTTTAATATAAAATACAATAAAAATACGCCTTCTGATTACCATATAAAAATAAAAGCATGCTGCTAGAAACTAGAAAATGATTGTACCTTCACATTTTCTGACACTGACTGGGCAAAATGGTAAAAAACCTTACTTGAATTGGGTCATTGATCAATATTCTTTCAGCTGCCACATGTACGTTTATACTTATAAAACATTTATCACCTGTTATATGGCCCCGATGTATAACTAAATGCATGAACAAATTATACAAAAAATAAAATCGTCAATTCGTCAATCTTTAACCTAATAACTAGTTCCTATATAAATGAAAATAATAATATGATATGCAATTAAACACGCAAAATAATACGCTATTCCTAAAAATTGTCTGTTACAATTATTACAGCAATTTTCTTTGACAATTTTCTTGCTACAAGCTTTTTCCAGGCGCTAGTAACAATTTAAACTCCTAAAAAGACTTATTATGGGTCTCACCAAACCTATCGATGCGAAACCGGCTTGAGCTGGTCAGAAAAGCTTTATGTGATTTTTTTGTATAGAATATTAACAGTGCAAACGCGTCAAAACGCCGTTCCGTGTCGATAGAAGTGGTGAGACCAGTACGTAAAAACTTACGTTACGTACGTTCCGAAATATTAGAGCGTAAATTGTTTTTACTGTTTAATTTCTCAGTAAGGTTGATAGCAAACTACTGTCAGTTTGGTCTCAACAAGCACTATACTTTCTATGTAACTGCAAATCAAAAAATTTCCTAAAACATTATCTAAACTTTTCTAGATTTTATATTCACGTAGTAAGCAAAAAAGTGTTCTAATAACATAATATCAAATCCTTTAAATGTTTATTTTAAACCAAAGTTTTCGACAACTATAAAAATATAGGTGCTACTATTCATGTACTATCTTGTACTTACTAAAATTAAAAGTTTTTTATAATTCAACGAATAAAATACATACATCATGTTCAAAAATTGAAATGTAATATTATCTGGTCGAAAACACATTGAGACAATATATTTTATCGAAACTAATATAAAAATAAGTTAATTGATGGAAACAATTCATCATTATAAAAAAAACGAATGCACCTAGGACTATAAGGAGATCATATTATTGCAAAAACGAGTCAATTTGAGTGAATTGGTTCGTAAGCAGGTCTGTCAGAATCCCGCAACTGCTGCATGAATGCACAAAATTACTTAAAATTTCGGTATTCTCCTTAATACCGGTGTAGTGCCGTATGATGACGTGGAAAAAAATATGAGATTTCACTCTGTGGTCTGTGGTCTGTGGCTTTTTAAAATCCTTAATCCCTTAAATCTCGTACAACGAGTAACAACTCAGACATAGGGTATATATAATCCCTAGGTTAAAATATTCTAGGAGCTACTGATTCAAAATCTGTAGATTTTGTAAGAATATTTACTTCTTGACAGCGATGAAATGTATACATCAAGTATGGAAACACAATTATGTCAAAGAAAAACGGACCTAAAGTTCATTAAAGTGGTTACCAAGGATTAAAAGTCCAAAACAAAATATTGCGTCAATGTGCCTTTGATCCACTCGTCATTAAAGTAATCCCTCGTGGGTAATTGTTAGCAATGTGACTCGCCGTTCTCATGGTGGCCGGAGTCGAAGCTGCTGAGATGGCCGAGCCCCTTGGGGGGGATGGGGGGCGGTGTCTCCCCTTCGTCCACGTGCAAGGGTTCAGACATCATTGAGATTATCTCCTCGTAGCGGAGCGATTCAACCAGCTCGAAATCTGAAACAATATTATGTGATATGACGAGAATAATTGCTATACCCTTCATGATTTACTCCCTGCGAAAAGGGATAGTAACAAATTTGGTGCTGACATTTTAGTTTACATCAAATTTTAACGCATTTTTCTTATATTTACAGTTTAAAATGGTTCTCAAAATTAAAACTAACCAAGGAGGTGAATTTTAGGTCCTTTGGAAAACCGTCTATTTAATAATGATTATAATCACTAAAAAATAATTCATTACAATAGTTGTCAAATACTCAATTCTATACAGATAAGATATATAATTGGACATACCGTGGTTGTGTCGATGGTCGTCCGCATTGGTGTAGTGGTGCGCGTCCACACTCACGCCCGAGTCGCGCTCCTCGCACGCGCCTCGCCCCGCGCGCCGAGGCACAGCCGGCGCCTCGCCCCACGACTTTTTATCGCCTGACAACAAATCAGTTATAGTTAGTTCTTAGTTCTTTAAAACACTGCGTGCATTTAGGTCTAAAATTTATTTTTATTTATTTATTTACTATTATTAATCTCATAAGGTAAGATCTTAAATAATATAAATATAGTACATTCGTAATTTAACTTTAATGCCTTAGTATTAAGGTTTTTTCTTTAAATTATTTTAAATATTTGTTTTCACTTCTATCGGCAGTCCCTATGACTGCCAATTTTGTTTTTAAATATTATTGATGATGATATAACGTACCAGAGACACGCGGAGGCAGCGGCGGGGCGTCCCCGGGCTCACTCCAAGAGGCGCGGCTGTGACGACGGGTCTCCACTTCTTCATCCACCACGTCGCTGCAATAAAACAGTAGGTTTTTTTTTTATCCACTACAATTTAGCCCTTGACTGCGATCTCACCTGATGGTAAGTGATGATGCAGTCTAAGTTGGTAGCGGGCTAACCTGTTAGGGGCACGGCAGTTATATTAAACCCATACCCCTATTCGGTTTCTACACGGCATCGTACCGGAACGCTAAATCGCTTGGCGGCGCGTCTTCGCCGGTAGGGTGGTAACTAGCCACCGCCGAAGCCTCCCACCAGGCCAGACCAGGGAAAATTCAGAAATTATAAATTCCCAAATTGACCCTGCCGGGGATCGAACCCGGGGCCTCCGCACGTTAAGGCAACAGCGCTACACACTGCGCCACGAAGGTCGAAAACGTGTGCTCAATATGAGATTTAACATCTCACCAATGTTGATAGAATTCGAGCGTCGTATTCACAAATAAAGTCCGTGTCAGAGTAAAATGAACCAAAATTTACTTGATTTAAAGTCAAAAATTATTTTAATTTCCGGTATTTCTCAAAAGGTGGTCGGGTAGGGCTTCTCGGGACAGTCCTTGTTGTCCGTCACGGGCAGACTGCTAGACATTATATTCTGCTAGTCTGTTGATAAATCGCTTGCCGCGCATGTACAAGTCCTGCGGGCTTGAGAAAAAACTGAGAAATTTTATGAGAAAAAACTGAATCGCTGTCTTACCGGTATTTCTCCAATGGCGGTCGGGTAGGGCTTCTCGGGTCGCCAGATTTGGGTCTACAAGGCAACGGCGGTGCTGACTTGATCATGGAGTTGTCTTCTGGACAGTCTCTGTTGTCCGTCACGGGCAGACTGCTGGACATTATACTCTGCTGGTCCAGCGTTTCCTCTAATGAATACTGGAAGAAAATTTAAATTTATTGAGCAGTCGCCTATATAAATAGAACATCTAAAACGCTGAGTGACTGGCTGATAAAATAGGTAAAAAACTGAAAGAGAACACTTTTACGAGTTGGTGATTGGTTGGTTCCTATTGCACACATGACCACTGACATAGATTAAGAATATTACAGATAGGTCATGGTGTGTATGTTACATGACCTTTCTATAATATTCTTAAATTTTTTTCTGTCTATCAGATAAAGATTGTTTTAGTTAAGTATATACAAACCATAGTAAGCACTCTAATTATATATACTCCATATTTATTCCAAGGCGATTACCAGCGCTTATAGTGGCGTACCTACGCTATTACAGCATTACGCTTAGGTGATACCCCTTTTTGGATTCTTTGCGACGCCGCGCCGCCGGAATTTTGTATGTAATATTATTTAATTATAGTTTGTGTGTGTAATTTGTGCATTTATGCGTTTTAATTAGGAGAAGAGTTGCCGGTTGTGATGAATGTAAATCATTCTCTTTATTGTCTTCTCAGTTCAGAGAAGTACTGCAAATTTGTAGTTATTTAGTAATAAGAAAAGAAAGCGATTTTTTTCTTTTTTTTGAGAAAACCGAGGAACCGCGAATGCGTTGCTGGCTTGTAATTAATGTGTCTATCCGCCCCTTGATTGTAGCCCCATAATATTATGGTTTGGAAGGACAGGTGGAAGCTGGTTCCATAATTTGCAGATACGGGCGAAATAAGAGGAAGATTATGTACTGACGTCACAGTTTACTTACAATCGGCTTGTTGTAAAGATGCCCTTCTTCATAATACCCATCGCTCTGTTGGACACTGTGCGATCGTTTATCCAACGCTGGGACTGGAGGCAATGGTGTGCTGAAAATAAAAAAAGTTAACTCAACTTCTGAAGTTTTTCTTATGGCAGCAAAAATCAACAAGAATTTTTCCACGTGGATTTAGAATTTTTATAAGTCTCGACGAACTTGATTCGGAATGCGAAGTAGTAAAGATGTAGAAAGATAGAACGCTTTTGTCCATATTTGGGTTGCATATCTCTGTACAAAATTTCACCGTGATAAAGAACAGACAGACAGACAGACACAATTACGTTGTTTTTTTCACCACTTGTTATCCCTAGACTGCGATCTTATCTGGTATAAGTGATACCTATTAGGGATATATGGATGAATATAGACTATTGACTCACTTGACAATGCTTTCGGATAACTGCCGTCTAGCGCGTGCAAGTCCAGGACCAAGATTCTGCCTCAGTTGGGTGAAGCGTTCCACTAGTCGCCTGCAAGAAAAAATTAGAATTATCCCGGGCATATTATTATAATAATTACCTGCTCAATTTGGCCGCAACAACGCTTCTCTAAACGTACTATTACTACAAAACTCCGCCTTAAGACACAAAATGGGTCCTTACATATGCAACGGCTTTACTATCTCTGGTGCTAACCGACCGTGTAAAGTTAACCCTGCTTCGACTACAGCTAGCTGCGAAGATATCAGCCTCCTCAATTTGGCCGCGGCGTCGGTTCCTTAACCATAGCGTTAGTACTAAGCTCTGCAGATAGGAACGCTTGATCATAAATAATACTAATAATTTATAGCCACAGAAAATTGAAACTCACCTATGCAACGGCTTGACTTCCTCCGGCGCTAACCGACCATGTAAAGTTAACCCTGCTTCGACTACAGCTAGCTGGGAAGCTATCAGCCTTCTCAATTTGGCCGCGGCGGCCGCTTCCCTGGGCGCGGCGTTTCTGCTGAACTCCGCAGTCAGGAAGGCTTGCTCGTATTTAGTGATGCCTCCTTGTACGTTAGCGTCTATCGTTCCTTGGAGTCTCATTGAGAAGGGATTGATATTTTGTGTTGGATCCGCAGTGTATTGGGATATGAGACTTCGCAGTTCCCGTTCTGTTGCTTCCATGGTTTCGCAGGCGAACTGTAAAGACAAGTTTTTATAAGGATAAATGTAAGTAGGGGTAATTGGAGGCACTTAGCAAAAAATAATATGTTTAATCGATTGATAGAGAAACGTTTCGAACAAAGAAACACTTGAGAAATCAGCTTCACACACACAAAAAGCACATAACTTTACTCAGCTTTCTTCACAATACCAATTTAAATGGTTAGCAGTCACAATTATCCCATTCTGCAGAGTTAATGTAACAATTCAAAAACCTTTAAAACTTTAACCTTTTTATTTTTAAATTAAAAATTGCTAGTAAATTCTATTCGTCGAGCGTAGTAAGTGCCAAAAGATCAATAGTGGAATGTTTATTCAGAAGGTGACATTGTTGTTATAATTTATCATACGTACTTCGACTGGAGGAATTTCTTCCATGGTTCTGGATATGACTTCGGACCATCTCAATATGCCTGGTAGCGTATTCTCTGTTACTAAGGTAGTTCGTTCTATCCATAAGCTCTGCAAAACAAATAAAAAACACAACAGTCGCAATAAAAAAAATAAGAGACAATTGCAGCATTGATGACAAAGTATGGCAATAATAGTCACATTATTATTATAAAATTGAGATATAGGAGGCTAAACCGTTTTCTACAAGTTTCTCAACAATTCCTCTCATCAAAGGTTATATGATTGAAGTGGCTTTAGTGATAAGGGGGATTACTACCATCTCTTAAAGCAATATTATTTCAACAGTTTTATGTCGCATACCTTGACGTTAAAATATAATCATTATAATTCTAAAACACGAAAGTCAACAATATTAAAACAATACAGATTTAAACGATGACAGTATGCTCCAAGACCTCCTCTCTCCCAGATATGCACACTAATTTACTAAGTTAAATTTCTTCTAGCTTTGAATAGCTTCTAGCATAAAGAACTCAATTAATCAATCAAGGCAAGCTGATAACAAAAATACCTTGAACTCGTTGTCCTTATCGATGGGCGGTTTCTGTAAGGGTCGATCGCAGAGAAAGGTATCGACGTCGTTGCACGCGTAGAAGCGTTTCACTTGATCCGGCGCGCCCGAAGGCCACGTGCGCCTTGACGTCACCGGCTTTACGTTGCAGATTTGAATATCTGTCAATTTGGATAATGATTGTGTAATGTCACACTGAGAGTGATCTATCGCAGTTGATAACACGAATATCAGAGACTTTACTGCCAGGTGAATAAAATCAATCTGAATTGAAGAGCGCGTTTGTTATTATATCGAAGGAATTTATGCGACAAATCATCAAAATGTAGCGAAGACGTGATCAGTGATCACATTTCAAATTACGTCAAAGTCACGAGACTACGGCAGGACCGGTACGTTTTTGGCCTTTTATGCCATACTTAAAGTGGTTTTTCTTAAAATGGGAAACAAGCTCAATCTAACATTATTTTAATTCGTAGTTTTGTTCTACCGGTCTAGTGAGCCAGACTATATAATTCGTTTCCAACGCCATCTCTCAGGATTGCTCCTCGACCCATTGTATAAAATATCTCATTAGCACAGCATAAATATATATCATCCTTACAATAGGTTGACGCCCATATAAATTGTAGACCACAGGCTCACCTACTACACCTTCGTATACACCTTCAAGCTGCAATTTTCTGCTAGAATTACTGAACGTTGTAACGAAAATTCTGCCCATATGGATACTCAGCGTTGATGTCTAGACTCGTCCGTGGGTGGACTAGTAGAAAATAACATATATCCTTAGTTTAGGTAATAACCTAACAGGTTTAGGTATTACAGTTTTAAGACATACTTATTAGTATGTCTTAAAACTGTAATCATACTCACACTGGCCATCCGCAGCGATAATGGAGTCATCGGGTGGAGTATTGCGCATGAGGATGTGCGCGGATACATATTCCGCCTGCAGACGTTGAGTGAACGCGCCTATACGCTCGTAGTCGTGTCCGCGGTACACAAACTGCTTGTTCTATGTAGAGAAACAACAAAAGCAATGCAATTTTTTCAATCATTTTCAAGGCGATGAAAACTATGCATATAGTATGTATATGTATATAGTATGCGGACCAACCCCCGATTGTGTAAGGAAATCGTAATTGTTCGTCAAACGTATAATTCGACCTGTTTAAGGAATTCATAGATGCCTGCACGTCAAAAAGCATGTATGAACTCCTGAAACAGTTGGAGTAATACGTTATAAGCTGTCAAATTATTACGATTTGCTTAGACAATGGGGCTTATGATTACCTTATATCGCACGTATATACGCATGCACGCTCGTAAGTATAACGTGCATGCATTAACAAACGCGTACAAAAGAATATTTCTGTAGTATTTTATATGTGTCAGTTTAGTATTTTGTAAGCCGTTAACAAAGCCGAAATATATCTTAAATAGCATAGAGGCTTGATTATGATTTCAACTCTCCTATGTGTTGAAGAAACTGACCACATATTATTTCAAAGTCAAATCACACAAACACAGTAAAAAAGCTGCTGTGACACAGCCAGGATTCTTTCATAATTAAGATATATAGGCCTTTAAGAGAAATGTACAAAAGGTATAAGTATCTTCGCGGGTGTTTTTAGTAATATAAAGGGAAACCTTCAAATAAATTACATTTAAACCTTCAATAGCGTTTACATACTCAATTGTGTACTTACCCTCACAAACAAAGGGCAGCCTTTCCCATAGAATCCAACTCTAAAGTACTCCGGTTCAGGTCTCAACTGCTCCAACACAGAGTCCAAGAAAGTTGCATGCATCCTCAGACAGTGCGCCAAACGCGCGTAATCGCACAGCTTCACTTCGTATAATGTTGCCAATTCACGAAGCAGGGGCAATCCTTTTTCCCAGCACTGAAAAGTGTTTCTTTAATCATTCAAAAGTCCCAAATAATCTAAAATAATGAATGTGCGAAAATTATGCTACCTTTTCACAACTTTTTAAAATAAAAATTACGAGAACATAGTGGCACATTTTATCTATTATTGCGTTATTCATTATAGCTTTATTTTTGTCTCAGTTATTTCAACATGACACAAAAAACTCAGAATTTCCAATCCATCATCATCGAGATTGTTGGGTATTATAATGCTTACCTTTCCGCGATCGAAATACTGGAGCACTTGGTTGTAAAGAGCCTCTTTACGCTTCCATTCCACAGCTTCAGGATGTTCAGGGTCGACTCCGACTTGATCGCTGTCCCAACTCAAACTTTCAGCATACAGCTAAAAAATGTTATTCACATAAAATTATTATGCCGGCGTCCGAAAATCTAAATAGCATGTCATTAAAGAGAATTGAGTAAAAAGTAACGTATTAAAAGCGACCATACAACACTAGTTTGATAAATAATTATTAAGAGGTCTTACCAATAGAGTACATCCAGCTTCTACCCAGTTGTCGGAAGCTATGTGGAGGTCGTGCAATTTGTAAACGTAACGCAAATACATCTCTTTGCGATCGATCTCGTTTTTGTAGAAATTCTGAAATTTAAGAGAATACCTGTCGAAACACTCAGAAGAAAAGCTGCAGGCTTGGAATGACTATCGGGAGAACACTTTAGCACATATTTTTATAGTTTTTTTTGTGGAATCTTTGGATGTCTGCGTGTTTTATTTTTATTACATTACAAAATATTTCAATACTAATATTATAAATTCGAAAGTTTGGATGGATGTTTGTTACGCCGGAACTGTTCAACAGATTTAGATGAAATTTGGCTTTATTATGATGTTGATGAAATATGGCAAGGTTATTTTTATCCTGGCGCTTTTAGGTCGCTATTGGCTCTCCTAGAAAAAACATTCATGCCTTTTTAAAAGCATAAATCCTACATTTTCTAACCCCAAAAAACATTCTAATTTTATTTACATACTTTATTACTTGTGATCATAAAAAAATTATGTTATTAAACTATGCTAAATTACGGTTGCCTGTAAAGTCTCTCTATCCCTTTGTTCCGCGCTCTCACTTGCACGCTCAGGCTCAGGCGGAACGTGACACTTTTTCGTGCGCCGGTGTTCATCGATTTATAAGACGTTATCACGTCAAAAAAGATATCTTGTTCTCTTTTTTTTTTCAAATAAAAAAACATCTTACCAGTAGGTTGACAGTGGCGGCCATGCGTTTGTCCCTGTGCTCAGCGCCCTGCATCACGGCGCGGTAGTCCAGCAGTCGCTCCAGCAGCCTCGTCACACAGCCGACAAACGCCGCGCCCGCTTCGCGCCAACCCTCCGTTGATACGCGCTCCATTAGCCTGACAACCGATACAATAAAGTTCTCCCGGAGTCCCGACACAGCGGGCACTCTAAACCAGGAGTGAACTGTTACGGAACTCTACACCGCTAGGATATGGAATGCCCTCCCGGCTTCCGTTTTCCCCTCCTCTTTTAATATAGGTACCTCCAAATCAAGAGTGAATAGGCATCTTCTAGGCAAGCGCGCTCTACCTTAGGCTGCATCACCATTTGCAAGCAAGTCTGATTGCAGCCAAGCGCTAGCCTATATATTTATGGAGCTCCGTAACCGAAAATATCGGACATCCGAAATAAAAGTCTAATCGTAACCGTAACCGAATCCGATATAAAAGTTTTAATTAATTTTGGAAAGGGGCGGAGTCTATGAGACATGTTATGACAGGTTTTTTTTGTTGCGAGCCTATTGATGATTTGCTAGTTTTTGCGAGCCGACACACTAGATTTGATGATGTGCTAGCCGCGCGCTAAATCATAAAAATCCAATATTTGTAACCGAAACTAACGGATAATTCGAAATAATTGCATATCCGTAACCGTATCTGAATAATATCTGAATCCGGTATAACATTATTTCTGTATCCGTATCCAGATCAGAAATTTCCACAACATCCCTGCTCTAACCAACCTGCTCCAGCCAACTGCGCGGGAGACGTTATAGCAGAGCTGGCTCACTTGTCACGTGACCTGAGATATTTAATGGAAATATAAAGGAAATACAACAATACTTACACAGAACTCAAATGCTCCCTGAAGATAGGTTTGCATTAACATTAATAAAAGGACTGTATTAATTATTTTATATTTTAGACATACTTACCATAAATTTTTGGCAATCAGTTTTCAAAGTACATCTTAAAACTTTCAAATCTAAGAACTTGACTGAACCAAGTCTAAAAAAGATTAACTTACACAGTGTCAAATAGTCTTCGGTAATGATCATCAGCCTTATTATCAGCAACCAAAGAGTCCAGCTTATCCACCAGCGCAGCCTCAGTTCGCCTAGCGGATCCCGTAGCGGCCCGTTCAGCCGCCATCAACGCCACTAGAGCACCTAGAGCCGCCCTTCGCAGTTCCGGAACTAAAGTCACTTCGAGTAGGGCCCCTACCGCCGGCCCTATTAGCTGGAGCTGTGCGGGCCCTGATAAAGTACCTAATACGTAAGTATTTAGGTATTAAAAAAATGGTATCTTGCATGACAACACAGTTTATAGAGCTTGAGCGTGAAATAGTATATTGTGTGCTTCGGGGTGAAACAAAACTATTTCAGACGAGGATGAAGTTGCCTGTCTGCGCGAAGCGAGGCCTGGCATCACCCGAAATCTGATATCGTGTTTCATCCCGTGGCGCACACACTATTTTTCATATAGTCTGCATTAAAAGTGCGAGTTTTATCAAAATTGTGTTTCTTATTTATTTTAGTTGCTAGGTTGTTGTTTACAAATATCATATCTGGTGATGGTCTGAAATTGAATAGATTCAGGTGGCTTAACGGGCATTGAACCTCGCATTTTCAATGCAGGTTGAATGAAAACGAATTAACATCGAATTAAAATGGTCTTTAACTGCCTTGTTTTAAAGTTCAAATTGTTTCAGCGCAGTGCTTCAAGCGGCTCGCGAAAAAAATAGGTTGTAGGGTAAACTTCCATTGTATTCCATTTAAAAGTTCCCATGTGCATACCTTTTGATGCTGGTCCTCTACAATATAAAATTACTATTCTAATCATTCTATTTAACAGGGTAGGTTACTCAATTATAAGTCGCATATAAAACTGTCATACTTTTTACATTTAGATAGGGTAAAGTTACCTAATCTAGTCCACACAGCAAGCAGATGCAAGGCGGCCGCGGCTCGCATGCTAGCTCTCTCGGGACCTCGAGCCCATCGCTCGGACTGAAGCGCGCTCGCTGTCACTAAGGCCACACCCAGCTCCAGGTAACCCGACCATAACTGATAAAAACATACACGCCGAATTGATAAACTACTCCTTTTTGGAAGTCGGTTAAAAATAGCATTATAATAACTAAATTAATCAATAATGCAACACTTCTATAATAGATAACTAGAAACTGTCTATTGAAAATTGAGAGTTGATTATTGAATAATTTAGATACCTACCGGCAGCTCTGGGGCCATATAAAACTCAAGGCAAAACAAAAAAGACTTCGTCCGCGGATCCTTCGTGCGTGGATTGAGGTTTTTCGGTTCCCGCGGGAACTCTACTTTTCCAGGATAAAAAGTAGCCTATGTTGTTATTCCAGACTATAATCTATCTCTGTGCCAAATTTCATCCATAACAGTTCAGCCGTTCTGGCGTGATTGACCACCCATACATCTATCCATACTTCCGCATTAATAATATTAGTATATAGATTTGGAGGTATTCCAACCAATTATTTATGTAATTTTCTGTCATTTTGCACCCTTAGCTTTCATCAGGGTTTTCTCAAAGGTTATTGGAAAAACTTTATCGTTGTAAAAATACATAAGCTTATTTAATATCATATCATAGTAAAGGGTGCTTTAAGATGTGTTATACGTTTAATATTGTATTTTTGAATTTTTTAACGAAAATAATAGATATCAAACTTACCTGAGAATCAAACTGTGGAGGTTCATCTCCTAAAAATCTTTCCAATAACGGTTTCGCCAAGTCTTGTAAAGCCGACAACAGCACTTTGCAGCTCTGAACTCTTAGTACCATCCAGTCAGAAGGAAATACCTGATAAAATTATAAAATAGCTAAGAGTTTTGACAATATTATATTACTTGAATTGCACGTGGATTAGTTATACTAAACTAGTACTATCAAAACCGGCTTACATTAGCTACACTTTATTAGCATAATGTTTTACGAAGTGAATATTAATGAAAAGATAAAATAAAATTTTGTGTAACTTGACTGTAATTCTCAAGTATGCAAATGGAGTTTTTTTAGGGTTCCGTACCCAAAGGGTAAAAACGGGACCCTATTACTAAGACTCCGCTGTCTGTCTGTCTGTCTGTCTCCAGGCTGTATCTCATAGACCGTGATAGCTAGAAAGCTGAAATTTTCACAAATGATGTATTTCCGTTGCCGCTATAACAACAAATACTAAAAATTAAAAAAATATATATATTAAGGGGGGTCCCCATACAATAAACGTGTTTTTTTCGTATTTTTTTGCTCAATATTAAAAACGGTAACAGGTAGACGGTTCAAATTTTCACAGAATATGCAGCGCTTGTAGGATAGAATACTACTATACTAAACTATTTAAAAACTAACGCACGCCTAAAGACATACCATCAATCGATTTAGCATTTCGGTAAGATGTCATAAAGCAACCGATTATAGAACAAGGTCTTGAAAAGAATGTACGCGTAACTTCGAAATTATCAAATTTTAGGCTTAGGGTACGTCTACTAAAGCGGATTTGTAAGCTGAGCATTAAAACTATTGATAGATGAAGTGTTAACTTATTAAGTCATCTCTGTGTAAACTAATCGGGCAGCTAAGAGTCTTCACTCCACTCCGTTTCAACCGATCTTAAATCCCTTGTCAAACACAAGGCGAATCAAACACGTAGCGCAATAAGGATACAAAACTCTTTGCCACGCGTTCATTTTACTATGTGTTCGACAAGGGTTAAAAAATAGAACAATACTTACGTCCTGTTCAATCAAATGTCTGAAGACGAGAAAAGCTCGCATCAAGAAGTCTTTCAGAGGTTTCCGATCGTGCGGATGCGGCGCCAGGTGACTCCACAGGCGCTGGTAGTGTGCGGGTTTTAGCAGTTCCATCACTCCGAGGAGACCAGCTACCATTGGACCCTAGATATGGAATATTTTCTTTATTGGGTATATTTTTAAAGCTCAATTTTAACAATAAATTGTACGCCACTCTATTCACGTAGTTAAGGTATTTTGATAACCGCGGGAATAATTTTAATAGGATAAAAAGTCTTAAAATCGTTCCTCCCCTCCCCCTCCTCCAGGAATGCAATCTCTGTAGCATTAGAGAAGGTCTATTTCAGGTGTAGTCTTGTACACTATACCATGAATATATAGGATATAGGACAATACCTAGATTGTATAAAAATAAAATATATTTTAAATTTTTCGGTATGTTTCCAAGGTGGCGCCCTTCCAGACATAGAGAGCGAATCATCGCCATAGAGAGCGAATCCTCACCAATATCAATGAAGTCATTATATTTGACACTTGACAGAAAACAATAAAATATGAATCTGAAATTATACCATTTTAGTGTCGCTAATCGTGGAAAGATTAAATAATATTACCACTGAAATTAAGATGTATTCGTGGATTTGGACAGTGGTTTTATTACGTACGCAAAATTACGTTAAATTGAAGTTAACCAGACTCAAGGGAAAAACTGCGAAATCCCACGGGAGGGAAGGGCCGAATGGGCGCTATAGTAATATTTGAACTCACCAACACAGGCGAGTTGCCACCAATCAGATGCAGCACAATTTCAACCAACACATCCAAGGTGTTCAAACACAGCACATCGACGTCCGGATCCAGTTCATCGTCGTCCACCGGCTGGTCCGGATCCTCCTTCTTCCACAATAGTGTCACCAGCTCTCCAAGCATATCTGCGCATTGGGTCAGCTCGTCTCGACGCGCGAGGTGGACGCGTAAATGGTGGCATGCGGTTGTTAGGACGATGTTTCTCGCTTCTATAATAAAATGAAAATGAAAAAATGTTTATAATCATAAAACAATAGGACAATTTTTTCTTATGACCAATGGTACCCACACTCGGTAATTCTGTATCGTGGGTACCTATTACACATTAAACATGATAGATTAACAGTAAATTATTATTTATATAAGACAAAGTATACAGGTTACCACAAATATAGTATTGCAGTTGCATTTTTTGTTTGCAAACTTTACCCCCTTAGGGGTTGAATTTTCAAAAATCCTTTCTAAGCGCCATAATAGCTATCTGTATCAGATCAGTCAGTCAATCACATTTTTATATATTTAGACATACCAGGGTCTTGTCCGAGAGGTCCCTTCAGTATATCCTGGGCGGCTTGCAGTCGTGCTTTGGCCAACGCTGGGGGGGCATTGGCCGCGGGCGCGTCTAACATGGCCGCTGTTATGCGACCAGCTTCCACCGGCCCCAGCGCCGATGCCACTTCCTTGGCTACACTAGCCCATGAAGTCATTAGGGCCACCTAAAATATTTAAGAAAATACTTTCATAGCTGATGATGACAACATCAATCTTATTCAAAATGAAATGAAATGAAATGAATTTATTTATTTCAGGTAGGACCACTTGTGACACTTATGAAATGTCATGATTCTTCAAATAGGACACTTCTTACAGTCGGTCGGCAGAACGTTTAGATAGAACAATCCTGCTGGGGGCTAGATTAGACAGCCAGGGCAATGAACTTTTTATGTTTTTTGTTGTTTATGTTATAGCATCAAAAATTAAACTATCTGGCACTTAATTGGCCCGTCGCAAGATACTCTTAGATGCAAGATGCCTATTGTACAGATTCTTCCCTAAATGTGTGCTATATGTTCTTCTGTTTTTGTATTTAGCTTGGTGTGCAATAAAAGTATTTTTCATTTCATTTTTTTCATTTCCTTACGAAGATATACTGCTGATAATAAATAAAATATGCTGAGGATATGCAAGGCCACTCTAGTTTCCTTTCGGAAGCATATCAACACTTCATACTAACATCAGAACGATTTAACTCTTACTTGGGCCGACGCGAGATGTTCCCTATGAGGATGTTGAGCCAACGCCTTCAGCGCATGCAACGCCGCTCTCACGTCCTTTCGGAAGCTGTCCTCATACTGGCCGCCCGTAGCTCGCGCGAACAAACCGCGAAATATAACACTGATGATCTTACACTTACATGGGCCGGCGCAAGATGCTCCCTGTGAGAATGTTGAGCCAAAGCCTTCAGCGCATGCAACGCCGCTCTCACGTCTCTTCGGAAGCTGTCCTCATACTGGCCGCCCGTAGCTCGCGCGAACAAACCGCGAAATATAACACTGATGATCTTACACTTACTTGGGCCGGCGCGAGATGTTCCCTATGAGGATGTTGAGCCAAAGCCTTCAGCGCATGCAACGCCGCTCTCACGTCTTTTCGGAAGCTGTCCTCATACTGGCCGCCCGTAGCTCGCGCGAACAAACCGCGAAATATAACACTGATGATCTTACACTTACTTGGGCCGGCGCGAGATGTTCCCTATGAGGATGTTGAGCCAAAGCCTTCAGCGCATGCAAGGCCGCTCTCACGTCCCTTCGGAAGCTGTCCTCATACTGGCCGCCCGTAGCTCGCGCGAACAGACATCGCGAGCGAACCGCTAAACGGAACACTGCGCCTAAAGAGCGCAGACATTTGCGTATTGGCTCTTGGCCTTCTGCGCCCGCGGCCCATTCTGCGCAATGCTGGACTGATGATAACAGGCCTCTGTGAATGCAATTCAAACACTTGTAAAAGTTTTTGAAATGATAAATCTTATGATTTGACTTCAAAAAGCATTAAATAAGTAAAAGTACTAAATGGCACGTGGTATCACCTAATCCAAAAAGTCGAAGTCGTGGTACTAAAAGTACCACGACTTCGTCCGCGTAGATTTAGGTTTCTTTCTAGGATTTAGGAAAATTCTGTGGGAACTCTTAAATCAATTTCCGGGATAAAATGTTTGCATTTATAACAGTAGTTAGTACCAATTTAATTTCCATCACCAGATATTGTTAGTTAATTAGTAAACCTATTATAAATATTAATAAAATGAAATAAATCACGGTTTTATTAAACACGATCAATTTTAAGTGATAAAGCAAAGGAGAAAAAATAATACGTACTTATAAACGAGGGCAGCGGAGAAATGTTCTTCAATGTAAACATCCAAAACTGGTCGGAAGTGTTGAAACCTCGTTTCGTCCAACAAACTGCAGATTGATACCAAGACTAGGAACACTGTGCCGGAATGTGGAGTACTGTAATACAAACACAAAATTATACTTATTAACACCTAATATATAAAATTAATATACAGAGGCATATTTGAGGCATTCGAGGGACTAGTGGCCTATTTGCGACAAGGCTTATCAGTCGATTTCGATTGTTATGCAACATTGACCCAAGTCGGTAACTGGATGGGTGACCGAATTTGGTCTTTTTCGTTTCCTCCATGAGCACGTTAAGCCGTCTGTCCCGGTTATTATCATTAACGTCTGATAATAATCATTAGGAACCTAAAAGTTGAAATAGTACTCTTATTCGAGTCGTATGCGGCAAGATCTGTGAACCCACCCAGTCATTATCGCAAGAAAACTCTTGTCATTATGTGATTAATGGAATGGGGTCCCTCAGCAACGAGGAAAACGACGCAGAGAGAGGAAGAAGAGTCAGTACCTGTTACCATCCTCAGTGGAAAACAAAGCGAACAGAGCATCGAGCACGTCACGTAGGAACTTGATCAGTTCCTCGCAGCTCAGCCCGTCCCCCAACCGCAGTACGCGGAGTAATGTCTCTTGCACTTTCTCCGGCCGAGCGCGCCATTGCAAAAGCGCTAACAGGTCCTCTGCAAACAATATTGTTTAAGGGTATGTTCTGATATACACTGCAAGCACTGTTCAGTGCTCTTACTGGGGAGAAATTCGTTCCGTTATGGACTGACAGTATACTGCCGCAGTATCCTAGGGAAACATATGACGTCATAAATCGTCGCCATTATTGTACTGTGTGCACTGGAGTTTTCGAGGTAAGGTGCTCTGTGTGACGGAGAAAAAATATCAAAAAAGTTCTTGGGCACACTCTCCGAAATATTTAAGAATATCATATCCTGTAGAATATACCGACAGAAAAGCAACTTTGCACCGATGCGATGTTCCAAGCTCTGAAGCTTAGAATTGACGAGCGCTTCATCACCAAAGACTGTAGCAATTAGCAAATAAGTGCTTATAGTAAGTCTTACCATTTTGAGTAAGCTTTGTAGAGCACAGCAAGGTACTAATAATGCAATTTTCTTTGGTACTTCTTTGGAATGTCGCCAAGAGGCCGTTGGCGGCGGGCGATCGAACCGAGTCGTTGGCGCAGGAGGGTAGAGACAAATAACTGGCTGATAATAACCTAAAACAAAATATATTTTTTTTTTAGTACTATGCGATACTAGATAGCAACACTGGGCCATACAATAAAGGGCTAAACGAAAAAAGTACTAGTATATTTGGGGATACTTGATCTATGTTTATACCCGTTATTTTGCGCTCTCAGCTTCCATTCAGCAGACAGAATCTAGGTTACTGAAATAAGCAACTGTGACAAACGCACGAATGGACGGAAAGGTATTCGTAGCGTAAGAGTTTGTGTTTATCATTTTGGTAGGGATCCAACTTTGCTTATAAATATGGTAAGGCGCTTTCTCTAACCAAAACACAGATATATAAAATTTACTTATCTCATTGTAAAGTTTTGTATGACCCATACTAATATTATAAATGCGAAAGTGTGTTTGTCTGTCTGCTACGCTTTAACGTCCCATCTTTTCGACCGATTTTCATGAAATTTGGTACAGAGATATTATGTTGTATCTCGGGGAAGGACATAGGCTGCTTTTTATACCGGAAAATTAAGGAGTTCCTGCGGGAATCAAGAAACCTTATTTCATGCGGGTGAGGTCGCGGGTATTATCTAGTCTGTAATATTTAAATATGTTACGAATTGGGGCTTACTTAGACGGATCGTCGCACTTATAAACGTATAAATCGTGCGCACCGTCCCGCAACGTGGCGCCACTCGCTTCCATCAGCCGTGCGAACGAAAAACCAAAAAGTTTACGCTCGTTTTTGTCTCGTGCTGAAACAAATCATGATCAAGCAGCTGTTTTAAGAAATCTTCAATCATCGATCAGCTGTCTGAAAAGAATAAACTCATAGTAGGTAAGCTTTGAACTTGCATCTTTCGTCCGCAAACATTGAGATTGTCGTTTTACATGTATGTATCCTATTATATTGACTCTTAAATTTGTTTCAGGCGGGTAGTAAAAATACAACTAATCACTACAAACTACAAACACTAAAGAGATAGTTAGTCTGTTTTGCAATCAGTTATTCTCTGACTTTTTGTCAGAGACCATCTTAATGCGAGTTTTGCTCTGAATTAGGTGCCACTCACGATGGTCGTTAAGTGGTGTATTTTTTTTTAAAAAAGCTAAGGAAGTCCGTAACGTGCAATTTTTTTTAAATCGTTAAATAAAGTACTCACTGGAGCAATGTCTGAACTCTATTCGCACGTGAGCGTGTGTGAATGTCTCCAAGGGCACGGTGAGACGCAGTTGCTCGCCCCACGCGGGACTATTGTTGTGGTACAGCACCAGAGACTCGTACGAAGTTGAGCCGATGCCGCTGGCTCCCAATACACATTCCTGAAAAGCATGAAAATTCGTGTATGCAACCTTTATACCATTACCAACCAAGTAGACTCAAAATCTTACAAATTCAGATTTAATTTGATTTGATTTTACCGACTTCCCATCGCTCTCAATTCGGCGCATATTTTTCTATTTCTAGAAGAGAGCAAGATTATTCTAGTTGCTGCATCCATAGAGGTAATAACTCTATGGCTGCATCAGATTAAGGCTACCCTATATTCAGCTTAACAACAATTACGAGTACTGAAATGTGACGATCAACATCCAAGCTAGCTTACCAGGTTAACCTAAAATAGCAAATCGATACTCACATTAATAACTAGTCCAGTACTATCATGTACGCTGACAGTGGCCAATACATTCTTCGCCGTACTTTTGCCGCCCCTCTCAAACTCCGCTCTTTCCAACGTGAGATAGAGGTCGTTGCGCACATCGCCCGGCATTATGACGTCGGGGAAGCCCCGTTTTGCGGTCACGGTTGCTCCAGACGCGACCGCTTCTAAAATACTGCCCGTATTCGTTAGCAATCTGAGGGCTACTACTATACCTGAAAGTTATAAGCGCCTTATGAGTATGTTGTCACGAAAAAAATGGATTTGTATACGGATCTATTAATAGCGATTCTATCATAGTATCAGGGCGACGTTGTTTCCAATTAGCCTGTGGACCTCCAATGCTGGACGTTCTGCTTTCCAAGTTGCATTAATGCCTCTATCTATTAATATTATAAATGCGAAAGTTTGGATGGATGGATGTATGGATGGATGGATGTTCGTTACTCAATCACGCCAGAACGACTGAACAGATCTGCATGAAATTTGGCACAGAGTTAGATTATAGTCTGGATTAGCACATAGGCTACTTTTTATCCCGGAAAATTAAGGAGTTCCCGCGGGAACCAAAAAACATCAATCCACGCGGACGAAGTCGCGGGCATCAGCTAGTTATACATATTCTACTCGTCAGGCGTCAATTATCACACATCGCACATTAATTGATCTTATCAACTCTTACCATAATTTGGCTGTCCAGGTAAAATATTGCACTTATTTGTTTGTTTTCTTATCAACATGTCATGTAACTGGTGGAAATCTTTCTCCTCACATTGGTAAACCTGCAACAGAATTAAAAAAAAAAGTACAATTCTATTTCTAGAATACTAGATCGTTTAATAAGTCCCGAGACTAACTTGGAAATGGCGTATATATTTAAAAACTCTTTTGATTTTTAAAAAGTACTGGCCTTCAATAAAAGATAACATGTGTAACATTTTTAAAAATGGAACATTAAAATATTGATTTTGCAGACCTTTAAGTGACGCTACACTTGTAGTTTCGATACAATGGAAAAAAACGAGTTTCGCGTGTTGATAAAACATTGTTTTTTAATGGGAAAAAATACCGTTGAAGCACAGCAATGGCTTATAAAATTTTACGCGGGATCAGCTCCCTCTAAAGCAACCATTTGTCGGTGGTATGCCGACTTCAAACGCGGTCGCATGGACACAAAAGATGGGGAACGCTCAGGTCGTCCAAATGAAGCAGTGACTCAACAAAATATTAACCAAGTCGTCAAAATCGTAATGGAAGATCGGAAGATAAAAGTGCGCGAGATAGCCGAGATAGTGAAGATTTCAGCTGGTAGTGTTTTCAGTATTTTACATAAACATTTGGCCATGAAAAAGCTTTTTTCCAAGTGGGTGCCGCGTTTGCTTACAACTGATCAAAAGGAACAACGTATCAATGATTCAGAGCGATGTTTGGCGCTGATGAATCGTAATAAAAAGGATTTCTTACGTCGGTATGTGACAATGGATGAATGATGATCTCAAAAAAATGCTCCAGGGTAAGAAATTTGACTCAAATAGTGAAGTTATCACAGGAACGGAGGCTTATTTTGAAGCCAAAGACAAATCGTTCTACACGCATGGGATAGAAAAGTTAGAAAAGCGTTGGAGGGACTGTATCGCTCTTGGAGGAGACTACGTTGATGAATAAAAAATAATTTTATAAAAAAAACCTTGTTTTAGTATTTAGTCTCGGGACTTACCTATTGAACCACGTGTTAGTTGTACATATTACCTACAGGCTCTACAGGATGCTTAAAACATGAATATCAAAAGCTTACTTTTTCCAATAGGCAATGTTACTTAGGCTGTCATGGGATATATTATAAAGCTATCAGTATTACCCGTCACAATTTCACCCACGCCACGCAACCTGCCATAATTTTGAAAAGATAGTATAGTACCTACTACCTAGCCTTGGCTTAGATTGTCTTAGGAACTCAGCAAGAGGTAAGGAGCAGCGGAGTAACACTTCGGCGCCAAGGGGCCTCCTTGTCACGGAACCTCGCCTCTCCCCCGTGCCACTTCCACCCGCACCAGGCGATCCACTTAGCCTCCGAGTATTAGCATAGTTACCTTAAACGTAAACTCCTTTTCGATCGCTTGCGGCTCGGATTGTCTTAGGAACTCAGCAAGGGGTAAAACTCCGGCGCCAAGGGGCCTCCTCGCTACAGGCCCTCGCCTCTCTCCCGTACCGCTGCCCCCCGCACCCGCCCAACGCCCCACTCTAATCACCCACGCGACTAACCACAGCTCGCGAGATAGATCTGTACTTGATAGGTCCTGAAAAATAATGGAGGTTCCCTAAGGCCCGTATTAATAAACCGACATCAACTAAGAAAGGGCTCTCAAGTATCGGTCAATCTATACTTAAGACCTGGGTCAATCTATGCTTATCCGGTCTTAAGCATAGATGGTTGATACTTGAGGACTTGTTCTTAGCTGATGTCGGTTTATTATAGCTATTTATGCAACTGTATCGTAATGAGGGTCATTTTAATTCGAGTGCTGTTTTTTGATACGAGGCTTGCCGAGTATCAAAATAGGATAGTACGAGAATTAAAATGACTAATTACGTACAGTTGCATACAAGATTTTATCTACGACAAGGACTTCTTTATAATTTTTTACTTTATAAATTAATAAAAAAGTCAAATCAATCAAAATTTTTTTATTATGGCTTAGGGTGAATATGTACATATTCAATGACGGGTGCCACCATCCGCCATGATGTAGGTATGGCTCCTCTACATACTAAGAACTCTGTGGTTGGGAAAGTGCCAGAACCAAGAGCCGCTAAGCTATAGGTATCCTATTTATGAAGATAACCATATCGATACAGCTACGACTCATAACGATACAGCTCCCATACAACGAACTGTATCGTTATGAGAAGCAAACACGAAAGAGGGTTCAATTCGATATAGTTGTCAAATTCGAAATTGGAACTTTTCGATGCTGGAGTAGATAAATACATAAATGTTATCGTTTCACTTATATTCCTGAGTGAATCGACACAAAGATGTAAATGAGATAGTAAGATAGCTTAGCCTCTGGACGCATCATTTAGCAGCATACAGGAGTCGACTGTAGTGTCACAATTGGATGTATTTTAAATACGCTCTTCAAGTTAACAAAGAGTTTACTTTCTCTTGTTTGTATCACTAGGAAAACGTTGCCCTGAGGTCTTTGAGCTAAGTAGTTGTACAACACATATTGAGGGCGTCGTTCTGAGTTTGAAAATGTGAGAATTTACAAAATCAATCACAACGAGCCAAATAAATTGATACCAAAAAATAAGTAGGCTGAAATAATACTATCATACCTACGTCTTCAAGCAAGACCACAAAAGAGTTCAAGAGAGACCACAAGAGAATCTTCTCGAGAGTTTTAGATTGCTAAAACGTAAATACTCACTGAAAGTAATCGTAACGTTGCAACCCATGGCAAGCAATTATTATAATGCAAGAAAATTACAACGATCACCGGAACAAATTACTTCCAACATTCAGCATTCAGAAAACACATTCACCATCAACTATGAACCGCATATTCTGTGGCAGACTTTAATTCAACTTTAGACGTCTATCGGTTGAGACAACGACAAGGATTTGTTTACACGATAACGACACGATGAGAATGAATTGATGACTGCGAGTATTCTTAGGTATTATATGCTATACTCACCGCAAAGAGCATGCTATTAGAGTGCAACCGATCAATGTAGTTAGAGAACCCATCTCTCGCTATCCGTATTCTGAACCTCTCGACTAATGGCTGAGCTCTTCTAGCATCGTGAAGCCATAAAACAGTTCGGCCTCGTAGCCCCTTGCGGTATGACCGAATTATCTCAATTCTCATACTGCCCATGATGTAGTGTGACTAGACCGGTGTTGTTGTGACGTTGAAGCTGCCTGAATATTGATACTTGTAGTTTACACTCACCGCGAACAGCGTGCTATTAGCGTGCAACCGATCCACGTAGTTAGAGAACCCATCTCTCGCTATCCTCACTCTGAACCTTTCGGACAATGGCTGCGCTCGTCTAGCATCGTGAAGCCATAACAACAGTTCTGCCTCGTCACCGCCCGCGGTGTGACCGAAGTCTCTCATGCTGCACATGAGGTAGTGTGACTGGACCGGCGGTGTTGTAGTGATGTTGGAACTGTTCGTGAGGGTACCGGAGTTGAAACTGCTTCCCGAGCCGCACGCTCGCCGCAATGTACCTCGCCACTGAAGAGAAAGAACATCCTCATTAAAAAAATAGCGTATTCTATGTCTTTCGCTCTTAAGCTACAATAATAATGATCAGTGTTTTTATTAAAGCATATGCATTCTTAATTCAGATCACAACTGTTATAGCTAACTAGAGAGAGGACTATTTTTAACCAAAGAATCAGCTTAAAGATTATGGACGGAAATTATTTTTGTTGGTAGGTAATAAGTATTCAGAATTCTTATTACCTACCAACAAAAACGGTAAGCCCGAGAGGTAAGTAAAGTACCGAGAATAAGCCACGTGAAAGAAAACTTTTAGCAAAAGTTAAACCCGTTGACTCTAATACTAATCTTTAGGAGCAGTTACACTAATTTAGTGATCTCACAAGTATAAATTACAAATTTTAAAAAACCCCCGACTAGAAAAAAGCTGATGACCTTCAGACGGATGAACAGATTTTCATGAAACATGGCTAAGAACACTCGGGATAAAATTATCTATGACACAAAAAAAACTAAACGAAAATCGGTTCATCCGTTTGGGAGCTACGATACAACAGACAGATACACAAACCGACACGTTAAACTTATAACACCCCTCTCTTTTTGCGTCGGGGGTTAAAAATTATCTATGACACAAAAAAAACTAAACGAAAATCGGTCCATCCGTTTGGGCTCTACGATACCACAGACAGATAACAAGCATGTCATATTTAAAGTCATGGTTACCTTACCATGTTCTTTCAATATCATTGAAATAATATGGTACCAAATTTCGAGTCAGATCAACTACTAAAAAGCTTATGATCTTCAAACGGTTGAACAGATTTTCATGAAACATGGCTAAGAACACCAGACAGATACACAAGCAGACACGTTAAACTTATAACACCTCTAGCTCTCTTTTTGCGTCGGGGGTTAAAAATCAGATAAATCAATTCATTGAAATGCAAAATCATTTAACCACAAATAAAACCTTAGTTGTAACGAAAATAATCTCATAAAAAAACTCAATAAAGGTTGTTTTACCAAAGTTCGCTATAAAAAGTAAAACGCTGTCAATAATAAGACATTATAACCACTTTGATGGCAGTTGACACAGATTCCGGGTGGCATTATGAAACCACCTCTCGTATCGTAACTTATATAAAACCGGCCAAGTGCGAGTCGGACTCGCGCACTGAGGGTTCCGTACAAACCTGTAGTAAGTTTTAAATTAAATGTTTTTTAAATATTTGAGTTGATTGAATGAAAGATAAATTGCGGTTTTCGATTTATGACGTATTAAAAAAAAACTACTTACTAGATCTCGTTCAAACCAATTTTCGGTGGAAGTTTGCATGGTAATGTACAACATATATTTTTTTTAGTTTTATCATTCTCTTATTTTAGAAGTTACGGGGGGGGGGACACACATTTTACCACTTTGGAAGTGTCTCTCGCGCAAACTATTCAGTTTAGAAAGAAATGATACTGCAAACCTCAATATCATTTTTGAAGACCTATCCATAGATACCCCACACCTATGGGTTAGATGAAAAAAAAAATTTTGAGTTTCAGTTCTAAGTATGGGGACCCCCAAAATTTATTGTTTTTTTTCTATTTTTGTAAGAAAATCTTAATGCGGTTTACAGAATACATCTACTTACCAAGTTTCAACAGTATAGCTCTTATAGTTTCGGATAAAAGTGGCTGTGACATACTGACGGACAGACAGACAGACAGACAGACAGACAGACAGACAGACAGACAGACAGACAGACATGACGAATCTATAAGGGTTCCGTTTTTGCCAAATTTGGCTACGGAACCCTAAAAAGGTCTACAAAAGGCGTAATGCCGTAGCACTAAGTGAGATTTGCCAAGTCAATGTAAAAGGATATTGCCAATCATATCAATGCTCGGATAAAAGTCGACTCGGGTGGAAGAAACCTTTTTACCTTATTAGGCGCTTTCAAGATATTAGATGTATACTATTCTCGCAGGATTTATTTTCCTTAGTGGAATTTTATTTATATTATCTTCGAAGGAAAGCCAATTTAATATAAGGAAGCTATACCAAATTTTGAATCTAAGTTTGGCTACGATTATGAAATTGGCTATTCCAATTATCTTTATTACTCGCAAAAAATACCATTTAAAATTATTAAATTGAATTGAGGTCTTTTGAATTTTGTTTTGTTGTTTTGGACCGTACATCTGCCGGATATCAAATTACCATGGAGGGTTGTAAGACAATTCACATAAAGGCTTAGGAGCTAAAAAGGATTTCAAGGGGGTTCTTCGAATTTTGTCGGATTGACCCAGGTCAATTTGGTCTATTGATTGTTTCTTGATTTTGATATAAAGAGCCTAATTTATATAATGAAATTTTGCACCGTGGCTTGGGTAGGCGTCTCATTATTTACGCTGGCTTAAACCATATAGGCTACATTAGTGACTGTGTAATAGAAAAGATTCCTTTATTTAAGAATCTCCTCAGCCATGGGGCATTTCTACATCTCATAATAAGCTTTTAAAAATTAAAAATTGCGATGATAATATTAAGTCTTCTTCATGCATCATCAATGTTCAACTCATTGCCGGCTCACTACAGAACACGAGTCTCCTCTCGGATTTTGAAAGATTTGGCCTTAGTCCACCACGCTGGCGTACTGCGGATTGGCAGACTTTACACACCTTCGAGAATATTATGAAGCACTCTCGGGCATGCAGGTTTCCTCACTAGGTTTTCCTTCACCGTTTAAAGCAAGAGATATTTATATATTTAATTTCTTAAAACGCACGTAGCTCCGCAATTTGTATTCGAAAATGTGCGTGTCCGGGGATCGAACCCGCGACTATCCAAATAGAAGGCAAAGTGCCTAAACTATTAGGCTATCTCCGCTTTATGTGAGGACTAAAACAATGATGTTAATCGGTGCTCATGACCTTTGAATTTTAAACGACATCATTCAAAACAAGGACCAAAGTTGAATGAAATATGAGAGATAGGTAGATAGTCGATTGACTGATATTTTTTAATCTGCTGATTGACCGGTTCGGGGTTACAGTTACTAACCACAATATCATATACCGGAAAACCGCCAATCCTTATCATTCCAGTGCGATGTCGTGTAAAATATACCGGGGCATCAATTCTAAGCCATTCGTCTATGTATTTAAACAAGTTTCTTGACGAGCGTCCCTGGATCCAGGGTGAAAGCATTTTGTTTGGGGAGGTCGCGGGTTAGATTTCCCTGCAAGGAAAATTTGTTTTTTTTTTCTAAATTGTCTGTTCCGTCATGCTGGGAGGCTTCGGTCCTAATTATTACCGCCCTAATAAGCAAAGACGTGCTGCAAAAGATTTAGCGTTCAGACAAGGTTACGCATAGAAACCTAATAGGGGAGTGGGTACAATAAACACCGCCATACCCTGATCCAGGTAAACTCACTTCCATAATATTATTCCAATTTATTATGCCATAGTAGTCAACACAACTATCTGTACCTACTGATGTTATGTGAACGCGCATTCTGGAACAGAACAACTAAATTCTACTCTAGTACAATTCTTTTCCAAAACGCGCGTTCCAATATTAAAAGTACCTACAGTACGCGCACGAGCTCCAAGGAATCGGGGTCTGAAGAAGCGACGGCTGAACGCCAGCCCCGATCGTCGCTCAATATCCAGCTCGCTCCCAGCACTAGTTTCGAGCTTGACGCGTGTAATTTTGCGATAGCAGTAGGTATTGTTTTGTACGTTAAACAATTCTAGGTCATTATTTTAACATTCCAAAGGATTCCTCAGAGCTCGCGCGCGGACTATACTGCAGTTCTGCATACTATTCTCCCTCACTGCTCTGCGCTCGTGTGAACAGGCATTACACGACGGATCTTAAAACATAAAGTCCTTACTGCCGCCGCTCGCTCGGCGCTCTCCGCGTGCACCCGGTACAGCTCGACTAAGCTTGTGTCCTCGGGGTCAACGGCTTCCGCGCCGCGCCTGGGCACCAGTTCTAGGCCGAGCTTTCTGCAACAAGGAAAAGCAAACATAACACATGATCGCCAATCGAGGTAAAACTCTTTCGTTTCATCATATTTTAAAGTCCATATTTGCGTCAATTCGGTTTACAATCGGTAAACACCAACTACTTATTGCCAATTCTGGATGTAAGTAATCTGGTTTGTACTAAATAACACGGGGTAGAATTATAAATTATAAATAATCAAATAATCAATCAATCAAATAATCAAATATCAAATATATATAATAATTAAATATTATAAATGCGAAAGTTTGGATGGATGTCTGGACGGATGTATGGATGTACTTATGGATGTTTGTTACTCAATCACGCGCCAACGGCTGAACGGATTTGGCTGAAATTTGGCACAGGGATAGATTATAGTCTGGAATAGCACATAGGCTATTTTTTATCCCGGAAAATTAAGGAGTTCCCGCGGGAACCAAAATACCTCAAATGGATGTTTGTTACTCAATCACGCCAGAACGGCTGAACGGATCTGGATGAAATTTGGCACAGAGATAGATTATAGTCTGGAATAGCACATAGGCTACTTTTTATCCCGGGGAAGGACGTAGGCTACTTTTTATCCCGGAAAATTAAGGAGTTCCCGCGGGAACCAAAAAACCTCAAACCACGCGGACGTAGTCGCGGGCATCAGCTAGTAAATCATATACTCTGTGTACATGGATAGCAGTTGAGTTTTTGACATTAGGGGAGTTATGACTTAGGAGGCAAAAATCAAATTATCAATCAAATAATAATAATATAATAATATAATAAATATTATAAATGCGAAAGTTTGGATGGATGTCTGGATGGATGTATGGATGTATGGATGTCTGTTACTCAATCACGCGCCAACGGCTGAACGGATTTGGCTGAAATTTGGCACAGGGATAGATTATAGTCTGGAATAGCACATAGGCTACTTTTTATCCCGGAAAATTAAGGAGTTCCCGCGGGAACCAAAATACCTCAAATGGATGTTTGTTACTCAATCACGCCAGAACGGCTGAACGGATCTGGATGAAATTTGGCACAGAGATAGATTATAGTCTGGAATAGCACATAGGCTACTTTTTATCCCGGAAAATTTAAGAGTTCCCGCGGGAATCAAACAAATGTATCTGTTCAACTGATTTTGATAAAATTTGGCACAGGGATAGGTTGTATCCCGGGGAAGGACGTAGGCTACTTTTTATCCCGCAAAATTAAGGAGTTCCCGCGGGAACCAAAAAACCTCAAACCACGCGGACGTAGTCGCGGGCATCAGCTAGTAAATCATATACTCTGTGTACATGGATAGCAGTTGAGTTTTTGACATTAGGGGAGTTATGACTTAGGAGGCAAAAATAATAAAAATCCGCAATTCTAGGAGGTGCCAAGGGGGGGCCCGTAAAATTCTGAATTTTTACTTTTGTTTGGTTCTGCGCGTTTTGGTTTGAAGTTATTATAAGTATCGCTAATAACTTCAATGGTAGATGGCATTGTGAAACCAAAGACAATATATAAACCAGGTTAAGACTGTTCACTTCATACATTCAATCAAAGCTCGCTAAATGTGCATTAAAGTCGCCGGTACCTTGTAGTTCTTCGCACAATCTGAGATGGCGTAACTGTGCAAGCTGTTTGTTAAAATTAGTTGAATGTTAATTTGCTGTTTGCTTAAGTGATTTTATCAAATTTTTGTATTTTCATAATTTTATATAAATAATTAATAATTTGTATTAATTTGTATTAACCAAGAAAATACGATATTTCACCGATTTTACTAATAAACATATAAAGAGCGAGCCTGGTAGCGCCATCTAACGATAGTATTAACCTAGATTTTTTTTTATAAGGGAGTTAGCAATCTATACTTGGTATTATAATTAATCCATGGTGAAACAAATCACTGCAAGTGGAAGATTTTTGTTTAAAATTTTCAATTGAAAGAGTTGAGAAATGAAGAAATTAGAACTGCTTCAACTTATCATGCAGAGAAAAGGAGGTCTGGCCACATGATGTCATGACTTAAAATCTTACGCCAATGCAGTGGTTTAGAAAGAGCACAAAATCTGTGTAGAGTAGTTGAGTCAAAAGTTGACCTCGCTGTAATGATTGTCAACTTTCGTAAGGAGACGGGACGGGGTAAGAATGCCATGACTCATGACAAAATGGTGAACAACCTTAAAGAGCGAATCTTCTCGGCAACCCGTCTCTTTTCAAACACATTACGATTGTAGTCAAGTCGTAGGTAATTAACGAGTATGAAGATGCCACGTGATCTAGATTAATCTGGTGTAGATCTGGCATGCACTCAGATAAATTAACCAATGGAATTGGAATTGAGATGAAGAATAACGGTCCTCCTAAGGTGGCATTTGTGACTGTGTGAACAGACCGGTAGGAATTCCAAACTTTGTTTGTAATACGGAGTTTTAAATTAAAAATAGTCATGGTGTTTTGCGTTATTTTTTTACGCGATGACTATGCAAATATTCATATGATGACGAAATGGGCATCGAAGTGAATGGCACGGCAACCATGTCAAAACACACGTACCTATTATACTTACTCACAGGTGAACACCCAGTTCCAAGTTTTAAAAGGGAAAACCGCAAGTAAACAAAAGCTAAGCCACTTCAAAATAAAAGACATCTGCATCAAATTCCATAAGGATAAACAGTTATAAGTTTAGGTACATGTCTGTTTCAATTATTGACATTAATAGGCTTTGCATTTGGCATTAGGTAAGTAATTTTAAAGTTTAGTTACATTAGTTAAGGTACAGTTTACATTGATTTTGGTAGGTTTTGCATTAGGCATTAGGTAAGTAATTGTGAAGCCACACACAAGCCTGATAACGATTAATAGGAGCCAAAAGTACTTCGGTATAATTAAGAATCTGACCTGAGAATAACAAAATTTAGCTTAACTTTAATATTACAAAATACAACAAACAACCAATGGGTGGTCAAAATAACTTCAAAAGTATTCAACGTTTAAAACGTTCTTTAGGTACTATTAACGTTCAATTCGAAGTAAAAAAACGAAACCATGCAAATGGGTACACAAAACACGATGTGAATATTTTATTATGAATCAGAGGGATTCTAAGAATTAAAAGTTACACCTAAAAACGTTGATCCAAAAAATGATTTAAAGACTGTTTTTTCATTGCAACCTGGACTCTGATAGCGTTATAGGTGCCTCCAATGACTAATCAATAATCATCCTACTTATGATCCGTCCAAGGTGGTACCTGAAAGATCCACATAGCTGGACGTCGCCTGAGCAGTCCTTCTATTAAACTGACTAGTGGATGATTTTTAGCATCTCATCTTAAATCATGACGCTCGGAGGCGGCTTAAGCATCCTACTGGCAGCAGTTTCAGCATTTCATAGCTGCCATATTATATGATAAGGCGATAAGGAGATAACTAGTAATAGAACATTCTACTTCACTTACAGAATCTACAGAAAGGTATAGGTATTATTTACCTAAATTCGCTTTATCTGGTATAAAATGTTTACCTATACAGCATTCCCATGATTTTATACTCTAAAAGTGAGCTTTTGTTTTTAATCGATGCTTTTAAATGTCTGTACAGTTCGATGTATTTTGTAGGTACGTAATTTTCTTGTCGATATTCACTCTGTGACTAGAGGCGCCGAATTCAAATAATGATACGTTAGTAGAAGTCAATGTAGACGATAAGATGATAATCGATCACGTAGCCGCCATTGTAGAATGAGCTTTCAATCAAGTCACGTGGAAACAGACAAATATTTCTGCATAAGAGATGTATTGAGGATGGAATAAGAACTTTATAATAAAAGCCAGATCGTTGCAATTCTCTTAGCAGCATAAAACAATTTTATACTAAACGGGACAAGCCTTTAAAAAGTAAGTTATATAAAGAAAGGTATATAATGTGAAACCTGAATTCTTTGGCAACGTTTCGGCTTTCGCAACGCTAAAGTTCTTTTTTGCAAGGCAAGGTAGTCTTGCCAATTGTAATGTTTTGACTAGGTAGTAGATACGTAGGTATACCTACTTGGGGTTTGTAGATAAGAACAACAGTATGTATTAGAAATGCTGTTGTTTCGTTCATAAAATTACTATGCTTCTTGACTGGTTGAAGAAAGGACTCAGGATCAAAAATGTATACTTTCTGTCTAAGTACCTACTTACTTCTGAAATGTGTTGAAATTCCTAATCCTGAATCCTTATTACTGAGGGCCCATTATATGACTTAATAATGATTGCATTTTCTTGGGATAATAATGCGGTGGCTTCTCAGAAACCTTCTGCCTCATATTAACAAATTACATGAACTATCTTGTAATTGTTGGATTTATTTTGTTTGGATTGCAACAGAAAAAAAAGTGACCAAACCAGTTTAGAGCGACACTGGTTCACGTAAGTTGTGCAGACATCCAACCCCGCTAGTGATAAATTTTAAGATGCAATTAAAATGCCTTTCTTTTACGAGTAGGTAATTATAAACACGCGCGATATTAAGAACGCATTTGCAAATCCCTTAAAATATTGGAGTTTTCAGTACATTTTGTGACTAAGTCAAGCAAAATAGGATAGAACTAAAAATTGCTATACAAAGATTGATCCTATATCTCCAATTGTTGGTAATAACATTGTAAAAAATCTTTATTTTTAATACTATAAAAATGATTTTCCCTCACCTCTTCACTCAAAATTGACGATTTAGGGGTGACTTTAGGTACATTTTTTACTGTAAATATGCCGTTTTTTTGTCATTAAAAAATACCATCTATTAGTAGATATGTTCACCTACAAATTTTGGTAATAAAAATATTAAAAATAGGACAAATAGTATACGAAATAAAATAAAAATTGCTTGTATTTTTTTCACATATTTTGTAAATCTTAACAGAGTGAACATAAGGGTTATTTTGATTTTACTGGGTCTCTGGTTTGATTTCAAATTATCAATTAGTCTGCGTTTGACCGCCGTCGGGAGTGGACCCTGCGTCGGTTGCGAGCAGTCGCTGGTGTCGAAAAGATCGCTGTACATACACGAAATACCTACCTAGAGTACCTAGTTGAGTGAACCAAAGTTATATTTATAGTTATCACCTGTGCTGATATTTTGAAAAGGTAAGATATGGTACCTACTACCAACACAATACAATTTTATTATTTGCTAGCGTTTAGAAATTTATTGCAGAGTCTCTATTCCCCGAGCGTGGTAGTGACCTGAAAGTATACTTCGACGACTTCTACTGGAACTTCTAGACGCGTGGAGCTAGGTGTATCGAATTTGGACTCAATTTGTTAGTTATAATGAGATCTTACCTCAAACCTTGGTGGAGTGACCTGAAGGTATACTTCGACATCCCCTTCTGGAACTCCTAGACGCGTAGAGCTAGGTAAATCGAATTTGGGCTCATTTTGTTAGTTATGATGAGATCTTACCACAAAACTTGGTGGAGTAACCTGAAGGTATACTTCGACATCCACTACTGGAACTCCTAGACGCGTAGAGCTAGGTGTATCGAATTTGAGCTCGTTTTGTTAGTTATGATGAGATCTTACCACAGAACTTGGCGGAGCGACCTGAAGGTATACTTCGACATTCACTACTGGAACTCCTAGACGTGTAGAGCTAGGTGTATCGAATTTGAGCTCGTTTTGTTAGTTATGATGAGATCTTACCACAGAACTTGGTGGAGTGACCTGAAGGTATACTTCGACATCCACGACTGGAACTCCTAGACGCGTAGAGCTAGGTAAATCGAATTTGGGCTCGTTTTGTTAATTATGATGAGATCTTACCACGAAACTTGGTGGAGCGACCTGAAGGTATACTTCGACATTCACTACTGGAACTACTAGACGCGTAGAGCTAAGCGTGTATCGAATTTGGGCTGGTTTTGTTAGTTATGATGAGATCTTACCACAGAACTTGGTGGAGTGACCTGAAGGTATACTTCGACATCCACTACTGGAACTCCTAGACGCGTAGAGCTAGGTAAATCGAATTTGGGCTCGTTTTGTTAGTTATAATGAGATCTTACCACAAAACTTGGTGGAGCGACCTGAAGGTATACTTCGACATTCACTACTGGAACTCCTAGACGCGTAGAGCTAGGTGTATCGAATTTGGGCTGGTTTTGTTAGTTATGATGAGATCTTACTACAAAACTTGGTGGAGTGACCTGAAGGTATACTTCGACATCCACTACTGGAACTCCTAGATGCGTAGAGCTAGGTAAATCGAATTTGGGCTCGTTTTGTTAGTTATGATGAGATCTTACCACAGAACTTGGTGGAGTGACCTGAAGGTATACTTCGACATCCACTACTGGAACTCCTAGACGCGTAGAGCTAGGTGAATCGAATTTGGGCTCGTTTTGTTAGTTATGATGAGATCTTACCACAAAACTTGGTGGAGCGACCTGAAGGTATACTTCGACATTAACTACTGGAACTCCTAGACGCGTTGAGCTAGGTGTATCGAATTTGGGCTGGTTTTGTTAGTTATGATGAGATCTTACCACAAAACTTGGTGGAGTGACCTGAAGGTATACTTCGACATCCACTACTGGAACTCCTAGACGCGTAGAGCTAGGTAAATCGAATTAGGGCTCGTTTTGTTAGTTATGATGAGATCTTACCACAAAACTTGGTGGAGCGACCTGAAGGTATACTTCGACATTCACTACTGGAACTCCTAGACGCGTAGAGCTAGGTGTATCGAATTTGGGCTGGTTTTGTTAGTTATGATGAGATCTTACCACAAAACTTGGTGGAGTGACCTGAAGGTATACTTCGACATCCACTACTGGAACTCCTAGATGCGTAGAGCTAGGTAAATCGAATTTGGGCTCGTTTTGTTAGTTATGATGAGATCTTACCACAGAACTTGGTGGAGTGACCTGAAGGTATACTTCGACATCCACTACTGGAACTTCTAGACGCGTAGAGCTAGGTAAATCGAATTTGGGCTCGTTTTGTTAGTTATGATGAGATCTTACCACAAAACTTGGTGGAGCGACCTGAAGGTATACTTCGACATTCACTACTGGAACTCCTAGACGCGTAGAGCTAGGTGTATCGAATTTGAGCTCGTTTTGTTAGTTATGATGAGATCTTACCTCAAACCTTGGTGGAGTGACCTGAAGGTATACTTCGACATCCACTACTGGAACTCCTAGACGCGTAGAACTAGGCGTATCAAATTTGAACTCGTTTTGTTAGTTATGATGAGATCTTACCACAGAACTTGGCGGAGCGACCTGAAGGTATACTTCGACATTCACTACTGGAACTCCTAGACGCGTAGAGCTAGGTGTATCGAATTTGGGCTCGTTATGTTAGTTATGATGAGATCTTACCACAGAACTTGGTGGAGTGACCTGAAGGTATACTTCGACATCCACTACTGGAACTCCTAGACGCGTAGAGCTAGGTAATATCTCATCATGACTAACAAAACGAGTTCAAATTCGATACACCTAGCTCTACGCGTCTAGGAGTTCGAGTAGTGGATGTCGAAGTATACCTTCAGGTCACTCCACAAAGTTCTGTGGTAAGATCTCATCATAACTAACAAATTGAGTCCAAATTCGATACACTTAGCTCTACGCGTCTAGGAGTTCCAGTAGTAGATGTCGAAGTATACCTTCAGGTCACTCTACCAAGTTCTGTGGTAAGATCTCATCATAACTAACAAAACGAGCCCAAATTTGATACACCTAGGTCTACGCGTCTAGGAGTTCCAGTAGTGGATGTCGAAGTATACCTTCAGGTCACTCTACCAAGTTCTGTGGTAAGATCTCATCATAACTAACAAAACGAGCCCAAATTTGATACACTTAGCTCAACGCATCTAGAAGTTCCAGTAGTGGGTGTCGAAGTATACCTTCAGGTCACTCCACCAACTTCTGTGGTAAGATCTCATCATAACTAACAAAACGAGCCCAAATTCAATACACGTAGCTCTACGCGTCTAGGAATTCCAGTAGTGGATGTCGAAGTATACCGTCAGGTCACTCCACTAAGTTATGTGGTAAGATCTCATTATAACTTACAAAACGAGCCCAAATTTGATACACCTAGCTCTACGCGTCTAGGAGTTCCAGTAGTGGATGTCGAAGTATACCTTCAGGTCACTCCACCAAGTTCTGTGGTAAGATCTCATCATAACTAACAAAACGAGCTCAAATTCGATACACCTAGCTCTACGCGTCTAGGAGTTCCAGTAGTAGATGTCGAAGTATACCTTCAGGTCACTCCACCTAGTTCTGTGGTAAGAACTCATCATAACTAAAAAAACGAGCCCAAATTCGAAACACCTAGCTTTACGCGTCTAGGAGTTCCAGTAGTGGTCGTCGAAGTGTACCTTCAGTTCACTCCACCAAGTCTTGAGGTAAGATTTCATCATAACTAACACAACGAGCCCAAATTTGATACACCTAGCTCTACGCGTCTAGGAGTCCCAGTAGTAGATGTCGAAGTATACCTTCAGGTCACTCCACCAAGTTCTGTGGTAAGATCTCATCATAACTAACAAATTGAGTCCAAATTCGATACACCTAGCTCTACGCGTCTAGGAGTTCCAGTAGTGGTCGTCGAAGTATACCTTCAGATCACTCTACCAAGTTTTGCGGTAAGATCTCATCATAACTAACAAATTGAGTCCAAATTCGATACACCTAGCTCTACGCGTCTAGGAGTTCCAGTAGTGGTCATCGAAGTGTACCTTCAGGTCATTTTACCAAGTCTTGCGCTAAGATCTCATTATAACTAACAAAACGAGCCTAAACTCGTCACCAATAAATAATAATATATCGAAGTTATGATATAAGTTGATTCAACGCATTGATGTTGAATTTTAGATCAATGACCTCGCAGCTTATCCGTGCATGTGTGTGCGTGGGAATTAACCATGTGTAGTAGTGCGATTTCATACCTATCCATTTCGGAAATGCGTCCTTAACATTATAAGACGATTAACACAGATTTGTAGAAGGATATAAGTATTTCGTTCATATATGCAAACTCATCAGAAAGGTGGCCAAACTAGTTTTAATAAAGCAACAGTGGTTGATTTTTCACCTAGTTGATGAACACCTTCTCGCTCTTTTGCCTTTAGTTTGCTCCTGATATAAACGTTGACATCTTAGTTGACATTTAATACGCTACTCAACATAGTGTCCTGTGGAGATCTCTGCAGTACACACCTTCGTCCAGCAGTTCATATCTATTGCTTGAGACGACGACGAAGCTTCCCAAGACTACTGTCTTCACGTCGTTTTATGTGGCCGAAATAGGAGAGCAGCTGTTGGTATAAAATGGAGGAAAGATGAGCAGTACCAATACCCAGCTGCGAAAGAATAGGTCTATTCCATGAATACCTAGCGCGCAAGTGTCTACGCACTTGGCAGTTCATGGAATTCGCAGCATTCGCCCCCAGCACGTAGACGCGTAGACATATTGACACCATACTATATATACTATATACTATATCCATACTAATATTATAAATGCGAAAGTGTGTCTGTCTGTCTGTCCGTCTGTCTGTCTGCTACGCTTTCTGCACGGCCCATCTATTCAACCGATTTTGATGAAATTCGGTACAGGGATAGGTTGTATCCCCGGGAAGGACATAGGCTACTTTTTATCCCGGAAAATTCAAGAGTTCCCGCGGGAATCGAAAAAAATTGGTCCATGCGGACGAAGTCGCGGGAATCATCTAGTATTATAAATGCGAAAGTGTGTCTGTCTGTCTGCTACGCTTTCACGGCCCAACTACTCAACCGATTTTGATGAAATTTGGTACAGAGATAAGTTATATCCCGGGGAAGGACATCGGGCTACTTTTTATTCCGGAAAATTTAAGAGTTCCCGCGTGAATCAAAAAAATGTATCTGTTCAACCAATTTTCATGAAATTTGGTACGGGGACAGGTTGTATCCCGGGGAAGGACATCGGGCTACTTTTTATTCCGGAAAATTTAAGAGTTCCTCGGCAATCAAAAAACATCAATCCACGGGGACTTACATAGGATATATAATATTTATCAATTGTACTTAACGCCAAATTTTTTGGTTTGTTTAAAAATAAAAATAAATATTTAATTGAGAGATACTTTTTTGATTTCGGAGTGCAACTGATTACAAAAAGTTGACCAAACCAGTTTCGAGACACACAGGCAACACTGGTTGATGTCGCATAACTGCCCAGAATGCCGGCATACGACAGGTAGACCGTAGACGTATCTATAATATTATAAATGCGAAAGTTTGGATGGATGGATGGATGGATGTTTGTTACTCAATCACGCCAGAACGGCTGAAAGGAAGATTAAAGACTTCCCGCGGGAATCAAAAAACCTCAATCCACGTGGACGAAGGATCGGTTAGCTAAGTAGTTGATAATAAAGGTCGTACATAATATAATGTAATGTCTATCAATAATTGAAAATAAGAAGTTTTCATTATAAATATACATAACACACTCACGTAAACGTTAAAAGATAAGTTTTTCTTTGAATAATAGCGATCAAAGGTATACATTTCGGTCAGAGTGCAACAGAAAAGTGACCAAACCAGTTTCGCGACACCAACACAACACTGGTTGATGTCGTTGTCGCGGCGGGATATGACGTAGATATATAAGAATATGTTGTAACGTTGTTCTTAATAGTAATAATTTAATATAAAAAATTCTTTATAAACAACCGACTCCAAACTCCCGCGGCAACTTTACAACAACAAGCACACGCTATACAAAGTACTTATTTAATTGTTGATATTTTAAAAACCGCTCGACCGATTTCGATAAAATTTATATGGGACCACTTGGGAAGTATGCCCTTTCAAAAAAAAAATCATCCAAATCGGTCCACCCAGTCAAAAGTTCAGAGGTAACAAACATTTAAAAAAAAAAAGACTTGTGGCACTCGGAGACTGCCGCGGTAAAGCTATTGCATAGCATTTTTTATCAACTTACCTTACGCTTTGGTTGCTATGACTACTTGTGTTGTTGACTTCAATTTGTTGAAAATAAAAAGACTATTTAAATTATGAAAAGATGATTTTGTTGAAAGAATTATGTTTTAAAACCATAATTCCTTAAAATTATTTCGCTTTTATATTTTCAACAATTTGAAGTCAACAACCCAAGTAGTCATAGCAACCAAAATCATCTTTTCATAAAAATAGTATTTTTATTTTCAACAAATTGAAGTCAACATCACAAGTAGTCATAGCAACCAAAGCGTAAGCTTTTTTTTCGTTACGGAATTTCTGGATTCGGTCTCCACGCTCAAAGCCCGCGATAGAAGCTATGCAATAGCTTAAAAATACAGTCGAATTGAGAACATCCTCCTTTTTTTGAAGTCGGTTGAAAAGCGCAATGTTTTATTGAAAAATATATAAGGTTTCAGGCATCAAAAATTGATATATTTTGCTCGACAGGAAAATGCCAGAAAACGACGCAGACGAAATGGTTAACATGTGCAACAAATAAATGTTAACCTTTATAATATAAGCTCTTAATTATACTAATTACTAATATCTTTACTTAATATTATAAATGCGAAAGTGTGTCTGTCTGTCCGTCTTTTTGTCTGTCTGCGACGCTCTCACGGCCCACCTGCCCCCCAGGCCCCAATCATGTAAGAATTGTCGATTAAATCGTAGAAGTTCTGCTTCAAAGTAAAATAAACCATAACATCATTGAGTTAGAGCTCAATTTCGTGTATCCATTCTCATACGTTTAGGTATGTACGATAGCCTAAACGTATAAGAATGGATACACGAAATTGGCCTCTAAGTCATTGCCTTATGGTTTATTTTACTTTGAAGCCGAACTTATACGATTTGATCGGCAATCCTTACATGATTGCACATCTGTTCGTCCGATTGTAATGAAATGTGGTACAGGGATAGTTTGTATTCCTATGTCCTTACATAGGCTACTTTTTATCCCGGAAAATTAAGGAGTTCCCACGGGAATTGAAAAACTTAATGAACGCGGACGATGTCGCGGGCATCATCTATTTTAGGTAATAAGCAAACCAACTACGTACGATTTCAAGTATCCTTTTTGCTAAAAGTTCCAAATTAACTACCTACTACTCCTAGTCGTTTGTGAACAATACAACCACTTATTTAGAATGTAGGTATATTAAAATTTGCGGTGCACCTATTGGTATGGGAGTATGTAATTTTGCTTGCAACTTTTCCTCATTTAATTTTTTGCATTCGATCAATTCGTCGCTTTTCCTACGAAAGGACCTAACTGACATCGAGTTAATTGTTCAGGGCAAGCGTTTTTCGGTTTCGTGCTCAACTGTATTGTCCACAGCTTGCTCAAATAAAGCTATATTAAAATTAAAAAAATATTCTTATAATCTGTGAATCAAGGCCTTTTTGCAAGTAGGAATTGTCTTATTTAAATGTGCGTATTCATTTAGGTAAAAATATTTAAAACAGTTACGCCACTTCATAAGAACTTTGTTTTTCTGAAAAAATAATTACTTAGGAGATACGACTGTATTTTTTACTGAATAATTAAATCACATTTAATTCAAAATAATTTATTTTTTATTTTTTTATATATAATAATAATTAGGATAGTTTTAAATCATTTTTGACTGAAAGTTTTTGGATTCGTTCTATTTTGGATTTTTTTACCGCCCAAGGTCTTATACATTTTTTGTCACCAATTTACATAAATTTTTAACTCTATTAGTTAATGTCTAAGGTATTCCGTCGCAATCAAAATTCAGACGTAAGTGAAAACCCCATTTTTATTCAATATAGTCTAGTTCACACTAAATGACGTATTTTCAGTTACGTCATAGTTGATAGATTTTTATTTAGCTGATCACTAAATAAAAATCTTTCTAATAGCCCTAAGTATAAAATACGCCACTTAGTATGATTTCCTTTTCGCAAATGAGCATATACGCCATACTTACCGATTGTCCTAGCCAGTAAACGGTAAAAGATATGAAAAAGTCGATAAGACAGATCGACAGAGAATCAAAAGTACATTATTATGATGTATTTAGTGCAGTTACGTCAAAAGTGTCAGATAGGTCCTTTCGTAGGAAAAGCGACGAATTCTAATAAAAATAAACCAATTTGCCTATAAAGAGAATGTTCGATAAAGTATCCGAGCTATAACTTATAAGTTTTACTAGGCGCAGATTAAAATTTAAAACTTCCAGCTTCGGTAAGGCAGATTAAGTTCAAAAGTTGGTTCTAACATCACATCGTGTTTCAAATCTCAGATAAGACTAGTCAGACGTCTAGATAGCACGACAGTAGGAACTGGTAAATCAAGTTTTGGTTAGCGTTTCAGCACATTGAACTTTGGATGATTACGGTCATCAGTAAATATTTGATTAAGCTTTTCATTGCAAGTTTTAGGCCCACTTGCACATGGCCGTTTAAACTTGAAAGCGTTTAGGTTAAATTTTCTATACCTACCTGTCCTTTTCATGTCAACCACGGCATAAACTTAACAAAAAGTGACAGCATCATAAAATTTTACTAAATCAGTTTAATCAGTGTTGTGCAAGACGGCCTCACTATTGCGACACTGATCTCAAATATTTCAGACCTCATTAAAAAATTAATCATCTTTATTTCACTTCGCGAATTTTATTTTTTAAAGAACGTCAGAGACACGTATTAAAATATTTTTTTAGTCATCAAATTTAAGAACTTATTTATGCCATAATTTAAAATCATAATAAAGCATTGTCCAAGTTAAACTAGTGTCCAAGTTAAACATGAAATTAAATTAAACTAATTAATATTCTTAACTGTCCATTTCCTCCATCCTATTCATGGATTTCGATCTTATCAAAGATATTTCCTACAAATGTGTAATCTCTTTGTCCGCTGGTATAGGCTCGTCTGGTATAGGCAATCTCGAAAACGGTCTGTCAGTCCGAGAGATAAATCCCTCGGGAAAAAAACTCCCTAAACGAATTTCTGGAAAAAAGCCGAAAGAATTAGGTGGAGTAGGTAAAGCTGTATGAAGGGATGACGAAGCGACTTTTCGGAGTTCGGGCCTAGTCCAACTCTGTCAGTAAAAAACTATACCTAACTAGCTGATGCCCGCGACTTCGTCCGCGTGGTTTAAGTTTTTTGTCATTCCCGCGGGAACTCCTTAATTTTCCGGGATAAAAAGTAGCCTAGTCACTCTCCAGGTCCTCACCTATACAAAAAAAAAAGAATTAGCGAAATTGGTCCAGCCGTCCACGCGTGATGCCGTGACCAAGGGAAATAGGGATTCATTTTTATATATATAGATATGCTGCTTTTTGCCTCAGGATAGCCTAGATACAGAGATACATGAATCTATAATCTATATTAAAGAAAAGTGTGAGAAGCTATGCGGGATTGATCCTTAAATAGTAGGCTATAAGCTATGCGATTTACTTTTTCTTTACAAAAAGACACATTCTGAGCCCAGGTAGAGCGGTCGAAATGCCTAGCCAATGACAGTGCAGCTGACCTCAGCTCCAGACAAGACCGCTCTGGACAGAAGATTATTATTAATTGTGTTAGCTCGTTCATATCTCCGGTAAGCATATGATCAAGAGCTAAGACGTGTGTGGTTTTAAATGGTAAGATAGTAATTATTAGAATAAATAAAATGTTTATCACAATCAATCGGCAATAGGTAAATAGATTACGTAGTTGGTTGTAGTTATTTACAGTGACTAGTAGTAATAAGTACCTAGTGATTGAATTAATCTATTGTGATCAAAGAACAGGTTTGTTGACAATTAAAAATTAATTGATTAATAAGTTAGCAAGTGTATGACAAGTAGTACCTAACGTAATAAAAAAAACCGGCCAAGTGCGAGTCGGACTCGCGCACCGAGGGTTCCGTACAAACCTATGTTTTTTTTAAATATTTGAGTTGATTGAATGAAAGGTAAATTGCGGTTTAAGATTTATGACGTATTAAAAAAAACTACTTACTAGATCTCGTTCAAACTAATTTTCGGTGAAAGTTTGCATGGTAATGTACATCATATATTTTTTTTTAGTTTTATCATTCTCTTACTTTAGAAGTTACGGGGGGGGGGGCACACATTTTACCACTTTGGAAGTGTCTCTCGCGCAAACTACTCAGTTTAGAAAAAAATGATATTACAAACCTCAATATCATTTTTGAAGACCTATCCATAGATACCCCACACTTATGGGTTAGATGAAAAAATTTTTTTTGAGTTTCAGTTCTAAGTATGGGGAACCCCGAAAATTTTATGTTTTTTTTTTCTATTTTTGTAAGAAAATCTTAATGCTGTTTACAGAATACATCTATACTTACCAAGTGTCAACAGTATAGTTCTTATTCGTTTCGGAAAAAAGTGGCTGTGACATCGGACGGACAGACAGACATGACGAATCTATAAGGGTTCCGTTTTTGCCAAATTTGGCTACGGAACCCTAAAAACATATCACTTTTTACAATATAATGCTAGATTGAATTAGGTACTTAACTAAAGATTTAAGTACTTACCTTTACGGTTTTCTATATTACTGTGTGTGGATCCTATTACTTACCTATTAAAATTTTGTTGCAAATGACTTCATCTAGCTAAACCTAATAAATTACAATCCTCTTCAAATTATCCTCCAGATCAACAGTAAATAGTAATAATTAGCAAATATGGACTGCTTAATTTAGGGAGTTAATAATTATAATATATCACATGTTAAACGTTTTCACGAAAGGCGATTAAGTTCAAAGGCTGTAAATGTAGCTGCGAACAAACAAAGAAGAAGAATAGGATTAATATTTCACTTTGAAATCTGACATAATAGGAGTGACCAATGTATTAATTAAAAGCCGCGAGCATTTTTCACCCGTTGCAATCAGTAATCATATTCATAACCGCATTAAATTGGCGTACAAAACTTTGAAGCATCCGACACGGAGAAAACGCAAGAAGTCTAGATGGACAGAACTCGTTCCCCGGTGGATTCTCGAGACCGACTACTGTGCATTTACTCAGGTTTGGGGGAAGAGAGACGGCCGATGTGGGTACCGTTTCAAGCGCCGGAGCGAAAGAGACGGCAATCGGTGCGCACACGCTTCTGTTCGGTAGTGATACTACAGGCGCGAGTCGACGCTCGAGCCGACCGAGTGCGCTTTCCAGTTCGCGTTCCCGACCCATGAGCAGCTGGTGTGCAGCGTGGCGGCCGCTTTTGCCACTCGTTTTACTCCAGTAATTTAACTTCACTAACTTAACGTATCCCGAATAATATGACGTAAAGCCGACGTGACTACGTGTAATCGTACGCGCCGCTGTGTTTGTTGTGTTGTGATACGAAGAAAGGTGCGTGTTTTACGAAATCTCGGCGGGCTAAAATAACAGTAACTTTTTGAAAAGGTAAGCTATGTTACAAAAGCTCAGAATGTATTGAGACACGCTTAGCGGCTATCGACGACCGTGGAATGCAGTTTGACGGCATATATGAGCATGTGCAGGAACAAAAGCTTCGTGCACAGTCATCGAGGCTTTTTTATTTGCCCCGCTTTCTTGTGAGGGCGGCTGGTTAGAACATGACAGATGAAGATGACGTATAGTATACAGGTTATGAATCAAACAAGTTACGAGGTGTTAAGTCTCCCACAGGTAGCGGCTGCACTCATTTACCTGTAGAATGGGGATGGGACGCTGCGCCCCTTTACCGAGAACTTTGTGAATAGACTAATCATTAGGCAACAAAACTTAAATATTATTTAATATTGCTGAATAAATATGAAATTCTAGATTATTACCGCACATTTCAACAGTAGGTATACCTACTAATAATATTGTGTGCATAAATCATAACAATAGCCTTAATTGGTGGTAAGTAATTAGGTAAACCATTATTTGAAATTAGTTACAAATTGATTAATTCATTATCGACAACAAAGTAAAGAACCTTGCTTAATATTTAATTATTTATCAAGAAGAAGGACATTAACTGAAATCGCATTACAATCTTTTCGACTTCTTGCTTTATTCTTGAATGACATCAAGGGGATCAGTATCACAGATTAATGTGATTAGAATATTATTCTTATCACATATTTGGTTAAAGTAGATCCTTCATCCTTATCCTAGGCAATTTTCTCCACAAAACACCGAATTGTTCAGTTTTCTTCGGTTATATTAGCAATAAATAGGCCATTTTCAAGGAATCTGTCGTTTTTTTTTTCGATAACTGATTGTCGTCAAGCCCAAGCCTATCTTGCAATGAAAATTCTTAATTGTTTAATTCTTCAATATATGTACAAAATATTCACTCAAAGAGCATGTCCAAAACAAAAGAACGATATATCTACGTCGTTAACTTTAGCACCGATTAACTAACCCGGATATTTTTAAGTTGAAATAACGCATACGGAATGAAAAACTATCGTAGCGCGTAAGACAACAAAAATTGTAGCCGTTGCCTTGTTAATTACGTTTTTCTACTGATTTCTTCAATGTCAATGCAGATGGGTATTGAGTAGGCCTTGACTAATATAGACATTAAGTAATTGAGATCGGTATCACTGTCGTGTCTTCTAATTCACTATCCTTGCGAATCAGATCAATGGTGAAATCAGACGATTAATTTTTCGTGATATCGATGCAGCATCTTTAATTCATCTTTCATTGCTGATTCAGTAATAAGAGCTGTTCATCATTCATGTTCATTGGCTTACATAAAGATTTACTTCAGTTTATGAACCATTTTATCGCATTGCAATAAGATTTGAATTGGGATCGATTATCTAGTCGGTACTACCACTCAATAACGTCGAAAAAAAAAACCATATGTTTCGGTTCTCACGTTCAAGTTCACTGTATCTTTTTCATAGAGAACCTGCTTTGGATTCTTTGTTTTAAACGTTATCGATTCAAATTCACTCCGAGTAAATAATACGAATTCCCGAAACTTATTTAAATAACAAATTACAATACGCAAGACGCGACCAGAAAACAATGTGATGGTTTTAGAAGACCATTCCCATGCTAAAAGTAGTACACTGAGTGACTTTTATGACTTTCTTTATTATTTGAGGAGCTTAGCTTTGAATTCGTTATCAGTCAAGCCTAGAACTAGCCTAGTTTTAATACCAGATAATAAACTTGGTATGGTAATTGGTAAGTATTAAAATTAACTCTGCTGTTAGATCCTACGGTGAATACGCCATCAAAGGCATCGAATATAGATAAAGTAGAAGAAAATAATCCCAATTTGTGAAGCTTCCTATTATTATGACTTCTGTAAATTCATTTCAACAAAATTCAACATTCTTTTGTATCTTAACGAAACAGGTATTTTAAAATTTAAACGGTTGCAAATCGAACTTTCTACAATAATTGTTAACATTAAATAACTGTAAAATGTTCGATTTGCATTAAAAATTGCAAGGAACGTAGAAAATCTAAAATATTTATTGAATTAGAATGAAATGAAGAATAGTCGAGAATAAAGTTAAACATCTAAAACGCAACACGTGAAATATGTTGGTAAGAAAATTACTTATCTGAATAAATATGAATAAAAGATACATTCAGAATGTAGTTCATCGCACGGGCAATGAGCATATCTCAAACAGGTCACAAACAAGGGATTCTTGTCACGGATCGTGGCCGCCACCTGCATAGATATCCCGAACGCATAATACCCCCACAGAACATTAAGCTCAGTGTAGACATAAAGATCCTCATGAGCTATTGGCATAGGTACCTTCAGATATTTCAACAGCCGACAAAATTTATTTGATTATTAGACAATTTTGCATGCCTCTAAAGTTGTGCTAATGTACGCAGACTTATTTTCAAGGCTATGAAGACCCATGCATTCTCGCATAATTATGCATAGTGAAAAGGAATGAAAAAACTCAGCACTCAGCATATTGTTTTCATTACTGAATATATAATTAAGTATTTATATTTAAAAATTCTTATAAAAAATATAATACAGTGTTGTCTGATAGTTTTTGTTGCAGACTTCTAAGGTCTAATTTTAATAAAATATTACTTTATCTTAAATATCATATTGCTTATTTATTTTACAACAAAAAGCTGTCTAGTAATTTTTCAAAATTTATCGTGTCTCAAATATTCAAACCGGTTGGTATTGACTATTGATATTTATAGCGGATCAATAAACTTGGCCATTTCGTTTAACATTACGTAAAAATAATCTGTATAAAAATTCTTTCCAAAAAACCGACTTCCAAAGCCACTGTAAAGTAAAAAATAATTTTGATTTCTACACACTATGTTGAAGTCGGGCGAGCCTGACGCCTCAACTTTGCCTATCTTTGTTATACTCGCCCGACTTCAACATAGTGTGTAGAAATCAAAATTATTTTTTACTTTACAGTGGCTTTGGAAGTCGGTTTTTTGGAAAGAATTTTTATTTTTAACTTTTTAGTGTAGTCTTAATCCCCACGGCTAAGGAGTGCAGTACCCTGCAGCATCAGAGTTGAGGAGTTGGGACTTGAGTTTAAGTATGAAGTCGTTCCTTGACACCTACAATATGAATTCCCCATGAAAAAATCCTAAATCGCTATTTTTAAGGAGTTCTGTACCCTGCAGCATCAGGGTTGAGGAGTTGGGACTTGGGTTTAGGTATGAAGTCGTTGCTTGACACCTACAATATGAATTCCCCATAAAAAAATCCTAAATCGCTATTTTTAAGGAGTTCTGTACCCTGCAGCATCAGGGTTGAGGAGTTGGGACTCAGAGTTGAATCGTAAACACGTGACTAATTGATACCTACTCTATGAATTCACCATCAAAACTGCCTAACTCCCTAGTTTTGAGTCGTAGGTATACCTACAGCATCAGGATTGAGGATTTGGAGTCAGATTTTTTTATGGGACCATCTCGCGAGCTTCCTCTAACCACTGAAAAAAAATATTTACAAATCGGTTTGGAAACCACGGAGATATGCGGTAACATACATTAAAAAAAAAATATATATACGCGCCGAATTGAGAACCTCCTCCTTTTTTGGAAGTCGGTTAAAAATCGAAAGGCCGCTAATTCTTCGAAGACATAATGTAATGATACCGGTTGACCCTAATGAAGACATGATTTAGGTACGTCATTCCTAAGTATGGATACCAATGACACATTTTAAATTTAAAACATATGTATACGTTTCTTAAATCAGCATGTGTTTTTCATACGAAGCCAGGCCATGGCCGAAAGTCAGTCCAGTCCTACGTTTATTAACATGGTTTTACTAATAATTTGTTTACTTATTAGTTTTCTCATTATCTTACAATACTCCGAGTCCTGAGCTTTAATCTGCATTTAATGGAACAATTTACCTTATAATTTTTCCGTTGTTTACTTATTTCGGAACAAAATACATGTCGATCTTATGCAAATCGTGCCTTGCATTACGTTTTATAGAAAACTTCGAGTCAGCTCTTTGTTCACTTAATGAATCATATTATGATAATATATTACTAGTTATCGAAAACTGATATATCGCGCACTCATTTTTACACAAAGTAAAGTCATACAAATTTTTCAATGCACTAGTGATGTTTTGATCAATCCATGCGCAATCATGACCTTTGGCTTTTGTTATAACGGAACATCTGACAGACAATTTAATTATGCCCTTCTCAATAAGTACCTATTAGCTTATGTAACATGGAACTATAAAATAACTCCTTTTATAGGTCTATGGTATGTAACAAACAAAATAATATAGCTTCAGGTGTACCTACCTGAAACAAGTGCACATTAAACTTCGATTAAAAGTAGTCATTATAATTATTATTCTTTTATAGGTAGATCAAAAAAGTTTGTGCCTAGTAACATTTTAATAATTAACCTTTAGTTTTGCTAAACTTAGACACAGAATAGGTACTAAAGATGACTGCGGTCCTTTATGAAACAAAGGCGTTTCGCAATACTTGCAGCATATTTTCCCTTTGCTGTCTCGTTAATATAATTCAAGATGGGCCGAGTGAAATCACTTTTTTCTTCTTTTGTGTTATTAATCGTATACGTTCCTAGCAAAGAGTTTCACGCTTGGATGCAGATAAGACGCAGGTAGGTACTAGATATTAGCAGCGTCTACGGCACATAAATTTTCTCTACTATAATAAAATTAAACTTAAGTATTCGCTAGTCCGCTAGTAGTAGTAGTCTAACTTATACCATGAAGAATCTTTGATCATAATCTCTAGTACACTGCTCTTTTAATGACTTTTGAACAGCTTGACCTAAATATCTTTAAAAAAGTAAAGAACAGTTACGGCCGCCGATTGATACTCTATACACAGTATAGTATCGCGTCTGAACATGCCACATGAAACCTATAATGCAACCGCAATCTAGGTTCCAAAGCCCATATCCGTATATTTATATGAAATATGTCGAAAACCCGTATCATGACGAAGGACGACGGATGCGATGACTGATAGGTACCAATCTGGGTTTATCGTTCACACCCATTCGCTGAAAATTACGTATTGTCTATATTATTTCAAACTAAATAGACAAATATTACGTCCAATGATAAAACATAATGTTACGTTCTTTAGACAACTATGTATTATGTTTTCCTGAAATTAATCACAATATAACGAACGTCTACTTATCTACGAACACCTCAATCATCATATAACACCTTTCGATAATACCTAAGTCTGTAAAAAATTACGATAATGAATCATTTAATAGCTTTAATGAGTTGGTTATTAACTAAATCTCATGTGTCGGTAAATCTCTTATCAATATGTTATGCATACTTCGTACAAATATAAATGTAAAAATTAGTTTTTAGGCGTAAGTTAGTACAGTATATATTTCTTTTGTTTTTGTTCGTTAATGAGTCTCGTCGACAGTCATTAAAAATAATAAAAAATTATTAAGCAGTGTCTCCAACAGAATTTATTCAAAAGAGCAACCACCAAGTTTCTTTCTGGTTCTTCTAGGTAGAAATGGCATTCCGAACTAGTGATAGATTCAAAAGCACTTCAAATAAGTTTATTTGAATAAAAAATATGAGTTTGAGTTTAGAATGCAAGGCATCGTACAACTTTTTTCGGCTCACGTGTATCACTATAATTTCTAGCAAAGCGAATAATGTGAAACAAGCGTGGAACGATGCAATAGTCAATGGAGTTAATTGTGTCGGACATCGCGAGACGTCATCGTCCGCTGCCGCGTACCGAGATCACGTAGATTGCAGACAATCTACCATTCACTTACAACAATACTTCTTTTTAAATAAACAACAAAGCTTAACTTTGGTAACAGACTCAACAAAAACATTGATAAAGCACAAAGATCGAAGCCACATAACCACCTTTCAAATTTCCGTAAATTTTTGTGGCGTAATTAACACCCCGTGTATTATTATCATGTTTAATTCTGAATGTTTGTTTCCCGGAAATGTCATCAATGAAAAAATTACGTTGTGGAAAGATCATTTTCATTTTTATTATTTACTCTTTATAAAATCCAATAATTTACTAAACCTATATATAAAAATTGGAAGGATGTTATTATCAAAGGCTAATTCTATCGTATCTCTATACACTCTATAGACCTAATTAAAATGACATGTCTTAATATAATTATTATCATTATTATGATTGCGAAAAACTGGCGGAAAAACATAGTACATACTTTTAAACCTGTAATTTTAGCTTAGAGATTGTGTACCAAGCAGTTCAACATTTAATTAAGACCTATTCAGATTCTATAAAATTAGAAACAACAAAATTTACTGAAGCAAGAATTTAATTTAATTAAAATACATAATATGCGTATAAGTAAGTATTACTAAATTATGTGCATGCATTAAAAATAGTATTGTAGTGTTACAATTCTGTTAAACGAGATCTTATAAACATCTATACCATTTGTAATCACTATTGTCAAGACTGCCGAAGCGTTCAATGGTCTTTCACACACGGAAACCAATTACGGACATAAATGGGTATACGGAGATTCTTTCCCACGAACGAGTTGGTATTATGAGCGATGTTCGTACGGACGGACGGCTCGTCTCCCGCAATTAGTATTAGAGAGCAGACGCGTGCCATGCAGCTGTGAACGCACGCCTTAATAACAGACGGTATCATTAAGCTACTTTATCAGCATCCGAAACGTAATACTAATATGTGCAGTTGCGAGAAGAACCGTCGAATGGTCGAACTGATAGATTGACGATGGTTATGTAGAATTACGATTTTCATAAATAATTATTTTAATTATGTTGAAGAATTAATGACATAGCAACTCAATGTTGCAAGAGATATGTTGAGAGTTGAAAGATTAGTGAGTAAAGTTAGCAATATTTAAATAATTTTTACTGTAGTATCAAAAGTTCCATTTCGGCAAAAGAAAATACAAATATGTATATAAACATGTAATAAAGCTGAGGAGAGGCAAGATTGAAGTATAGATTTGAATATACTAAAATTACACAGATATTTATTTAGGAACGACAAGGATCGTGCGCCCGCACATGTTTTTCGTAAATCCTTATCCTTCCTTACTATATATATTTATTAATTAATCTTATAAATGGGAAAGTGAGTTTGTTTGTATGTTTGTTCCGCTTTCACGCCGTAACTACTGAACCGATTTGGCTGAGATTTGGAACATAGATAGCTTATAACCTGGATTAAAACATAGGCTACTTTTTATCCCGGAAAATTAAGGAGTTCCCGCGGGAACCAAAAAACCTAAATCCACGCGGACATAGTCGTGGGCATCAGCTAGTCGTGGAATAAATAATAGGTAGGTACGTCCACTGTGATATATTATCAGTCAATACAAACTACTGTTCATACTTAACTCAGACGCTTGATCCTTGGAAAAATACCTTAAATAATAAGGATGGAGAGAACCTTATTTCTCAAACATGCAGTTTTTAAACTTCTATAACAGTACCTGGATGTAGCTTACCGAATGAATTTTGAATTTTTCTCAACCTGATAACATGACCGTTTTTTAATCTGGTAAATTTATGCTCGAGAGTTGCGACTTAGGTCTACATAATCGTGACCGTGGATAATCTTACAAAAGTAAAACAACTATAGGTAAATCACAGCGTGACAGTGGCGAGTGAAGATTGTCGCTACCCGGACTGGGAAACTGGTTTCCGCGTAAAATTCGCGTTGCCACGCGATGCATTGGTCTGGACCGGGGGAGGTATAGCAACAAGAGGGGGGAGTAAGTTGAAAACGCAGGAGGCGAACAGCGGCCGGTCGACGACCCGCAGGCCCTGCGCCGGCGCACCATTTGCCTTTACCACAACCGAGACCAATCCTGACACGATTATGAGATTATAATAGCGAAATGGCAAGAAATAGGATAATTTTTAGATATCTAACAGCCGAAGAAAACTGAAGAAGCAAATAAGCTGCTGAACCATTCCTTTTTGGCACAAAGATTTTAATCATAATTTACATATAATCTACAAAAAAAAAACACGTGTTCACACACCTATTTGTAGACAGGCTACACGTGCTTCAAGTTTGATCTGATGATGCACAGTGCAAAAAGGTCAATTTACGCGGGAGCCTTTCCTAGTTATTAAGCATAATAGGTGCTATGTAAATTGATGCAATTGAGGACACCAATATATTAATTTTCGTTCCCTCCGACGCTTTACTAATATATCTTAGACACACGACACGGCGTAGGAACGAGATCAAGAAGTCGTCAAGGTTGGATCCATTTGTGATGAATTGCCACTTATGATTGTTAATACCGATGAATATGCTACGTAGCGTTCATTCAAACCTGTATTCAAATTGTAGATACTGTCTGAGAGTCTGATTGATATCATTAATTGAATGTTGAGAGTGAAAAAATAAGAAGTCACAAAAACCAACGAATTCGAATCACCGAATACTGGGCGTGGGCGAGAAGTAGCTGAGATTTTAATATATTAGGTGAGGTCAATGTTTGAAAACCCACAGTAGGTACATCGTTTAAGTATTATAGATATGGCAATTTCACATTTAACGGTTCTCAAAATTAATCGTTCCATTCCCGCAAGAAGGTATGGGAAACTTCCAAACGCGCATTAAATTCTTATATCACCGAAAGTGGGACAAGTAAACATTGATATGTCCAAATCTATTCCAGACGTTAATGGTATAAGGAATGCGTTAACACGGACTATAAAGTTTACCGAAATATTGGTAGGGAGCGAGGACAGCGCATGGCACTTGTTTTAGGTTTTATTTATAGTGACTATTGTGTTAGTCTACAGTTTGTATTTATAGACGTTTGTTAATAGTGAACATCATGGAGAAGGAAAGATTCACATTGGAGTGTAAAAATTCAAATTCAGGTTGTCCTGAATCCTTTATAACTTATTGAATTGACATACACATTGCTGACTTAAACATTAGTAATCAGTGTGAAATGTGAATGTTCTTTTTGTTTCTCATTGAATACTAACTACACACTTATTCCATTCAGTTCGTGTACCTGTCCTGCTTATTTAAAATAAAACAAAACATGGAGGGTTTTGATTTTCTAGCATTCGGTTTTACTGGGTCACCATTCCTGAATCCAGGTTTCAATAAGCAAGTTCAAGTGGTTTTAAAGGCTGAAATTTTATGAATTTATTTTTGTTGTTTCAGGATAAGACAACACTAGACCGAGATGGCGGTGTTTGGATTGGCGTCAGCGGTAGCGGGCTTTGTCAAAGTCCGCTACCTGATCGACAAGGCTGTCATCGACAACATGGTTTTCCGGATGCACTATAGAATCACTTCTGCTATTATGTTCCTGTGCTGTATCCTCGTCACTGCTAATAACCTTATTGGTAAGTTTCTTTTCTTTGCTATTTTCGATAAGTACCTATTTTTTTAAAGGTTTTCTTATTCGTTAACTCCAATTTAATTTTTCATCAAAATTTGGCATCATTTATGATATCAGCTCTAGATAAAGTAGGTGATATCTGAGTATAATAAACTTTTAAATTACCAAAACTGTATACATATATCTTACAAAATCGTGAATATGTTGTTGGTAAGCATTATTCATCAACGCTCATGGATAACAAATAACAAAATCTGTGAGAACAATGTCTAACTTAGGAACATGAACGGAGAGAAAGTGGACAGTTTATTTAATTACGATTTTTCGTTGCTAATTGTTGAAGGCTACAAATGTTAATTATGTCCAAATCTATTGACCCATAAACCTGAGACCATAGTATTCCAAATATCTGGAAACAACTGTTTTGATGACAAATTCATTTAGCTGCTTACGGTAAAACTGAATCATTCATTCTTCATTCTTCAACAAGACATCTGTGAGCATGTAACAGTTACCCAAATTTGAACGTCATAAGCAAATTGGTTGAGCATACAAACATTGGAGGCGTGTACTAACGTGATAAGGTTAAAGTCATTGAAGCGCGCCAAGCCACTGAACTATTAGTTATATAAATCATTTTTAGTATCATTCTTGCTGTGTTTTTTACTCTATTTTCTTATAAGTATCAGCCATAATGTAAATCAGTTTCGCAGCTTACATAATATCGAATATTATGGGCAGTAAGTGTTATTCAGCAGTGTCTAAAAATATCTTGTTATTTTTAGAATTAAGATACACATTTGTAATTTGATATGGTAAATTTTAAGTTGTGGGTTAAAAAAATTTGTACTGCATTTTGCAAATAATCTCTTTACAGGAATGTGTCAGTAAAAAAAGATAATTGGTCAGTAAGAAGAAAGTAAAAATTGAGTTGGACCACATAACTAGAATCTTATGCTTGCTCTAATGCAATCTTGCTCTTTAATCTACTTGCCAACTAGTGATATTTGTGCAGCGAAAAATGTTTAGAAAACATAATAATAGGAAAGCAAGGTAATAATGAAATTAATAACTGCATTAGCATTTAAGAAAAAATAGCACACGTGGTGATAATTTTCTTTGATCTTTTCAACTCTATCACAATTTTTTAATAACATCCTTAGGAAAGGTTAATAAGTTGAATTGCTTCATGAAATAATGACTCTACACTAGCGGCACGCTATGATGGCCGGTTTGACACCCGGTTTAATAAATAAATTTTGAGTCCTAAACCTAAAACTACATTCGATAAAATTTATGAATCTCTGCACATCACTATCGTCAATAAAGTAATACAATTATTTCCTTCAAAGTCGTTAGTCGTTATCAATTAATACGGAACTTCATGAGCGGACAAACGTCAAACCGGCCATCATAGCGTGCCGCTAGTGTAAATGCTCGTATCCTTTATCCGCTTAAAGAGCAAGAAAAATAATACATACGAGTACCTAATACATACAATGACATTAAAACGATGAAACATTTTAACATATTTTGTAATTTTCGTACATACGAGTACATAGGTAGGTACCTATATATGATACGACAGCAAAAAGTTAAACGACATCTTAAAAAAAGTACTTAATATTAAGTTGATCTAAATACTAAGTTAATATAATTTAAAATTACAATCAATTTTTAAATGAAACTGGTCTCGATGAAACTATGTGTTCTTTGTTTTACTATGAAACCCTAAAAATATTAGCCGTGAAATGTTCGTCGTTTTAGACGACGACAAATCCAAATAGCGTCATTACACACTGTTAACGATGTGTTATCGCGTGCTACTCATTTAAAGAGGCACCGACATAAACAATACTTGAGATCGATTGCTTTTCGTTTCTACGTTACTAATTACGTCTTCATAAGAGGATCCAGCAGGGAATGAAATCAAACGTGAAATACGCTTAGCTTTGGTTGATTATGATAAAAACTATAAAAGCACATTTTTTAAAAGATGTAAACATTGAAAATTCGGAAACCTGCATCATCACAAATCGTTGGAATAACAATTTTTAGTTCATAAATGTTAACATATTTCGCCTAGACAATCCATTACTCATTTGTATCTAATTGGTTAATCAGTAGGTATTAAAAACAGTAAAATGTCTTCGTCATGTTAACTTAGTTACTGTAATGAATGACTTTCTTGCGGTTCTTACGATTTAAATTATTAAAATAATTTGTAAATGTTTATACTTTCCCCATCAACTAAGCGGGAAACTTTTCCTAGCAATGAGAACAATTAGCCACTTTTGCTATCTGCTTGTTTTGGTTATAACTTATAACAATATTCGCCACCGCAAAGAAAAAATTAAAAAAACCGGCCAAGTGCGAGTCGGACTCGCGCACCGAGGGTTCCGTACTCTAGAAGTAGGTACTGAAGCAAAACAATCAGGCAAAAACTAATATGTTTATTTGACGACGAGTACGAGGTTTACTGTTAATATCAAAAAAACTATGCTAGTTAGAGCATTGGCTATAGTTTTCCTGTAAAATATACATAAATTCCTATTGACCATAATTATTTCAGATTTTTCGATTGGTAAACTCCGGAGATAAGGGGGGGGAACGGTATTTTTTTAGACTTTTTCCCCGATAAATCAAAAACTATCATGACTAAAAATAATTAAAAATCTGTTTTAGAATGTGCAAAGTAAACCCTTTCATATGATACCCCACACAGTACAGTTATCTCACTTTTAAATTTCAACCCTCCGATTTTCCCCCCTTTTTAAATAAGAACAAAAATAATTTCCAATTTTTTTTAATTCCAGTGTCTTTGGGCCACTAATATACACAACTATTCCAAATTTCATGTCGATAACTTCGGTAGTTACTGAAATAATCGAGTGTGACGGACGGACAGACGGACAGACGGACAGACGGACAGACAGACGGAGAAAGTCGCACCATAAGGGTTTCATTTTACCATTTTGGTACGGAACCCTAACAATAGGTACAGTTAATTGTACTGGGTCACGTTCTATATTGTTAACAGTGCATTTAGTGAGGCTACTTACAGCTACATCTTTTTCAATAGGTACTTACCTAATTTAATAAAACTGACCAAGACAACCTTTTTATTTATACCTACCTATACCTACATAATATTATTAGATATACTTTTTTTAACATACTATTATGCAACCGAAGACAATAGAAATACAGGTACCTACCTACCTCAGAAGTAGTAGTTAGTCTCTTGATTGAAGGGCTCTTGAGTCTACGACTGTCCACACCGACAAAGATTTGCCGCCATGTGCCTTATTGCGGTACGATGCTGCATAAGTAGTCCAATTAGGAGTACGGATTTAATTAAATTGCGCCCTTTTTTTAAATCAGCCCGATTGCAATCCTATACTGCACCATAACTTACCAGCAGGTGGGAGTCCAAGGTATGACTTACAGTCGAATATTTTACCATCAAAAAGCAAACGCGCCTTTTATTTTAAGACTGAACCTGACTTCCAGGCTTAATAGAAATAAAAAATCGGCCAAGTGCGAGTCGGACTCGCGCACCGAGGGTTCCGTACTCAAGAAGTAGGTATAATTACCTTTGTTAATGAACCGCAAAACTAACTTTGTTTGTAGAGGTTTACTGTTAATATCAAAAAATTACGTTTGTTGTATGGGAGCCCCCCTTTAATATTTACTTTATTGATATTTAATTATTTATTTTGAAAGGTAATATACAAGTTAATATTCTGTGAAAATTTGAACCGTCTACCTGTTACCGTTTTTAATATTGAGCAAAAAAATACGAAAAAAACACGTTTATTGTATGGGGACCCCCCTTAATATATATATTTTTTTAATTTTTAGTATTTGTTGTTATAGCGGCAACGGAAATACATCATTTGTGAAAATTTCAGCTTTCTAGCTATCACGGTCTATGAGATACAGCCTGGAGACAGACAGACAGACAGACAGACAGACAGACAGACAGACAGACAGACAGACAGACAGACAGACAGACAGACAGCGGAGTCTTAGTAATAGGGTCCCGTTTTTACCCTTTGGGTACGGAACCCTAAAAACTTGGAGTTACTTACTCCAGTTACTGGCAAGTAACGATTTCTCATTTCAATATCATAGATAAATAATTAATCCATTGACATGGATGATGTAAGAGAATAATTTTACACGATTAACCATAAATGACAGACAAGTATGAGACATTAGACAACACGTTTCGTAGTAAGTTTATTAAAGAAATAGGCTATTTCAATAGTCAATAGTCAATATCATTTATTTAATAAAGGTATACTGTAGGTACACTGTAGGTACACTTATTGACGTTAAAAATTACTTACTTAAAAAACATGATGGTGATAATCGGTTACGGTATCTTAAAACTAAAGGTTCGTTCCGAGGGTTCCACACGCGCCCTGGTCTGAGAAGAGCCCACAACAAGCTCAGCCGGGGTTTCGATACTAACATTCGTCACAATCAAAAACCACATACCTACATATAATAAATCTACTGATTATATATTCAAGATTATTCATCGTTACATGAATCATTTCAAGGCTCGACCAAGTTGACTGTAATTTCTACTACGTGCGGAACTTGATAGGTGATTCATTTTTACAACCATTTCCATCTTCACATTATCTACCTTTACTATATTTAGAGAATTTATCTTATTTACTAGTTACTATCTATACGTTCGAGACTAAATTTAGACTCGTTGTTCTTTCATGTCTTTATCGTTTTCTTCATGGCTCAGATGGACAGACAGGGTAGTTCTTTATTAAAATCTTATAAATGAGGTCATTTATATAAGAAAGCATCCAAGCTTATAATTACTATGCATTATGCAATGAGTCAAGCAAACATTTCAAACATTCAAATATCAATTATCATATTGATATGATTCAAACTTAATAGAAACTCTTCAAAAGTCAAACATATTTCCGAAATTTCTTTAAAGACATTCAAATATTGATAAAGTAAAGCAGAGACATAGATGCCTTTCAAAACTCAGCCTTTCTTTATTTATTTTCCGGCGTTTCTTTTTAAAGACTGGACAACATGACCAAAAAATATTCTTGTAGGTAAGTTGTAACTCTATACCTTACTCGTAAACATGGCATCGTAACATAAATGGTAAACATGACTTCAGTCTTCAACAGTTTCTAAACTAAGCAGACTGCAGACAGTAGTGAATATTATGTTTTCGTAAATCTATATTGCACGGCAGCATATTCGGTACACATGGATTCAGTTGCAGTTTACACTTGTCAGCATCAGCCCCCCGATTGTGTAAGGAAATCGTAATCGTAATCGTTTGTCAAACGTATAATTCGACCTGTTTAATGAGTTCATAGGTGCCTGCACGTCAAAAAGCATGTATGAACTTCTTAAACAGTTCGACAAATACGTTTTAAGCTGTCAAATGATTACGATTTGCCTAAACAAATGAGCTTCAGTTTACATTTAGTGCAACGTTTGCAGTGCGTGATTTAACGTGCCACGAACAATCACATCTGCGGACCAGGTGTTGCTTACCTATGCACATGAAATGATGTCACATGTCGATAAAAGCATAGGGCGGTCTCGGTTGCTATGGCAGTAGTTGAAGAGTGAATAGGCATCTTCTAGGCAAGCGCGTTCCAACCTAGACCTCATCATTGCTTTGCACTAAGCATGATTGTCGTCAAACGTACTAAATAAAAGGAAGCAATCAAAGCTAAGAAGTGTAAATTTAGAATCTCTCATTTTAGCATAGGTATTTTAGATTAGACAACTAACTGGTGTTAATTCTTCTGTATAGAATCGGTTAAAGCGTGATCGGTTAACCATATCATAGCTACTTAGTAGTTAAATCTTTACGATAGAAATAGCATAGCATACAATTTAAGCCCGCCAATTTAGTTTAGAAAAATAAAATAAAAACAGAATTTTATGGTTGGATACAATATTTTTAAATTAAAATACTGTATTTATTGACTTCTTCCTCTTTAAATTGTCGTTCTTTGAATCATGCAATAGCTCCTTCTTTCCTAAATTATGAAAATAGCATATTCATGAGCTCCTCGTTTGGGTTCATTAGGGTTTTTTTTGCTAAGCTAAGATTAACATACTTACACGCATTTCATAACTTAAGGCCATCAAAGTCATATCTTTTACAATGAGACCATAAAAGATAAAATCTACATTTTCATCGTGTAGGTACATACCTAATGAGTTAACATGATAGTATCTTTCTTCATTATAATTTGTAAACAAAAATTAATCCCTTTTGTTCTATTAGGAATATACAGGGAGTAGGAAGGTACGGTCAATTTGATACCATCGAATAAATATTATGACCATCGAATAAATATTATGATGATAAGCTTTCAAAGGCGTAAGTATTATGACGGTACGAAGCTTCTGGAATTTAATAGAACAGTTTCTAATAGTCAATGCTGATACAACTACACTACCTATCTCTAAAGGCGCTGTGAGCTCACGAGATGAAAAACACAGGCGCTGGGGGGTGAAGTCGAGCAAGCGCATATCGCATAAAATGCATGAAATCATTTGTAAAAAAAATAATATTTACTTTTCAATACAAATGAATCCGACAATGTGTTTGATTTAGAAATACGAATTCTACCTTATATTTCTAGAGCTAATTATTGGTTTCAATAAGGAGAAAAATTGCTTTAAAAGGTATATTAAGAGGTATGTTTAAAATAAATTTCAATGCAGAGTTTTTTTAAAATTGTGTTTTGAGATGCTTAAAGGTGTTGAAAACAGCAAATTATTTTTACAAGCATACATTATGTCACCGTTTGATGGATACACTGCTTTTAAAAACCCCCTTTTACGCTACACAGGGTCTTAACGTTAAATAATTGGTTTCAATAAGGAGAAAAATTGCTTAAAAAGGTAAATTAAGAGGTATTGCCACTACAGCCCATTAACGTCCCACTGCTGGGCACGGGCCTCCACTCTCATAGGAGAGAGGGAATTAGAGCTTAGACCCACCACGCTGCTCCAATGCGGGTTGGCGGGCTTTAACGACTATTACCATGTTAGTGATAATAACCGGGACCGACGGCTTAACGTGCTCTCCGAGGCACGGGGGTGAAACACCGCCAACTTCCTAACTCCGGGTTAGTACTGAGAATTTCTAGTCAGAAAAACCCAACACTTAACTATGGCCCGACCCGGGAATCGAACCCGGGACCTCGTCAGCCGCAGTCAAACATGCTAACCACTAGACCAACGAGGCAGTAATTAAGAGGTATGTTTAAAATAAATTTCAATGCAGAGATTTTTTAAAATTTTTACAAGCATACATTATGTCACCGTTTGATGGATACACTGCTTTTAAAAACCCCCTTTTACGCTACACAGGGTCTTAACGTTAAATAATAACTGTTACGCACATTCATTAGTTTCATTACATATTAAAGAATTGGTACGAACTACGAACATCTATAAACCAGTGAATTTGGAATTAACATCTAAACCAGTGAATTTGGAATTAACTGATCTTTGCATAAAATACTACTTATGCAGAAGTGAGCTCGTAGATTCTAAAGGTTCATCATTAAATAAAGTACTTACTTATCGTAACCATAAAAAATTACAAGTGATATAATTTGATGGTCACGTTTAGCATAGGACAAAAAATATCTATCAAAAAAATTCTAATTGAAGTTTACTTCATCATCATTCGGTTTATCATTATGTAGAACGGGTACCTGAAACTTGCTTTATTGAAACAAATACCTGATAAAAACATTACCCTCCTTCTGGTGCAGTTGGGTAAAATAATATCAGTACTTCGTTTGTAACCATATCATATCAAATGATTCATACTCCGTTAAAATTATGCCCTTGTTCATATAACGTTATCAAGCAAGAATTTGACAACCAATCATTAAATAATAGCGTCATTAAGGCATCGGAAGTATCTACTTACCGCTGCCTATTTAACGTAACACCTAAATAGCAGATTTAATAGCATTACTATCAAGAATAACGTTATAAATTTACAAGAAAACTTAATTAAGAATCCGTGTCAAGTTATAGGTATTGAATATAGAAGTGCAACAGGTGTAACGAATCTCAGCTGGCCTGAAGATCACCGTGACCTGGAATAGTTATAGGACTAGTTACTAGTCACTAACCGCTTGTAATATTACCAAATACGTTTATAAAACGCGAATATTATGTTCATATTGCGTTATTGGTAAAGGATTATGTAATGCTACGTGGCTTACCTGTAGCAATTTTATATCCAACATGATTGGTTAGGTTAACCACATCAAAATCCTTTCTGGGTTTTATTTCACCGTTGCAACATTTTTCATCAAACCATAAAAGCATTAACTGTTTATAGTATTGGGGAAAATTTGGTTTTGTTCTAAGCAATCGGCCCATTTGCGCCTACAAATGGGCATAGATCTACCTGAGCAAGACCCATACACGGTCCGTTGTCTTCTTCATCAATCAGTTTCCCGCCAACTTCTTAAAGGGGTAAGAAAGGAAGATGTTCTAGATCTGAAACTCTTCACTTGCGAAGACTGCAACTGTCTTTATGCGCGTTCGTAGATGTATAGTCAAGGTATTAGCAGAAAAGGTTTTGGGTTGGAGGTTAAAGGTCAATGATGAATATGTATGTAATAGGTATTTGACGACCTCCGTGGCGCAGTGTGTAGCGCTGTTGTCTTAACGTGCGGAGGGCCCGAGTTCGATCCCCGGCAGGGTCAATTTGGGAATTTATAATTTCTGAATTTTCCCTGGTCTCGCCTGGTGGGAGGCTTCGGCCGTGGCTAGTTACCACCCTACCGACAAAGACGTGCCGCCAAGCGATTTAGCGTTCCAGTACGATGCCGTGTAGAAACCGAATAGGGGTATGGGTTTAATATAACTGCCATGCCCCTAACAGGTTAGCCCGCTACCATCTTAGACTGCATCATCACATACCATCAGGTGAGATCGCAGTCAAAGGCTAACTTGTAGTGGATTAAAAAAAAACACTCACAACTATGCAAAATCATTCAACTATTACAACTCAGTTGAACGATTTTGTATTTGGTAAGTAGGTACTTATAGTAATATTGATAAACATTCGTCTTTGTTATTTAGTTTAAATTCCCCAATTGTATTTTTAACTGACCACATGTTAGTAGTTACAAATACGATTATTGCGGATTATTGAAACCTTGTAAGAAAGAATAAATCTTTATCACGCTTTCATGTGCTGAACTCATGCAAGTATATATAAACACGCAACAAACCATTTCTTATCAAATGCAGGTCTATATTATGCATCGATTATGACCATAGCAAAGTTTACTTGGCCTCTTTTATTACTACTTATCAATATTTGCAGTCATTTTATAAAATAATAATAATAAATCTTTATTTATCTTCATAAAAAGCAAACAATTTTCACGTTGATAAAAATTATTATTATTTCTTTATTAAGGGGTATTGTAATTAATCTACATAAGTGACTGTTTTACATACTATATGTTGTATGCTCTATAAGTTAGTATTATAGTGAGAACTAAAACTCCCAATTTAGTATATGTTTAGTATGGGTATGACGTTTTATCAGTAGTGGGATTGACGTACAAACTAAAACTCCAAATAAGTACAAAACCTTCTGCTTGTTAAAGTGTACCGACGTACATTACGTACGTAAGAATTTCTGACAGCCAGACAGTTAAGAATTGCATAGTAGACATTTTTAACATTAACTACGCATTCAAAGACTTTTAGGTAATCTTTTATTACTCTAATCGTCATACAGTAGGTCTAGAATGACTATCAACCTCTATCAACATGAGCAATAAACCTGAATAAACGGCGTTTTATTTACACGTCGCCGTAGGCCATATCACAGAAAACCTATACCTGTATGTAGCAAACACATTGACTACTACAGCAAAGATGACCTGGTTACACATATTGGTCTGACTTTACTACGCTGAATTTGCAAATATTTGCAACATGGAGGTTTATTGCCTCAAGCGACTATCGATCATCATAACAATATCTACTCGTATATTATTAGTTGTCATGACAGTTGATTTAGTGCTTAAATTATCTGCTATAAACCGCGGCATGATTAATTCCTTTAAAGCTTCAGAAATCTCGTAATGCTTTCAAAAGTCCCAACTAGCACTTGGCCCGCGTTACCTAGACCCTTTTCATTCTTAGAAGAGACTCGTGCCACGTAGTTAGTGCACCAGCGATGGGTTGAGAACTTGAGATGATGATGATGAGGAAAGCTTCATCACGAGGTCATTTGCCACGTCTTCGTTTGAAACTTAATCTCGTACGCCAGCTAGTGATTCGAGAGGATACTTCATTTGAAAGCAAAAATAACATAAAAATTAAAAACTGTGGTTCGGTGAAGTTTCTTTCATGGCGCGTAATGACTCATAACAGTTGATAAAGTTCATGTCTCCATGAAACACGAGCTTCCACGGGAGGATACTTACTACATAGCTTATATTAACTCTTATTCAGACATTCTGCAACGAAGAATCACAATTTACAAATGTATCTAAAGTATGATTGACGTCCACGCGCATGAGTTGAGATTATTAAACGTTTGCGTAATCTCGTACGTCCTTTAGACTATTATAAATAATAGGCCCCTGGTTCTCCCTGTAAGGTATAATTAGCAATGTTACACCAAATGTGGGTACGCGGCGATAATACGTCAATACAGTCAGTTAGCATCCAAGCCGTGTTTCATTTCGTTCCACTGGCGACGAGTCTGTGAATTTCATTTAAATTTACACGCGTTTTAAAGTTTTAACCTGTTGAACAATGCCGATAGGTAAATTAGAACCGTTCGACTTAAATTCTAAACAGTGGCCCGCGTATATTAGGCGAGTAAAACAATACATTCTTCTTAACGAAGTGAAGGATGAATTACAAGTGCCGTTATTAATTACTATCGTGGGTGAAGCGACGTATAGTTTGATGTGCGATTTATGTTCCCCGGCGCATCCGGAATCGAAAGATTTCGATGAGTTAGTGAAACTGGTCACGGAACACTTGGAGCCGAAACGTTCCGAAATAGCCGAGCGCCATGTTTTTCGCTTACGTCGGCAACGGCCGGGCGAGTCACTCACGGAATATCTACATAATTTAAAACATCTGGCAACGACTTGCAATTTTGGAACGATGTTAGAGGAAAATTTGCGCGATCAGTTCGTTTCGGGATTAGCGAACGAACTGATGCGGTCTAGAATTTTCGCCGAAAAGGACATTAAATATCGGGAGGCTGTGGAGCTAGCTCTGGCGTTGGAGGCTGCAGAGAAGCACGCGGAGGTGAGCGGGTCTACAACGACTGCGACTTCGGCCTCGGGTGCGGGCGGCGAGGCGGGCGAGGGCCTGCATCATGCGAGCGGGCGGCGCGGCCCGGCGCGCCCGGCGGCGAGCGCGGGCGGCGGGCGCGCCGGCCGCGGCGCAGCGGGGCCGCCGGACACGGGCGCGGCGGCGCGCTGCTGGCGGTGCGGGAAGGCGCACCAGGCGAATAGGTGCAAGTATGCGCAGTATCATTGTGATAAGTGTAAAAGGCGCGGCCATTTAAAAGTGATGTGCGATGAAGTGCGTAATTATGGGTCGAATGTGCGAAATAATTATGTGAACGACGGAAGTGTCTCGGAGGAAGACGACTTCTTTAACCTCGAACTGGCAGCCCAAGGTAACAAACCCTATTTCGTTCAAGTGCAGATAGACGGTGATTTATTAGAATGTGAGATTGATACTGGGAGTCGTATTTCGGCGATTAGCGATAAACTTTATTATAAACTTTTTTCCCATAAAAAAATAATTTCTGATAATTTAATATTACGTTGCTACTCGGGTACACAGATCGAATCGCTGGGTTATACGTATGTAGATGTCACGCTCGGGGACGTGCGAGTACCTAATTTAAAATTATATATTATTAAAAATGGTTCTCGTCCTTTATTGGGCCGAGATTGGCTCCGGGCGTTAGATATTAAACAAATCACATTAAAGGAGATAGCCGAAGATCGATTTGTGGACCGTTTAACCGCCGAATTTCCGGAAGTATTTACAGATACGTTAGGCACTTGTAAAACGACCATTCAATTACAGCTCACCGATAAGGAACCGGTTTACGTGAAGGCCCGCCCGGTGCCGCTCGCGCTGCGAGGCCGCGTCGAGTGCGAGCTCGAGCGACTCGAGCGCGAGGGTTACACGTACCGCGTGGACCATTCCGAGTACGGCACGCCGATCGTGCCGGTGGTAAAGGAGTGCGGCGAGATACGAATATGCGGGGATTATAAGGTAACGATTAACCCTAAATTAAAACGGGATTACTATCCCTTACCTAGGATCGAGGAACTATTTGCCTCGTTAAGTGGGGGAGAGGAGTTCTCGAAGATAGACTTGAAGCACTCGTATCAGCAAGTCATGTTATCCGAAGATTCACAGGCCTATACGGCTATCACTACGCACATAGGCACTTTCGTATATCGCCGCACGCCATTCGGGCTATCATGCATTCCGGAAAAATTCCAAAAATTAATGGAGGAAACATTACGAGGTATTCCTGGAACGGTCGTATTTTTGGACGACATTTGTGTGACGGGGGCTAACAGACAAACACATCTAGCCAATTTACGAGCTGTACTTGAACGGTTGCGGTCCATGGGTTTTACTGTTAAGTTAAGTAAATGTAGTTTCCTGAAACCTAGTGTAAAATATTTAGGTTTTATTATTGATAAAGTAGGGTTACACCCCGATCCTAATAAAATAGAAGCGATACAGGATGCGCCACGTCCCGAAAACGTGACACAACTAAAGAGTTTCCTGGGATTATTGAACTATTATGGAAAATTTATTCCCAATCTCAGTATTTTACTTCACCCGTTACACGCCCTCTTAAAAAAAGATGTATCATGGAATTGGGATGCCCGTTGTGAGGCCGCGTTTTCGGGGGCTAAGAGCGCACTGTTATGCGATAAGGTGTTAGCACACTATGAAGAGGGTCGGCCGTTGGTACTGTCCGTGGACAGCAGCGCGTATGGTTTGGGCGCTGTGCTTGCGCACCGTTATCCGGACGGCAGTGAACGCCCCGTTAGTTGTGTTTCGCGAACATTAAATAATTCTGAAAAAAATTATAGTCAACTCGACAAAGAAGCGCTGGCGATTTTCTTTGGTATTACCAAACATCACCAATATTTATTCGGTAGACCTTTTATATTACGCACGGACCACCAGCCTTTAAGTTTTATTTTTGGAAAAAAAGGTGGAATCCCGCAGACGGCTGCCAGCCGTTTGCAGCGTTGGGCGGCGCGCTTGTCTGCGTATGACTTTACGGTGGAGTTCGTGCGCACCTATGACAACGGGCCGGCCGATGCGTTATCCCGCCTGCCATTACCGTACCAGCGGGCGGCTCCTTCGGAGTCTGCAAGCTATATTCAACTTATCGAAGATAATTTACCGATTAGTTTTAGAGATGTCAGTAAGGAGACAAAGAAGGATCCTGTATTAAGTAAAATAGTTGGCTATGTCATGTTCGGTTGGCCGTCGTCGGTAGCGAGCTGCGAGGAAGAAAAGGCTTATTTTGATAGGCGAAATGAAGTAGTTTTGGAATTAGGCTGTTTAATTTATAAATATCGGATCATAATTCCGCCATCGTTACAAAAAGAAATTTTGAAGGAAATTCATGAAGGGCATCTGGGCATTAATAAGATGAAAAACATATCACGTAATTACGTCTATTGGCCTAGTTTAGACCGCGACATCGAGGACCTATGTCGGAATTGTGAAGCGTGTCGGATAGTTCGCGACTCTCCACCCCGTGCCGTACTTCATCCCTGGGAATACCCTCTTTGTCCATGGCAACGCGTACATGCCGATTTTGCGGAATGTGCAGGAAAAAAATATTTGATTGTTTTAGATGCACATTCAAAGTGGGTAGAAGTGATCCGGATGACACGTACGGATGCGGAGTCGACGATTTCGGTCTTTCGGACGTTGTTTGCGAGATTCGGTCAGCCGGCTCAGCTGGTGACCGACAACGGCCCGCCGTTCAGCTCGTTAGATTTTAAGAATTTCTGTACTAATAACTGCATCAAGAGTGTAACGACGGCCCCGTATCGACCTCAGGGCAACGGTGCAGCTGAAAATATGGTGAAGATCATTAAAAAAGTAATCAAACGCGCTTTGTTTGTAAAAGAGGATGTATCAACAGCTCTCAACAAATTTTTATTTCAATATAGAAACTGTGAACACGCCACAACTGGCGTATCCCCTGCGATGCTGATGCTAGGCCGGCGATTGCGTGGACGACTTGACGCATTGCGTCCGGATGTATCAGTGGTAGTACGCTCTGCACAAGATCGCCAGATTCAAAATAAAAGGGGTACACAGAGAGAAGTTGATATCGGAGATACCGTCATGAGACGAGATTACTCCTCAAAGGGAAATAAATGGAAAGAAGGAGTAGTAGTAAGCCAGACAGGACCAGTATCTTATAAGGTAAATGTTGGAAAAGGGGTAGAATGGCGTAGACATCAGGATCAGGTAGTAAAAGTAAATCCAAAAAATCGGTATTCTCTCGCGCGAACTAGCACTCTTCATCCGGAAGGGGAGCAGATGGAGGAGAGTGTTGTCAAAGAGGAAGGGGTCGATAGCGATGCCGACGTTACATTTGAAGATGCCGTCGGGCCGTCCGGGAGCGGAGGTTCGGGCCAGCCTTCGGAAGACAGGCACTCACTTACCCCGCCGCCCCCTGACGCGTCTGCTCGAGCTCTGCGAGCTTATAATCGTAAGAAAAATGTTTAGTTAATAATATTTAATTTTAATTAATTTTTTTTTAATTAAGTAAGTATTTCTTAAATATAAAAAGGGGGAAAAGTGTAAGGTATAATTAGCAATGTTACACCAAATGTGGGTACGCGGCGATAATACGTCAATACAGTCAGTTAGCATCCAAGCCGTGTTTCATTTCGTTCCACTCCCTTGCTAGACACTCCGGCGCGGTAGTCAAAGAAGGTTTTTTGTGCGTATTATGAATGCTGTAGAAAATGCGTGCATGAGAGATACGACAATTTTTGCATGACGTGATAAACTTCTTTCATACCAAGGTGTATTTTTACAGTCTCTATTTAATGTATAGACTGTAGACGTTACTATAGATCATGATGGTAGTTTTTCGCAATTCTTGGATATTTTTTTGTCCAGAGACTATTATTCAAAGTATAATTTCAAAGCTTAATCAAATTTCTAGATTAATAAGGCTAATCTCTTCTAGATATCTCTTCTCAAAATTTCAGCATCAATGAATGATCAATGAAACAATGAACATTCCAGGGCTATAGGATAATTTCTTATATATCTCTTTCTGGGACCAATGCCGAGCGCATAGTCTCCCTGAAAGCCTCTCATCTCCTTTCTTCAGCAATACTATTACCGTTAAGAGACATTTTAGCCAACACTGCCTTCCGACTAGCACTGCATTGGTAATAGAATTTGATGATGAACGCTTAAACAATGCTAAGTGCTCGTTATAGGGCAATTAGCAACTGCGCGACTTGCCTCAATTGACACTAATCTTCGAAGTATTTCATACGGCACATGTAAACAGATACTTAGTTATCACGTTTCAGTATTTCGTGAACTATACATAAGGTGTCATATTGAAATCTTGGAATAATGCAATGTGCCCTAATTCCAACTCTTTTGTATCAATTTCAGAAATTTTTTACTTTTTGCAGTTTTTGCAGTATTAGCAATATATTAACAACAGGTAGATAGCTTAAACTATGCTTAAACTGAATCAAATAATTAATATAGAAGCCACTTTATATATTCATTTACGAGTAGGTATATGTTTTGAAACTAACCGGTAAGGTTAAACAACACGCTCGTGAGAGGTAATCTATCGAAAGGTAAACGTGCGATGTCCTCTATGCATCTGAATCTTCCTTATGTTTCACACGAATTTTTATTATTATATCATCTCTCATTTAATCTTAAGACTATCATCGCTGAGTAGTGAGTACTGAAGGAGTAGAATTTCGCTACTACGATACAACTTTATTCAAATTAAATGTAGGCTAAATTTTGTTTATTAGGATAAATTTTGTTTAAAATGTATCAAACGTTTGCATTTGTTTACAATCTCCAGTCCCTTAATTGTTTTTTTAACGTTTTACATAATCACTATCAGGTTAGGCGGTATCAGAAACGCCCATTTAGGTACCAATGGCCCGCATGTCACGTATACTGAGCCTATTTATATGCATTCACCAATTACATTTGGTTCAATGTCACATAACAGTACACAATAGGTACAAAGATGCGGTTGTTGTATAACAGTAATACAGTATAATAGCTGTTTATTACCTACATACCTATAATGGTTTAAAGTAAAAACCTATATAACCTAGCTGCAAAAACAAATGTTTGAAGGCCTATGGTCTAAAACTTTCTCATTCTGAGGGCAGACCCCAGGTAGTGCGCTGGCGCCGGTGATGCGATGGATCGAAATAATCTCTCTATCAAATTTTGACCTTACAGTCCAACCAACTTACCAACATTGCCAACATGGCTTTGCTTTACATTGGTCAAGCTAAAATAGAATAAAAACCACTATTTATTCAGATACTAGCGAATGCCCACGACTTCGTCTGCGTGGTTTGAGGTTTTTTGGTTCCCGCGGGAACTCCTTAATTTTCCGGGATAAAAAGTAGCCTATGTACTATTCCAGACTATAATCTATCTCTGTGCTAAATATCATCCAGATCCGTTCAGCCGTTGGGGCGTGATTGAGTATCAAACATCCATACCATCCTCCATACATCCATCCATCCAAACTTTCACATTTATAATATTTATTTGATTTGATTTGATTTCAGATATTATGCCTAATTTCGATGCATTAATCAACGATTTTATAGATGGTAGATTAAGAAAAGGACTATGTTTCGCTAAATCTGCGGACTTAATCCGCATTTTCAGTAAAAAAAAATGCGCCTGTTCAGTCTCTACTAGCTTCTGCGCCTGCGCCTTAATGCTGTTGGTTGCGCTATTGTGTAATATCCTCAGACAGACAAAACTTCTAGAAAAAACTACTTTTAAGTAAGTAACACTTCGCACTACCTTAGACATTATAATAATCTGAAACACACCACAAGTGTGTATGCGACTTATTTATTCGTAATAGTCAATCGAATTTGCGTTGGGAATTATTTTGCCTTGTTGAATAATGCGCTTCGATGTTTCTGTGAATTCAGCGGACGTGAATATACATTGTGAAATTTCAGGGAAACTGAGTTAAATGACTCCGTTGAAAAAAAAACTAAAAAAAAAAACTTGCCGCTGATAGATTGTAGGCACTTATCTATTTAGTTATCATCCGACATGGACGATTGAACATTTTACATTTTACCGTTAAAATAACAATCAACTGACTTTATGGTATACGGTTAAAGGAGAATAACCCAAAATACAGCATTTAGGTAGGTAATAAAATTAAGGAATTTAATTTTAATTGACAATCGAATATTAGTAATTAACTAGTAAGATTATACTTTGAATTAAATAAAAACGCGTTTATTTTGTGGAACAAGTAAGTTAAAAACAGCAGAACTTTAAAAATGTCTTGAAGACTGCCTGAGATCTGATACTCAAAAATGGTTCTCATTCAGCCATAAACAAAGTCAAGGTAAGAATGTGTGAAAAAAGATTTTTTAATTAAAAAATGGGGTTGAAAATTAGACCATTAGGTTACACTTTTGTGTAAGAAAAGAGTCGAATCAAAGAATGTTTAAAATAACTTGGGTTTGAAAACATGTTATCGATATGAAATAGTTAAAGTAGCTATTAATATGAACGTTATTATAACTTATAACCCTCTACACGGGCAAGGTGATCGAGTCATGGCCGACACAATTGCAGCAGGTAGGGACAACTGTGCTATTAAACTCAACATTAGTGCCATCCGCATTACACGACAATGTCGAGGACGCGTGAGAAATTACCAATAGCAAAATAATCTTAGAAGACAGAAAACAAAAGTTGTCGCTCATAAAGACTTTTTTTTCTATAAGTATATATAAAGTTATAAATGCACCTACAACGTAGTTTGGTGCATGACGTGTGTTGTCTAGTGGGAGATTTTAGCCGTGGCCTGTTACCACCCTAAGCCGTAAGGCAAAACCGTTCTGCCAAGTGATTAAGTCTTCCGATACTATAGCCCCATTAGAAACCCAAAACCGATAAGGGTCACGAGTTTAATATAATTCCCATACCTATAACAAGTTAGACCGCTTCCATCTTAAACTGCGACATCTTCATCACATACCACCAGGTGAGATCGCAAACGCAATCAACTTGTCATCGAATAAAGAAAAAACCGGCCAAGTGCGAGTCGGACTCGCGCACCGAGGGTTCCGTACAATCCTGTAGTAAGTTTTAAATTAAATGTTTTTTTTTAAATATTTGAGTTGATTGAATGAAAGGTAAATTGCGATTTACGATTAATGACGTATTAAAAAAAAACTACTTACTTGATCTCGTTCAAACCAATTTTCGGTGGTAGTTTGCATGGTAATGTACAACATATATTTTTTTTAGTTTTATCATTCTCTTATTTTAGAAGTTACGGGGGGGGGACACACATTTTACCACTTTGGAAGTGTCTCTCGCGCAAACTATTCAGTTTAGAAAAAAATGATATTACAAACCTCAATATCATTTTTGAAGACCTATCCATAGATACCTCACACCTATGGGTTAGATGAAAGAAAAATTTTTGAGTTTCAGTTCTAAGTATGGGGAACCCCAAAATTTATTGTTTTTTTTCTATTTTTGTAAGAAAATCTTAATGCGGTTTACAGAATACATCTACTTACCAAGTTTCAACAGTATAGCTCTTATAGTTTCGGAAAAAAGTGGCTGTGACATACGGACGGACAGACAGACAGACAGACATGACGAATCTATAAGGGTTCCGTTTTTGCCAAATTTGGCTACGGAACCCTAAAAAAAGCGGCGTAGGAAAGTTGACGCTGTTGTTGGAGCTGATGCCAGTTATTGTACTTAAGGGGGCAAGCTTTCAAAAAATATATAGGCTAGGAGATAGCTGCTGATGTGATTTTCATATAATATTGTTATGTTGGTATTTCAGTTAATATGATCTTTATATAATATTTTTATGTTGGTATTTCAGTGAAAATAAATTAGGATTAGATACGTAGGTATTGTTTAAATATAATTACATATCTAAGCCAATTAAAAAATTATAATAAAACTAGATGTACTTATAATATACTTACATTAAAAAATAAAAGGGAAAGATGATGTGAATTTTATATAATATTGTTATATATTTCAGTAATAATAAATGTCAGCTCTCATCAAGTGCTCGTATCATTCACAACAGTAACTATCGTCTGGTGGAATTCGTGATGGTCTGCCTGCAAGCGGCTGGGGACCTGACTACTTATCGCCGCTCAAAGACGAGTTATTGTTACCAGAAATGACCAATAACTAGGAAGGCTTATTCTAGTATAGTATTAAAGTATGCGCTGTACCTAAGTAACCAGTATAAAAATTGACTCTTTTCATCGGGGCGTTTACTAGATATTGCCTCTCAAAGAAATAATGCGTCGTTAAGTACGTCAAGTAGTACTTACGTCAAGTAATAAAATTAAAATTTAACGAACGAACGACGAACTGCAGCGCTCCATTATAATTTGTGACCTTATAACTTTGTAACAACAATTAGATCTTCGCAGAAGTAGTTTTATGAACACAAAACTGCATCTTTGTCGGTTCAGTAGTTTTTTTGACCAGCGTGTTGGACTATGGCCAAATGGTAATGAGTAGAGGTGTCAAATTGTGTCAAACTTTAATATTCTGATAAATAAATGTTAAAATATATCAGTTAAAAAATACGTTATAAAATATAATGGATAAAAAACTGGAGTTCCTGTGACCTTGCTTGTCAAGGCAAATCAAAAGAGTCCAAACACGACGGTTTTACGATAAGAAGGAGTTCGACCACCTACCAAATCACGATTGCAGCACAGCTTGGTGGACTATGGCCCTAAAACATATCTAAGAACCCTTCTCAGAAGCTAAACATATTTTTTTTTTAAACCGCATCTAAATCAGCAAAGTAGTTTTCCAGAAAAAAGGTAACATAATAAAAAAACACGATAGGAGCGCGCACGATAGCACGATAACTTAAAATATATCTAAATCTAAAGAACTTTTTCACAATCTATACATATCTAATGCAAAACACCGCATCTCAATGAGCCCAGTACTTTTTCAGAAAAATGGAAACATTGAAAAATTAAAATCAAAATTGCAGCTCAGCTTAGTGGACTATGGCCCTAAAACATATTCAAGAACCTTGACAGGAGTTATGCATATCTATTGCAAAAAACTGCATACTAATCGGTCCAGTAGTTTTTCAGGAAAATGGTAACTAAAAAGTACACAAACAAACAAACAATCGCACAACCTCTTAGGGCAAACACATAATAATATATACCGTCCGTTCCGTCATGGGTAAAAAATAGCTCAAGTGTCGCCGCTTTGATGTGATAATGTGTAGTGTTTAAATATCTCCCATTTAAGTTACAAGTATTTTAATTTACGTATATCACCTCTTAGACTTGTGATAATACTAACATAAATCTGAAACATGGAAATTAATAGTAAGGAGATATAATTATAGTTACCAAAAGATAGTTACCACAAATACAGTTATCTCTTAGGCTATAAGTTTTGACATTTGGGTTGGACGAGCCAGTGTAAATTTGTATGAAAAATTCGTATGAGGGATCTTTGGAACCAGATTGTACAAAAACTTTAAGTTGTATTGAAAATATTGTTTAATTAAAGTGTTCCTTGATCTTTAATGATTAATTTGAAATAACTTTTGTTTATATAACGTCTCAGATTAAATCACAATAGTCGGAACGCGATAACGCCTTTTTTGAGTTTTCCATGAATTTCTCAATAATTTTCTGCAGTTACTATACGATTTTATGACCACTTTTTTTAATTACGTCATACTTCATTTAACTGAGTAGCAAATGGTATTAATTTAGTAATGAAATTTTCATTTTTCCTATCCTAAAACGTCGGAACAGAAAACAATGTTTCAGTACTTCGACCCTTAAACGAAATCAGTTGACTACCAGCAATTATTTCGGAGCACTGATAAAGTGGTACAACTTAAGTTTGAGTAAACAAGTGACGTTAATTGGAGTTGGCATCAACTCATTACTACAGCGTGGCCACCCAGTGATAAAGCGGTCTGCTCGGTGAACTGGTCAGTTTAGTTTGCGTCAACCATTGCCCGCCACTATAGTCAATAGAACTAAAATTCATGCAGTGCTATCCTCAGTATGCAGGATGGCACTAATTTCATCAATTTAGCGTTGAGAATAATTTGTGTTAACCTCTGCAACTGTATGTCTATTGAAATTTAAAAAGTCGTGGAATCACCAGTCAAAAGCAGAGATGAAATCTGTTTCATTTATATTGGGAACCATTCGAGCTCCTCAGCCAGTAAAGTGCCACTTTTGCTTGACTTTTTCCCATTCATATTCCCATCCCTTTGAATCAAAAGCTTTCTAATAATTTCCTCTTATCTTATATTTCAGGTGATCCGATTTCATGCATCAGCGACGGCGCTGTTCCAGGCCACATCCTGAACACGTATTGCTGGATTACTTACACGTTCACACTGCCCTTCAGTGGGCACAAAGGAATCGCGCATCCCGGCCTCGGCAACGATTATGGCGAAGAGAAACGTCACCATTCCTACTATCAGTGGGTGCCGTTCATGCTCTTCTTCCAGGTTAACACCCTTATTACATTTATCATTCAGGTTACATTTTCACTTAATATTAAGAATGAGGCAGAAACATGGCTAGTATAGGTAGGACTAGCAATAAACATGATAAGAAAACAGGCAAATCCGCAATCGTTAGGTGTTAAAAGGGGACGCCCACACGAACCTATTACCTTAAATGTGTTTAAGGTGTAATTCCGTTCATTCTTTGCAACTCCACATTAAAATAACCATGTAACTTTAAGTACTTCAAAATCAAAAGCGCTCTATCCGCACGCTAGCCATACTATGTATTATTCTTCATAATCAAATACCACAGAAGAAACTAATCATATCTAAAAGTAAATTTCGCTAAGAGCATACTCAATGCGGCAAGAATTTTATAAAAGATAAGTATAATCAAACGCTGTTAAAGACATTCAACCAAATTTTTCCAGGGTCTCCTGTTCTACATTCCTCACTGGATCTGGAAGAACTGGGAAGAAGGCAAAGTCCGCATGATTTCCGATGGCATGCGTGGAACAACTGCCATTATTGCTGACGACAAGACGAACCGTCAGGTAAAGGAATACCTTAAAACTGTCTCTTTTTTAACCGACTTCCAAAAAAGGAGGAGGTTCTCAATTCGGCGCGTATATATATATATATATATATTTTTAATACCCAGTTTAGCCTAGTGAGTAGACTGGGTAGGAAAACCGAAAAAGTTAAAATCCGAAAGGGTTGCCTACATGACTACACATCATGTTGGCTATAAGACTGTCTATCTATCTGTCTGTCTCTCTGGGTGGGACTGGGAAATTCCCAGATTAGACAGACAAACAGCTAAAAGTATAAAAATATAATATTTCAAATATTCATTCGCGAATTGACAATACAAATAAACAGTATTATGGTCCCTTATTGTATTAACTGAAAATAATTCTGTATACATAAACGAGCTTGTTCATAAATAGGTTGGTTCCTCGTATTTAATTTACATATTCCGTATAATTTGTTATACATAATAATGAATTACGAGTAACGTGATAAACAGATGTTGAGAGTAGACTTGAGTTTACGGAACAAACTGGTAAACGGACAAAAGTATCATTATAGATGCACGAATTCAATATATTGTGATGATATTACCTACTTCTTAACCATGAGCGTGCCGACCAGCTCTGTCAATTGGCTCAATTAAGATAAGGCGTACTAATAAAACTCGATGTTCCTCATAATTGACCTCAGCCTCATTGCGTAATGCAATCGATATTATTTACAAATTGGAATTTTAATTATATGAGTACCAGTATCGTCTAATGTCCTGCACCTAGGTCTCGTGTAACTATTCAACGTTAACTGTGTGCATAAATTTGTCATTCTGTATGAACGGAAAAAACTCTAGATTTTATGGCTTTACCTGTGGCAGATTTACGCGTAGACAATCTGATGGGCTCCATAATCTCAAAACCTATTTCTAATAGAAGAAGAAAGCCAAAGACACTTGAATTTCACTTACTAAACAAAACTTATGACCACTCTGAGTTTAGTTTTGCGCATGGTAACTACATTTAAAACGTAATGAAGGTGTGCAACTGTGGAAGCATCAGATAACTTATCGTGTTCTCAGGTTATGTTCCATTATTACATGATTCATTCTCCAAGTATCAACTGGTAATAACTTGCTTCTTAGCATTTCCAAGCTACAGGAATTAGAATGTAGTTAATTGTCAGTTTGGGTGTTTGTTACTTGAATAGCTCGCACTAAAAGATTTGACACTGAACACAATTGACTTGAAATTATTAACATTGTTTTATTTGTTCTCAGAATCGCTTGGTCCAGTACCTTCTTGACACGCTTCACATGCATAACACCTATTCTTTCGGATACTTCTTCTGCGAAGTCCTAAACTTCGTCAATGTTGTAAGTTTACAGTTATTATTATTAAATTAGCTAACCTACAAATTATGATAAGTAGAATGTATTTCTAAGCATAGTTTTATTTTTTAGGTTGGCAACATTTTCTTCCTGGACACGTTCCTTGGCGGAGCTTTCTTGTCTTACGGAACTGATGTAGTTAAATTCTCTAACATGAATCAAGAACAACGGACAGATCCTATGGTAAGATTTTTTTTTTTTAATGGAACCTTAGTTATGATATCCAATCAATACGAACGAAATGTTTTGCTAAACGTTGTACTGATACGAACCGCTAAGGTGTGGTACGCCCTTCGGGCGTCCATGTTTCTTGCTACGTGTAACTCGTGTGAGGCATTTTCTTGGCAAGCACCTTCCAATCTAGACCTCATCTTTGCTTTTCATCGAGCATGATTGTTGTGAAGCTCAAGCCTGTACCACCACCGCCATAGGAACCAGACACAGTGCAGCTAAATTATTTTGACAACCCTTAAAGCAATAACTGGTTTTGCAGCAGCAAGCAATAAAACATTTGCTTGCGCAGAAGCTACGTTGGCTGTTATGTATGTACCTATAGATGGTTGCTTAGATGCCTAATGAATAAATTGCCAAATAAAAAAAAATATTTTGCAGATCGAGGTGTTCCCCAGAATTACGAAATGTACATTCCACAAATACGGAGCTTCTGGAACGATCCAGAAACACGATGCTCTCTGCGTCCTCGCTCTAAATATCCTTAACGAGAAGATATTCATCTTCCTCTGGTTTTGGTAAGTTGATACATCTCTTGATCACTAGTCAGGTTTTTTACTATATATTTTTTACAGCGAGCAAACGAATCTAATCTTTTGTTTCAAATATTGCTTTGAACTTCTACTGAACCGATTTTTATGGAAGTTCAAACGCGAATCGCATTGCTTAAACATGTTTCTCTAATTTTAATACTGCAGGATTACTTGCCGCTACGGATAATAGACTTATTTAATTTACTACCAGTTGGTACCAAATCTAGATCTTTTCATTGAAGTCCGGGTATCAATTCCTTAGTTCTGATGCTGAAGGTTCTAATTCTACACAAACCATAAAGGGATAGTATATGATGTATAATATCGATGGATCTTTTCCGCGAAATCATGAGATTTAATTGCCTTGTATTTAGATTACCATTCTTATTTATTCATAAATTAATTAGTATGAAGCATGAACTAAACCGAAGCGCAATTCTTAATAACCTTGCATCGGTTAATGAACTTTTTATGGAGCAACTTTATGTTTCGTTTTAACTAGACCCAAAGGCCCAGGTCCAAAAACAGAGGCAATTAAGATTTACTAAATACGCATTTCTAAGCACTTAATTTTTTATAGGCGCTTTGTATTCCATGAACATAAGGCTCAAACACAATGAGCATTTCTTAATAATTTTAATTAAAGTTGGTCGCATACCACGACTATACCCGTAAAAGCGGAAAAAGGCGCAACTGCACATTTTATCAGTACTGAAAATACGAACGCACAAGTGGGCCGGGAAGGGCATGCGAATGAAATAAAGAAAACGTCAATAGAGGTTGACTGGTGCTAATGCAACACTGGTGACACGCCCTATGCAGCTGACAGTCTCGAATAGTAGGGTAGCGTACAAATAACGGCGGGGTGACGGTGACTTACTTTGCTCAGACTTAAGATTATATATAGTTATAGTCTCTGACATAAATCTACCTCGTTTTACCTCTAAGTAAAGTCTCAGTAAACTCTAAGTAATATATTTTTTCCGTAAACCCTTCCGTAACCCGCGCCCTATTTCATAAGCTATCTAATGGTAGGTATAGTTCTGCTAATGTCATTCACGTTTTCAGTACTGAAAAATGTAACTCTTGTCGCTCTTGGACCAGTCAGATCAGTGATCACCTTAAGAACTTCTTTTTTAAATTACAGGTTCATCATCCTCTCTGTTGTCTCTGGCTTGGCTCTCGTTTACTCGGCAGCCGTCATCCTCTTGCCGAGCACTCGCGAGACCATCTTGAAGCGCCGATTCCGTTTCGGATCTCCCAATGGTGTGGAGGCACTTGTTAGAAAGACTCAGGTATGTCCCCTTCATATTTTGGTGAAGTAGCTTAATAGTATGGTTTCCTCAATTTACTAGCTTAATAGTTAGTATTTTTAGTTCACCCAAAAAAAAATGTGTACCTATTTCTCTGGGTGAAATAAGAATACTTAAAGTACAGTAAAGGGCAAAACACACAGGAAACGGGCGCGGGTCGGGTCGGGTGCGCGGCGGGTTGAATTCCTTGCATTTATATGGACGACATCACTCAGAACGCGACCGCGGGTCGGGCGCGTGGCGGGTAACGCTGTGTGATGTCGTCCATTTATACAGAAGGAATTCAACCAGCCGCGTACCCGACCCGGCCCGCGCCCGCTTCCTGTGTGTTTTGCGCTTTAGTACTATTCATAACAATTTTCAACTGTCATTACTATTAATATATCGCAAACTCAGAGACAGGTGGGCAAATTACATGGTTTGACATAAACGTAACTCCAATATCACGTTTTTTACTTGAAATCTAACACTCAGAGCTGTTATTTCTATTGTTAAGGACCACGGAGAATCTCGGTGGATTGACATGAATCTCAAAATTATTTTATTATTTCTAGGTCGGTGACTTCCTGCTCCTTCATCTGCTTGGACAGAACATATCGCTTCGTGTATTCGGCGAAGTTCTAGACGAATTAGCACGTCGCCTACATCTCGGATCTAACGCACCGTCGGCGCCTTCTACTTTAGAAATGGCGCCCATTTACCCCGACATAGACAAGTTCTCCAAGGAAACGGAGACGTAAGCAACTAGATTTTTAAGACCTGAATTCCTCCAACGCTGTCAATTGTTATGTCGGTTACGCGTGCGAATTTATGTTTAGTAAAAAGGGCCATAAGCAAACGCTGACAGCGTCTTAATACGCACAACCGATGTACGCAATTGTCAGCGCTCTTCAGCGAAATCCAGGCCTAAGAAACAGGCAAGTGCATCCTCTAAAAATAAAAATAAACTATTTGAATGAACCAATGGCTCTAACACAGTTTTCGAGGGTTCCTTTTTTTAAAGAAAGTATCATATTCCTGCGTGGATCACCTCTCAATTCCTGTGTTCGAGCCGTGATATTTCTTCTCCAAAGAGGATGTCATTGCTTAAAACATAGTACATTTAAACGTAATTGACTACATATATCGATATTTTTCAGTACACGAATTTCGAAAGTTCATGACATTCCTTATTTTAACAGTAGGCAATTATGTTATTCTTACAAACAGCCGCGATTGCCTTGCTAAATAAAGCCTGAGCTTTAAACGAAGGTCTCAATAATTTAAGATTTTTTTGATTAACTAACATTAGTTGAAAAGGTTTGTTAGGATTTTTTATGGATGTGATGAATTTGAAATGTTAAATGGAATTAATTTATCGTTGTTTCAATTTCTAATATGTGAAGACTGTTTGTGTAGATATAATTGGTTTTAAACATGACAATGCAACAATAAAGATGGATCAACAGTGTAATATTGCTTAGTCAATTTGAAAATGTATAACGAATCATGGAGTATACGAATGTTTCATATATAATTATTATGCAAAACTTGTGATAAGCATAAATGAGAATTGTAACTTTATTGAATGGCAATACATATCATCAGCTCAAATATTTCCATGTTAATAAAATATTTTTGTAAATGCAGTTAGTGATAAACATGTTTGAATATATACATTTTCCTAGGTATTATAATTATTTCCTATGATAAAATTAAAAGACGAAAAATATTTCGAAGGCGTTAATGAAGTACAAACGGTTTCTTATGAATAGACACAAGTAACGGTTTGACTTGCCTTTGAAGATTTTTTTATTATTAGTGTAGTATTAGGGTAAGGAATTTGGTGCAAAAGACAAGGTGTTTATTCTCTAGAAGATATTATTATACTCAAGTAATTTACTCAAAATATTGTGCCATTTAACAGGTATTTTTGAAATTGTAACACCAGAAATGCATTTTTCTAGAAAATGTCTCCGATTTGTTGATTTTATCATTCCATAGTAATTGTATGTCTCCTATGTAATGTGTAAAGGTGTAATGTAAATTTAGGTGGTTATTGCAGTCAATTTAGCCATATTCATTAATGTAACGATTGAAGATCTAACAACACTGCTGGACTTCCACGAATCTCGACAGCATCTTCCAATAGTAGCATAATAAGACCCAGTACATTTATAGAATTTATTGTAACTTTTGGAATAAGTATTATTATTGTACTAGAATAAAAATCTTCTTGAAAACTATTGTACTCTGCGTACCCAATGCAACATTTGCATTAGATCTATATTATTCGCATAGTTTTATTACGTATTTACTAGTATATTCAACTATATTTACACTTCTATTTTCTGTAAACACGATATCACTTTACAGAAGAATGTACAGTTAAGAACACTAATGAACTTATTCATCATTCCTATAGTAACTTTATCAATATCGGGCAGACTGTTCTTTTGACGATTTATTCGAATAGTTTTCATTGTATTTTTTTGGTTATATTTTCTTCGAAATAAACAAATCAAAAATAAGTAAAGTTGTTTTATTTTTCAAATAATCACACAGGAGCAGATCAAATAACACAGACGATTTTGAAAGTATCACATTGTGTAATACTTTTATTTTTACCTACTACGCTAAATGCATAATCATGTAGTTAATAAAGTACCTTTGATATGGGTATTGCATAAAACCATGAGTACCTAATACAGATAACAAAATATAATTAATATCATGGCATTCTGGAGTCTAGACTCTAGCGGTTAGCATAGTAGACTGCAGATCACAATGTTAAGTTCGATTCCCGGTCGGGCATAAAAATAGAGGGCCTATATCAGCGGAGGCTAACTATCCAACCACGTAGTACACGTTATACGGTTATATGATTGTTACTCTGTTCCTCCCTTCTCATAGTCCGATTGGACGACAATTCGTGTTAATTTATATCCGAATGTTTTAACGTCGGATGTAGACGAAACGTGTAGCATATTATTAGGCTATTCAAGGGGCGGATAAACTAATTCCTCGAAAGCCTCGCATTGGCGGTTCGTCCAGTACTGCAAATGTAATGATTATTAATACTACCACTTACCGATTCCCCCAGTCTAGCTTAGCAACGAGTTTGAGTCGTAGAGCCCTGGTCTGGTCCTGCGTCAAGGTTCCCGCTAAGAGAGCCCGTCTGCCAGCCAGGAGTTCCCGCATCACCTTCGCAACCGCACTGAACCTGTAGGTCTCTCGCTCCTAGAAATAAAAGATACCATGTTATAGCTCGCGCTAATCAAATAGTCCCGTCTGAACTTGACCGCAAAACGCGTCGCAATAGCATATTTTCGCGCGTAAAATGTACACTGAAGTTAACCGCAAGACGCTTCGCAATAGAATAGAATAGAATAGATAGAATAGCCATATAACAAAATAATAGCATTATAATATTAGACCGCGTGCATTGACGTTTTTTGGTTCCCGCGGGAACCCTTTAATTTTCCGGGATAAAAAGTAGCCTTTGTGATATTCCTGACTATCCAGATTCCAGATCTATTCAGCCGTTTTGGCGTGATTGAGTACCTAACAGAGAAACATCCATATATACATCCATCCATCCATCCATCCATCCATCCATCCATCCAAACTTTCAAATTTATAATATTAGTATAGATTACTTCTTTGAACGCGTTTATTATCAAAATGCCTCTATTAATATTAATTAATTCTATCAAATAAATATTATAAATGCGAAAGTTTGGATGGATGGATGTATGGATGTTTGTTACTCAATCACGCGCCAACGGCTGAACGGATCTGGCTGGGCACAGAGATAGAATATAGTCTGGAATAGCACATAGGCTACTTTTTATCCCGGAAAATTAAGGAGTTCCTGCTGGAACCAAAAACCTCAATCCACGCGGACGTAGTCGCGGGCATAAGCTAGTTAATAATAACTATCAATATTCTAACTATACCACGTATACCATTTGGCATTCCCACTGTTGAAAAAATCTCGGCGACAACATGAATCACGGATAAGTAGGGTTTGGTAAACTATTCCGCTATTTCCACGTCCATTAGAGATATGACTGAGCATGATTCAGATAATTGTGATTTCTGAACAAAGGAACTCGTTACATGGTTGTTTTTAAAATATTTTGTCTTATTTGGAGTTGGGTTTTGACTTTGAGATGTCTTAAGATGTTGTTAAGAAATAAAACGAAAAAGTAAATTCGCTAAGTAAATGTAAATAAATTAAATACAGATCCTTATTCTGTAATCCATGCTAATATAATAAATGCGAATGTGTGTCTGTCTGTCTGTCTGCTACGCTTTCTCGGCTCATTTGTTTAATCGATTTTGATGAAATTTGGTACAGCGATAGGTTGTATCCCGGGGAAGGACATTTAACATCCCTTACGTATAGCTATAAATCTGGAATAGTCCATACTAATATTATAAATGCGAAAGTATGTCTGTCTGTCCGTCTGCCTGCCTGTTGGGTCTCTCTGGTATGCTTTAATGACCCATCTTATTAATAAATTTTGATGAAATTTGGTACAGAAATAGGTTCCATCCCCGGGAAGGACATAGGCTTTTTATCCCGGAAAATTAAACAGATCCCGCGGGAATGAAAAAAGCTTAATTCCCGCGGACGAACTCGCAGGCATCATCTAGTTTTTATTATAAACTAGCTGATGCCCGCGACTTTGTACGCGCGGATCGAGCTTTTGTGGTTCCCGCGGGAACTCTTTAATTTTCCGGGATAAAATGTAGCCTATGTGTTAGTCCAGACTATAATCTATCTCTGTGCCAAATTTCATCCAGATCCGTTTAGCCGTTCAGGCTCGATTGAGTAACAAACATCCATATGAGGTTTTTTGGTTCCCGCGGGAACTCTTTAATTTTCCGAGATAAAAAGTAGCCTATATGCTATTCCAGACTATAATCTATCTCTGTGCCAAATTTTAGCCAGATCCGTTCAGCCGTCGGGGCGTGATTGAGTAACAAACATCCATACATCCATACATCCATCCAAACTTTCGCATTTATAATATTAAGTAAGATAGTAAGATGCGTAAGTGCGAATGCCTGTCTGATTGTTTGTTGCCTTTCACAACCCATCTGTTAACCCGATTTTGGTGGCTCTACTACTGTATCAAATTTCGTCAAAATCTCGGAGACGACTTTTATCCCAGAAGCGAAAAAGTTTCCACGGGATTAACAGAATTGGATAAATACCGGAATGAAATCATGCTACATACATACTTCATACTTTAATATAAATGCGAAAGTGTGTTTATTTGTTGGTTTATTGGTTTTATGGTTTGTCCTTAAATCACGCCGCAACGGAGCAACGGATCGACGTGATTTTTTGCATCGGTATAGTTGAGGACATGGGGCGTGACACAGGCTACATTTTAGCCAGAACGGCTAAACGGATCTGGATGAAATTTGGCACAGAGATAGATTATAGTCTGGACTAACACATAGGCTACATTTTATCCCGGAAAATTAAGGAGTTCCTGCGGGATTCAAAAAAACTTAAACAACGATAGTAAATAATATAAGTCAAGTGAACAGAGTTTTTTCCAAAAACATACAGTAGGTACTGATCCTGGATAAATACTGGGAAGAATTGTTCAAAGAAAACATCTCAGTAAGTCTCATCTTAGTAAGAAAGATTTTCTTTTCGCGGTACGATTCGCGGGCAAAAACTAGTACCTATCCAACATAAATATTTGATGACCATTTGCCACATTTTTATTTGATTTATCGAAGGCTCTAGCTATGCGCGAGAGTCGACATACAGGTTTATGTCTGGGATCTCAAAACATTTTTTATCTTGTTTCTTGCCTTTCTAGCAAAGTTTCTAACAAGTTTGACATGTTTTTTTTAGTGAAATTATTTAAGCGTGTCGGTCATGTATCGGTATGGTCAGTAATTTTAACGCTATCAGGACGCCAGAGTGTATAAACAATGGATGTAATTACCACATAAAGCTTCTTCCACAGCCGGGCCCATTCTCTCAACACGCACGCTATCTCCCGAACCAAAGGATCGTCTTTTATTTCGGCGATGGCCGCAGCACCACTGCCTTTGACTGTGCATGGTCGAATGGAGACTACACTTGTGGGAAATATTCCCCAAGCAGATCTGTTTTTTGTACTGAAGCCACGGAACCAACCTGAAAGCAATTATAATGGCTGTTTGTAGTAACCAATTAAGGTGAATAGGTGTCTACACATCATAGTATTGGAATGGTACAGCTTTGTGGTACGACTTCGCCAGATGTGTGGTAAACTACTCACAGCCTAGAGCCTTAAGCATCACATCAGCCAATTTGACAAAATTTAAGAAATTATAATTGTCAAATTTCCCCTCCTGTGTCCTATAATAGTCCACCCAATTTCAGGATCATAGTATCTGGATCACAAATAGGTGGCATTTGAGTTCAGTAAATCAAAATGGCATTGCAATACATGCCAGGTACTAACCTATTACTAACCTAATAAGTTTGGCCTAGTAATATCAGTTCAATATAAATGTAAAATAATTATAGTGATTTTAAACAGCCTAGATAATGAAGGTCAAATTAGAAATCCTAGCCTTTCATCTTATAGCTCATTAATTTATAATTTAATCACATACTTACTCAATAATCAACATGCTTTTGATAAGTTATATTATAACAGAGCATATTTATGTTACCTTATAATATAAAGTAAGTATTTACCTCCATTTTCTTCTAATATCTGTATTGTTTCACCAATCTCCAATGGCAATCCCGATCGAACATCTCCTTTCCAGTTATATAGAGCTGCAAATGTTGATTTACTCAATAAATAAATAATAGTATACATTTTGCATTGAGTAGATTGATTTATAAATAGGAGAATCCTTTAAACTGATGTTAAAATGTTATTTAAACAACTATAGAAGACTAGCTGCTGATGCCGGCAACCGTCGGTGTGAAATAGGTTTTTTTTAATTTCCAGAGACACTCTTTAAGTTTCGGGTATAAGAAGAAACCAGCTATGTCACTCTCCAGGTCCTTAACAACAAATCAAATCAAGCTAATCTATTGCTCTGTTGCAGCGTGCATTCAGATTCAGTTCATATTCATGATTTAAACTAGATAAAGAAATATTATTTTTGGAATTTTACTGGAACACTGATAATAAGTAAGTACATTCAGGGTAAAGTGTACAGTACAGGAGTTGTATGATTCATAAATTTTAATGAGTTAATTGCACTTGCGCTTTGACTTTGATGTAATTACATTAAGACAGATAACCAGATATATATTATCCAAAAATATTTTGGATAATATATAGTTCATAATAATTATAGTTATGAAACTGTTAACTCCTTAAAAAGGTTTTGGTCATACTATATATCATCTAGTAAATAATACTTGTATGAAGAATGTGTCAATGTTATATGTAACACAGAAAACAAATCAAATTGATGAAGTCTCAGTATAACTCAATAAATGCCTTTTCAGCTATTTTTACTTATTACTTCATAGGTTAAAATATGTGTTAGATGTGAAGTTTTTTTATTCCCATAGGAACTCTTTAATTTTTAAAACTTAATTACAATAAAAAAGTAGCCTAAGTCCTTTCCTTCGATGCAACCTATCTCTGTACCAAATTTTATGCAAATCAGTTGAAAAAATGGACCGCTAAAGTGTAGTAGACAGACATACTTTCACATATTTTATAATATTAACTTTGGATACAGGTAAGGGTTTTTATATTTTTTGTTTGCCTAGTCTTATCCTGGGAATGCCTGTATGTTAAGTACCTACATGTTTGTCTATGTGACTCAAATAGGACTTTGCAAGGAGTGACTATGCTACTTTTTATCCTAGAATCTCTCCTAATCCTATGAGGTCCCACAGTCCATTGGAACACATAGTGTAGGTTCCTGCATTTAGATTTTTGAATACTAATGTCATTTTCCATCATTGGCCCTCTTATCCCCTACTTAAAAATTATTACTAAGTACAGTGTAATAATTGCAATCATCTCTGATTGATTAGCACTATACTAATGGTGGAGCCATTAGCTGAAATCCAGTCTCTGCAAAAATTCAGCCACTCAAACCAATTGAGACTGTAACAATGATTGATGCAGGTTGTACATGATAAGGCTACTGATTGGTAGAACCTACACTGTGCAGACAAATACACTGTACGCATTCAAGATAGTGTGTATGGGGCTTAAAACTCAACTGGGAAGACAGTTATTCTGCACAGACTCAGCCACAACTGTTTGTCTTTTAAAATACCTATGTGTATGTAGGTAATTATTTATTTTTATGGTAATTTAAGCTGTGTCCTATCGTAAAAGTACTATGAAAGGAATAAGTTATGTTTAACAATCTGCATAAACTTGTATCTTTATGAATTAAGTAATTAAGCAGTATAACCATAAATCTGCATTTAAACTTGTAGGAGTCAGTCAATACTTATTAGTATAAGTTGATCATAGGTTGATCATTCAGAATTGTTAGATAACCAGATATCGAATAAAGCCTTCTATCCGGGTTTTATTACTCTAGGTTTTTTTTTCTAAATAGGCAGAAATCAGTAAAGGAACTAAATAATATAAATTCATAACATGTATTTACGTTTCCTGTAAGTAAGCAGGATGTATTGTCGATTGAATCTGCACGTCAGACTTACCAACAGCTAATTTTGGAGATTTAGATGGAATCCACATTTTATAAGCCGCTGAGAAATCACAAGAATCACGTGAGAAAATCGAACTAAATCATTGTTTTGTTTGAAAAAATAAAATACACGGGCACGGCAACAAATTCATCAGCGCCCGAATAACATTGACAATAGTCAATAAAGATTACAGATATTTTTATAGAGTAATATGTTTATGGTTAAGCTAAGTTATAGTTTTAAATGAGCTGTAACTGTCAATTGGATTCTAGTATTTTCAATTCTGTAGAGATGTGCTTAACCACACTATTTTGTAGGTTTGTTTATTACGATGCAGGAGCCAGGAAGATTGCACCCTAAACCACACAGAAAGCCAAAAACTAAGAAAAGAAGAAGAAGGATGTAGTTACGTGTACGCAAATCTTGTACGCTTAGTAAATAACAGCTCAATTTTTTTCGAATGAAAGATCTAACGCTCATCCGTCACTTCAATCTAAAAATAGCCCCCAGTCTGGGTAGCGTATTTACCAAGTAAACAACAATTGATACTGTAACAATGATTGATGCAGAAATTACGCGGTCACCCTGCCGTTCAACCGCTCGTGATTGAGTTACAAACATCCATCCGTACATCCTTCCAAACTTTCGCATTTATAATATTAGTATACTAGACGCCCGCGACTTCGTTCGCGTGGCTTAAGTTTTTTTATTCCCACAGGCACGCCTTAATTTTCCGGGCTAAAAAGAAGCCTGCGTCGCTCTCCAAGTACCCAACTATACCCATGCAAAAAAATCACGGAGAGCCGTTGCTCCGTTGCGGCGTTCATCATTTTCATCAAAGATGCCCAAATACTAAGTTTCATGGCTCTAACAGCTTGAAAAACGACGGACTTTAATACAAACCTTCAACCCCCATTTTTTCCCCATTGACGGTAGAATTTTTGAAAATGTGACACACATCCTTCTATATTTTTATCAAAAGCCAAAATACCAAGTTTCGTAAATTTAACGTGAAAAATATCTTGTTAAATTAAAGACTACCCTATTTCAACCCTTTGGGGGTAGAATTTTCAAAAATGGCGAAACACGTAATTCTTTATTTTAAACCAGAAGCTCAAATACCAAATCTCATGGCTATAACTTGAAAAATGAAGGACTTTCATACAAACTTTCAACCCCCATTTATTTACCAAAATTTTACCCCTTAAGCGTAACATTTTGTAAAACTGTGACACAACTATTTCTTTATTTCTAACCCGCAGCTCATATAGCAAGTTTCATTGCTATAACTTGAGAAATGAAAGACTTTCATACAAACTTTCAACCCCTATTTACCCCATTGGGGGTAGAATTTTGAAAAACTGTGACAAACGTACTTCTTTGGTTTTTACCGAAAGCCAAAATACCAAGTTTCGTTGATATAACTTGAAAAATACCTTAAGAAATGAAGGCCTTTCATACCAACTTTCATCCCCCATTTCACCTCTTTGTAGGTCGAATTTTCAAAAACGGTGAAACATGTATGTCTTAATTTTTTACCGGTAGCTCATATATCAAGTTTCATGGATATAACTTGAGAAATGACGGACTTTCATACAAACTTTCAACCCCTGTTTCACCCCTTTAGGGGTGTATTTTGAATAATCCATTCTTAGTGAGCACCTACGTCACAAAAAGAAGCTACTGTCAAAATTTCAAGTCTCTAACCCCAGCGGTTTAGGCTGTGCATTGATATATAAGTCAGTCAGTCACTCAGTCAGTCAGGACTTTAAATTTTATATGTATAGACTAGCGGACGCCCGCGACTTCGTTCGCGTGGTATAAGTTTGTTTTCCCACAGGCACTTCTTAATTTTCCGGGATAAAAAGTAGCCTATATCACTCTCCAGGTCCTCGACTACCCGTGCAAAATACCCGTTACTCTGTTGCGGCGTGATTGAAGGACCAACTCTCTATTTCACCCTTTTGGGGGTAAATTTTCAAAAACTGTGAAACACATATTTCTTTGTTTTTAACCGGTAACTCACATACCTAGTTTTGTGGCTATAACTTGAGAAATGAAGGATTTTTATACGAACTTCCAACCCCTATTATACCCCTTCGGGAATGAAATTTTGAAAAACTGTGACATACATACTACTTTATTTTTTACCGAAACCCAAAATACCAAGTTCTATTGAAAGAACTTGTATAATATCTTGAGAAATGATGGCCTTTTATACCAATTTTCATCCCTTATTTCACCCCTTTGGTGGTTGAATTTTCAAAAACTGTGAAACACATGTTTCTTAATTTTCAACCCGCAGCTCATATACTAAGTTTCATGGCTATAACTTGAGAAATGAAGGACTGTCATACAAACTTTCGACCCCTATTTCACCCCTTTGAGAGTGGAATTTTGAAAAACTGTGACAAACGTAATTAATTATTTTTAAACGAAAGCTAAAATACCAAATTTTGTTTATATAACTTGAGAATATCTTGAGAAATAAAGGACTTTCATGCAAAGTCTCATCTCCTGTTTCACCCCTTTGGGGTTCGAATTTTCAAAAACTGTGAAACATGTATTTCTTCATTTTCAACCCGCAGCTGTTATACCAAGTATCATGGCCATAACTTGAGAAATGAAGAACTTTCATACAAACTTTGAACCCCTATTTTACCCCTTCGGGGGTAGAATTTTGAAAAACTGTGAAACACGTACTTCTTTATTTTTAACCAGTAGCTTACATACCAAGTTTCTTGGCTACAACTTGAAAAATGAAGGACTTTCATACAAACTTCCAACCCCTATTTTACCCCTTTGGGGGTAGAATTTTGAAAAACTGCGACACACGTAATTCTTTATTTTGTACCTTTAGCCAAAACACCAAGTTTAGTTGATATAACTTGTAAAATACCTTGAGAAATGAATGCCTTTGATACCAAATTTCATCCCCCATTTCACCCGTTTGGGGGTGGAATTTTGAAAAACTGTGACACACGTACTTCTTTATTCATTACTTAAAGCCAAAATACCAAGTTTCATTGATATAACTTGTAAAATACCTTGAAAAATTAAGGCCTTTGATACCAATTTTCATCCCCCATTTCACCCCTTTGGGAAAGAATTTTCAAAAACTGTGAAACACGTATTTCTTAGTTTTCAACTCGCAGCTCATATATCAAGTTTCATGGCTATAGCTTTCATAAAAAATTTCAACCCCTATTTTAGCACTTTAGGGGTTGAATTTTTAAAAACTGTGACACACGTAATTCGTTATTTTTTACCGTTAGCAAAATACCAAGTTTCGTTGATATAACTTGTAAAATATCTCGAGAAATGAAGGCCTTTCATACCAACTTTCATCCCCTATTTCACCCCTTTAGGGGTCGAATTTTCAAAAACTGTGAAATACGTATTTCTTATATTTCAACTCGCAGCTCATATACCAAGTTTAATGGCTATAGCTTTCATAAAAAATTTCAACCCCTATTTTACCACTTTAGGGGTTGAATTTTGAAAAACTGTGACACACGTAATTCTTTATTTTTTACCGTTAGCCAAAATACCAAGTTTCGTTTATATAACTCGAGAATATCTTGAGAAATGAAGGACTTTCATGCAAACTCTCATCCCCTATTTCACCCCTTCGGGGGTAGAATTTTTAAAAACTATGAAACATCTATTTCTTTATTTTCAACCAGTAGCTCGTATACCAAGTTTTATCAATATAACTTGAGAAATGACGGACTTTCACACAAACTTTCACCCCCTATTTCACCCCCTTAGGGGTGGAATTTTGAAAAATCCTTTCTTAGTGAGCGCCTACGTCACAAAAGGAACTTACTATCAAAATTTCAAGTTTCTAACCCCAGCGGTTTAGGCTGTGCGTTTATCCCTTAACGATTTTATATATATGTATATTAGATAGATAAGATTATTTTTTTTAACTTTGTATCATTTTACAATATAATCTTGAACACCCACAAGTCACAACACAAAAGTTATAATAATACTTGTTTATGCCTTCGACTTCGTCCGCGTGGTTTAAGGTTTTTTTTTTCCAATAAGCACTCCTTCCAAGTTTCATGGCTTTAACTTGAAGAATGAATGATTTTCATGCAAAGTTTCCACCCCTATTTTTTACCCTTTTAGGGGTGTAATTTTGAAAAACTGTGATTGAAGTACTTTTTTATTTTTACCGAAAGCCAAAATACCAAATTTCGTTAATATAATTTGAAAAATATCGTGAGAATTGCAGGACTTTCATTCAAACTTTCATCCATTAATTCACCCCTTTGGGGGTCGAATTTTTAAAAATGGTGAATTACGTACTTCTTCATTTTTAACTGGAAGTCCAAGTGCCAGGTTTCATGGCTATAACTTGAAAAATGAAGAACTTTCATAAAAACTTTCAACCCTTTGGGGGTGGTATTTTGAAAAACTGCGAATCACGAGCTTCTTTATTTGTTACCGAAAGCCAAAATACCAAATTATGTTGATATTATTTGAAAAACGTTCATACAAACTTTCATCCCCTACTTCACCCTATGTGAAGTATCAAAAATTTTGAAACACCTACTTTGTACCTACTTCTTCATAATATGTATTTAACCAAAAGCCCAAATGCTAAGTTTCAGGGCTATAACTTGAGAAATGAAGGACTTTCATACAAATTTTCAACCCCTATTTCCTCCCATTGGGGATGGAATTTTGAAAAATTTAGACACACACACTTATTAATTTTTTTACCAAAATCCAATATACCAAGTTTCGTTGATATAACTTGAGAAAATAGGACTGTCATACAAACTTTCATCCCCTATTTCACCCCTTTGGGGGTCGTATTTTCAATAATGTATAAACACGTGTTTCTTCATTTTTAACTGGTAGCTCATATACCAAGTTTCATAGATATAACTTGCGAAATGACGGACTTTCATACAAACTTTGACCCCCTATTTCAACCCGTTAGGGGTGGAATTTTGAAAAATCCTTCCTTAGTGAGCGTTTGCGAGGGTCAAAAAAGGAACCTACTGTCAAAATTTCAAGTTTTTAACCCTAGTCGTTTAGGCTGTGCGTTGAAATAATATAAGTCAGTCAGTCAGTCAGGACTTTGAATTTTATGTATATAGATGTAAATGTACTTATTAAATCATCTCAAAGGAACATTAACCATCTGGCATTCAATGATTTATAAAGTTTCTTAAAAACAACGTGAGCATAATAATATTATAGTTACTGCTACGATATCATATTACCTCATTAATAATTTATTATTGGTTTGGTGTTTAGTTTCTGTAGTGCCACCACAGATACATCTTATGGTACATCCCTAGTCAACAATATTATTTTTTATCTATATTAAGGGTTACTGTCAGTCGCTTCACATTTGTCACTGTCAGTCTACTGTCAAGTGTCAGGGTTGTCAATGTCAATTCCGTGGTCGTCACTATCTATCGTCACTATCAAGGAATTATCAATTATTTTAGTTGTTATATTTTGTTAATACTTAATTGTTTTTGAGTGATTCTTGACGCGATGGGCGATCTTTCTTGTGGCTTAGGTGAATAAATAATGATAAGGGTTGACGTTTTGAACTGTTTGAATCATTGATTAACAAGCAGAGAATACTATAACCCTAAAACAAAATAATAACTTCCAACTCTCAACATGTCAGATGATTTCATCCCACTATGCCAAAGTACCCCTGTGCAAGGAAGGTGGCAAGGCAAAAACCAAAATAATCAAAACGGCCATCATAACAATTGGCAACAAAGGAATCAGCGGCGACGTGGACAGCATAACCGATGGGGAAGTAACTCTCAACATAGCAATAGCTTTGGGGTAGGTTTAGACTATAAAGCTACGGTATTCTTTTCTACCCACAAAGTAGGTAATATTAGGCACAGTGTAATTGCACTATTGATGGTTATCAACCACCACTAGAAGTCTGTGTTTAATTAAATTTTGTTATGTTGCATTACTCACTTTGCTAGCGTTTTGGTAGGCAAGTTTGATGTTAGGGCACTTCTCTGAAATGAGGTAAAAATCGAGTGGCGAAAAAAAATTTTTTTTTTTTTGAGTTTTTGATTTTTTAAGTATGCTTTGACAAAGGGGTACCTTCATGCAACACAGTGATGAGGAAGGCCCGCGTCAGAACCTAGTTTTCTTGGAGAAATAGCGTGTTTGGTAATTATGGTGTGCATGGTAGTGATAAATTATGATTTGGTAATGAGGTTTGGTGTATGGTGATTAGGATTAAGGTTATGGTAATTTAGTATAGACATGGTGATGAAAAATTCTAGAAATCCATAGAACTAAATCGAGGATCTTAGATCTTTGCACTCATTCAAGAAGTTACTAACCCACAAATTCATTCAGATCATGATCATCGCTGAGATATAGGATCTTTATAAAACAAGAATTAATTTTTATGGGCGTGCAAAACTAACCTCCTATAATAACAATTAGCTGAATTCTTGAAGAAGCTTAATAAGTGGACAAACAGTAAATTTACCTGGGTGAATAAGAAAAGATGAATTGACCAAGACTTTTCACCATAAAATTCTGGCTGGCTGGCACCATAAAAGAACGAGGCTGGTGACCCAGCCTCGTCCTTTCCTTCAGCCTTCAGGCTCTTCAGGCCCCCGACCTTCTCGTTCAAACCCCCTAAAACTTTCAACTTGAACTACAAAGTCTTTACAATTACCTAGCAAAAGATTAATTGGCAGATCCAAACACAAACGTAATAATTATGGAACGTTCATACCAGGCGTATAAAAGATACCATCTATCGGAATACGAGATCAGTAATGATCCCGAGAGTTCTGTCTCTCCAACATAGCTACCTGATGCCACTGAAAACTGAGTGTGACAGTATCCTTCATCATAGTAAATCTAAGATCTTGGGAGAAGGGAAAAGTGCTATAATGAGGTATAAAATCTTGATGAAGATATAGTTAGAGGTCCCATAGGCAGCATTGACCTGATCACCCAAAACTGACAAAATCTAGTCAAAAACCGGTAAATTCGCCGGCCATAATGCCAGACGTACAAGAGTGTGCGTGTTTAGCGGTGCAATCATATAAGGATTGCCGATCAAATAGTCTAAGTTCGGCTTCAAAGTAAAATAAACCATAACAGCATTGAATTAGAGTTCAATTTCGTGTATCCATTCTTATACGTTTAGGGTATCGTACATATCTAAACATATGAGAATGGATACATGAAATTGAGCTCTAATTAAATGCTTTTATGGTTTATTTTACTTTAAAGCCGAACTTAGACGATTTGATCGAAAATTCTTACATAATTGGGGGCCTGTTCTTCAAAATTATAAATTTTTCATTGAAGAATTTTATTCTTGCTTGTCCCATCTTGTCGTTGAGCAATGCTTATTATAAATAATTGTTCTCGAGAGGAAATTATAAATCTCACTTACAAGTCGAATTCTGAATGACCCGATACAAGATCCATACGCTGCTGAAGATACGGAAGACCGAGTAGGACCCAGGCTACGTTGCTTAGCGTTTGTGGACAATATGATTGGAAACTGGAACCTTTTAAAATCGTTGCAGAGTTCCCAACGCAATCCTGTCAGTGCATATTACTGGACCAGACTATGATACCAATCCAACCGCAACGAGGAGGGCTGAAAAATTAACATCAGAAAGACAAAATCATGCCTAATACTCACGTATCAGTCCACCTAGAAATCATTGAGACCCTTTTGTAATATTTTGTATACCTTGGACACGCGGTTCAACTATGTAGGTCAAATTTTGAAAAATAAGTTTCCAGCTGAATCCGACTCGACTGGGACTGGGCAGCGTTCAAAAAGCTTGGAGATGTATTTTTCGACTTCGATAGTTCGAAGAACCAATAAAGGTTGGGGTCATAAGGTGCTGGACTGCTCCCTCACAACATGGATGGATGACATGTAGCGAGTCGCAGGGATCCGCTAGATTCAGCGCAAGACCAAGGCTCAGAAGTCCTTATAAAAGGGTTATGTGTGGACAGCCAGACCAGCAGTGGACGTCATCAGTTGATGACTAGGATACATATTAACTACTTAATAAGTCCCTGTCTGGTTATAATATGGTAATATGGTGAAAAACCATATTATATCTCAAAAGTCAAAACAGATTCATGACATGCACCAAGTGGACTGCTGTTGACGTTCCATTTATTCTATTTACTCTTTTGATGTTTTATTAAAAACTACTGAATGGATTTTGATGCAACTTTTTGCATTCACTAGGTATTACTTCAGAGCAAATTTTAAAATATTTTTAATATTTATAAAATTAAGAATTATATTTTTAATCTATAATTTTCTAATTTTTACTGATATTTTACTGAATTGATTGTATTTATATAGTTATTTCAGCCTAAATTTTATGTTTTTCAATTATTTTTAGTATAATGTATATTATTTGCCAGTTATTTATAAATACTATGCCCAAAATATTCTTCATTTTATTATAAAATGCTTTTATTTGTGTCTTAATGCCATTTTTATAAACTTTTTTAAATTTCATTCATTTTAATTTTTTTAACGTCTAAATTTATTGCAAATAATTATTTAAGCTTATAATAATTAAAAGTTTTCCTAAAAATAAAGAAATTTCAGAAATATCTTTGATTTAGTTTTAAAATAATTCAAAATGGTCATGGTAATTGTGGTAATTAGAATCATGGTAATGATAATTTCGCCATTTTTAAATTATTTAAAAATTAACAGATTTATTTTAAACTTTGCAGGCTATTTATGTGAATTAAAAACACGTTTTACATCATAAGAAAAAATAACAAGAAAATATAACGTGTATTTTAAAAGTGGTGATTTTTTTATGAATTAGATAGGAAAGTTGACAAAGAGCAGAATAACAACATTATTTCCCAATACCTTCAAAACGCTTAGACATGCGCTTAACCTGTTACAATAAGTTCTTCAAACACAAAAGCCTTACGTATTAATGCTATCATGATGGATGCAGTACATATATTATCATTGTTATCATAGTGTTTGCATCGGGTCACGTAAATTAGGAAAAAGTCGTGGGACAGACTTTAGTATCTCGTAATTTTTTCATTTTTCGTTATTTTGTTACATGTTACATTCAATTTTATAGGTTTATTATTTATTAACAATATATATTTTTTTAATTTTTTTTTTAATCGATCTTTTTTAAGAAAAAAAATAATGTTCCCAACAACTTAAGCAGTGGGACAGTCATGGTAGTGAGAAATTTGAGGTTTAAGAGTTTTTTAAAGATGGATCTCACCTCTTTTATCTTCTTTTTCTTGATGGATGATATAGAGGACACTATCTAGTGTCTACAAAAAAAATTACATAAGTCTGAGTTAGTTTTAAGGTACGTTCTCCAGCTTGGGACACGCTTTTTACAACATTTCGAAGAAGCATCCGTTAATCATTTCCATTGATCGTGCCCGCATGGTAGATTGTGGCCTAGACCCTTGTTGAATTGTAAGACTTGTGTTAAACCCTGCTCTGCTGATGGGTTGAGATGATGTTGATTATAACACCTCATGAATGTTTTTGGAATTCAAGCACTGAAATACTTTAACATTCAAGTAAAAGGCTTATTTCATGGTTTTGGTTGATTCATATTATAATTTGTATCATCATTATATTTTATCACATTTTCAGAGTGATTGCAACAGTAGTTATGGCCGTGACAACAAGAGCAACATTGATGCTTACCTACATCCTTCTATGTTGAAAGACCCATGGGAACAATTACGACAACAGAAACAATGATAATGATAAACCATCAAATAATTATATGAATACTTAAGGACTTATTTTTAAACATAATGTGTAAGATAATGGTATCTATTGGTTCTATGCCAATTACTACATAATTTTAAAAATGTACCTAAGTAACTGGACAATTTCTGTACAAAATAAATATTCTTAAATTAGATAAGTACATTTATACAATTAAAATAAGAGGAAGCTTTTTGAGCTTAATAAAGAGCTTAGGTACTGTATGTTTTTTACTGCTTGTTCACATGTCATTGAATTTGCAACAAATCACTTACAAAACAACATTGTACCCATCGATATATATGTAAGTACTAGATGGGCCCTTTCATAGAAAAATGGCGGGCGACCAACTATGAGAGCGCGCTCCTATAACCTGTCATAAGCCTGTCTTTGTCCCCGTCGTAGCGCGATCACGGTCGCTCATCGTGTAGATAATTTGTTATTAAGTTAACATCTAAAGTCTTATTAGTTTGGCACTGTATTATTTTTATTTTAAGGTAAGTGTTTCAATTCACAATTATACATTTCCAAGAAAACGTTATTTAATCTTCCTATTTAATATTTTTATCCATTTCGCAATCATTTAATTTCCGCGGCAAACTGTAATGATATTTTTTTTTTACTAACTGGCCTTACGGCTTTGGGTTCCAGCCCTAGAATAGTCCAGTCCAGTACGATAAAAAAAATGCAACCAAGATTAGTTAATGCATAGATGGGCAGAACGGACAGTAGGCATTAATACCTTCCGAGACGCAATATTATGCTATTGTAATAATATGATAAAATTTGTTATTGACGTGAGTTTAATGTTTAACCAACTTCAATAAATAAAGGGTTTTTATTTATTAAAGTTGATAATTTTTATTTTGTACTAGCGAATGCCCGCGACTTTGTCTGCGTGGTTTGAGGATTTTTCTCCTTAATTTTAAACTCCTTAATTTTCCGGGATAAAAAGTAGCCTATGTGCTATTCCAGACTATAATCTATCCCTATGCCAAATTTCAGCCAGATCCGTTCAGACGTTGGGGCGTGATTGAGTAACAAACATCCATACATCCATGCATCCATCCAGACATCCATCCAAACTTTTGCATTTATAATATTTATTTATATTTGATTTGATTGATTTATATTATATATTATATATTATTATTTTTGATTTGATTGATTGATATTTGATGAAAAATAAATAGTTAATTCAAAATTCAGAATTTTATTATTTCGTTGAACAAAAGTTGTTCAGTACCTATTATGTACAGCTACCTACTTACAAGTGTTTATTACTTAATCGTATTTTTAAATGCACACTGTGTAAGTGATTTATCTCAAAATAACTTTTAATATTTCTTTTGATGGCAAGTAGCATACTTAGAAATGTATAAAATAAAATAATTTCAAATGAAGTATTTTTCTGTGACTCGATCCATTAGTACTCTTTCTTCTCTCCCATTCCAACCCCTTTTTATTATAATAGAACTAATAATTATTTTTGAATTCTTTCATTTGCAATAAGGTTTGGCGAGGATTATTTTAAACTGTTTTAGCTGTTATTATTTTAAATTTCAAGTTTTTTGCATTAGTAGTTACCAAATTATGCTAAGTGTGACGGACAGTCATGTCGCACCACAAGGGTTGTTTTCTTATCATTTTGGTACGCAACCCTAACTTCAGTATCAACAATTAACAAATAATTAAATTAAAAAAACCCACGACGAACTGCAGCGCCCCATTGTGTGGACTTTGACATTTAAATATATCTAAGAACCTTTTCACAAGCTATATATATATATCTAATGCAAAAAACCGCATAGTAATCGGTTCAATGGTTTTCCAGGAAACTGGTAACAAAAAAGTGGTAAAAATAACAACGTCATACTAACATTTATCGTTTACCTCAGAGAGTACACTCATGTAGGTATTATTTTCGACAAGCGCATCTGTACTAATCTATGACCGAGTCATACGATTTCAAGATGGCGCATATGTTGCAAGCAAGTTCCCGCTTTTCAGACTAGATGGTGTTGTTAAACATAAGTCCACATTCTTTGTTCGACAGGGCCCGTCTATGTAAATTGAGGTCGTTGATTGTACCTATTTAAATTTTTTTAATTACTAATTATTGTTTCTTAACCATTAACTAAGATTATTATAACAATATTAATAAAAGCAGTAGATTATGTTAATGACTCAAATAAATACTTGAATACTTGAGTAATTATCAACAATTAAATGTCTTTTTTTGAATCCTTGGAATTTTATTATTATTCTTGCAGGCTTGAAGGCAGAAAGATACTCTTCATTTGTTGATATGAAAAAAAGAAGAAAATATTTAAACTTTAAATAAACCTTCTTATTTAAAGTTTTTGACGACCTCTGGTGCAGAGGTGAACGCTGTGGGCTTATGAGTGAGAGCACCTGAAATTCGATTCCCGACAGGTTAATATTTGGGATAAATAACTTCTAAATTGTGTCTGGTGTCGACTGATCTTGGTTGATTTACGTACAGCTCTGTTACGGTCTATGAATTACGATACCGCGTAGAAACTGATTAGGGGTATTTGTATTAGGTACCGCCATAACCCTATCCGGTTAGCCCGCTGCCATCTGAGACTGCATAATCACTGCAGTGCCATTTGAAGATCGCAGTCAAGGGTTAACTTCTAGTAGGATAAAAAAAGAGTTCAGACAGGAGGTAGTTAGTTGAATGATGAATTTCATTAACTTTACAGTTTTCCATTAAAAACGCAATCTCGCAGTCAATCAAGGCACAAAATGACATTTGGATTGGCCAATAATTATTGTGGCGCTAACTTTTTTAGGGGTCGCGTCGGTTCAGTTGTTTAATGTTTTACATTACCTAGTGACAATGTAGTTTCGGTTGTAACTATCTACGTAGTATTAGCTCGTATAGGTAATAGGTAGGTAGATATATCTATTCAAAGAAGGCGGGAAGTGGGCGGAAGACATAACAGTATAGACCTACAATTAACAAGGTAAGTCATAATTAATTATTTTAGTAATAGATGATTCCAGCGACTTCGTCCGCATGGATTTTATGATTCCCGCGGGAACTCTAATTTTCCGGGATAAAAAGTAGCCTATGTCGTATGCCGGGGAAGGCGCGGGATACAATCTTCCCCTGTACCAAATTTCATCAAAATTGGTTGAGCAGATGGGCCGTGAAAGCGTAGCAGACGGACAGACAGACACACTTTCGCATTTATAATATTACTTAGTATGGATTCTGTGCTAATAGCTACTAGTAACATGGGCGCGCTCTCCGAAAAACCTCTCTTGATGCATACGGACTGATGGATGAGTAGATGTTTTAGAAAGAACCATGGACGTAATAAAATAAGCAGATGCTTACCTACATCCATCATGTAAGAACGCAATAGGTATAAAAAAATATCGATAGGTACACGATTCCGTTTTTAGGGTTCCGTAGCCAAATTTGGCAAAAACGGAACCCTTATAGATTCGTCATGTCTGTCTGTCTGTCTGTCTCTCTGTTTGTCCGTCCGTATGTCACAGCCACTTTTTTCCGAAACTATAAGAACTATACTGTTGAAACTTGGTAAGTAAGTTGATGTATTCTTCTAAAATAAGAGACTGATAAAACTAAAAAAAATTGATGTACAATTACCATGTAAACTTCCACCGAAAATTGGTTTGAACGAGATCTAGTTAGTAGTTTTTTTTAATACGTCATAAATCGTAAACCGCAATTTACCTTTCATTCAATCAACTCAAATATTTAAAATAATAATATTTTTAATAATTTAAAACTTACTACTTACTTACAGGTTTGTACGGAACCCTCGGTGCGCGAGTCCGACTCGCACTTGGCCGGTTTTTTTGACAGAGGGAGTCAGGCGAATGCTCGTGGAATCTCTCATTTTGCCGGCTTATAACGAATGCGATACTGTATATGGGCCTAGACTACTCAAAAAAACTATCAATGCAGTTTAGATTGCAAAATCTAAAATGAAAAGCAAAATCTAGTGCATGCATTCAACACAATCAAAAGATTCAGCCGTTTATGCTCCAAATTTTCGACACTCGCAAGGGAATCAAAACCTACAGGGTAGGTACTTCCCGTGAACTCAGAATCTTGAAATTTGGTTCGAAGCAACGTCTTACAGCACAGATAAAGGAAAAATTGCGAAAAGCATACATTTTTAGTTATATCATTTAGTAAAAATATTTTTGATATAAGTAGGTTTCCGTAGGTACCTCAAAAAAAAAAAAACTGAACCCTTATAGGATCACTTTGTTTTCCGTCCGTCTGTGTCAAGACCCTTTTTCTCAGGAACGCATGGAGGTATCAAGCTGAAATTCATATCAAATACTCAGGTCTAATGTCCCTTGGAGCTGTGAAAAAATCAATCTTCTAAGCCAACACAATCAAAAGATGTACAGCCGTTTATGCTGCAAATTTCGACACTCGCGAGGGAATCAAAACCTACAGGGTAGGTACTTCCCGTGAACTCAGACTCTTGAAATTTTGTACGAAGCAACCTCTTATAGGACAGATAAAGGAAAAATTGCGAAAAACAAACAGTTTTAGTTAGGTACTTATCATAAAAATATTTTTATGCAAATTTTCGACACTCGCAAGGGAATCAAACCTACAGGGTACTTCCCGTGAACTCAGAATCTTGAAACTTGGTACGAAGCAACGTCTTAGCACAGATATAGGAAGAATTGCGAAAAACATAAATTTTTAGTTAAGTACATCATATAATAAAAATATTTTTAATAATTTTAAACTTACTACCTTATACCTACCCTAAACTTACTTTCCGCATGAACGCGTAGAGGTATTAAATTGAAATTAAAATAGATAAGTGGATTAAAATACTATAACTTTTACTTATATACCTACAGGTTTGTACGGAACCCTCGGTGCGCGAGTCCGACTCGCATTTGGCCGGTTTTTCTCCTTAAATTATGCTTTTCCAAATTGGTGGCAGTCTTCAGATTTGATTTTAAAGCTCTCAAAAGTTGCCCTATTTGAGTTTGTCAAAGAGATTGAATGTCATTGTCAAGAATGTCATTCCTCATTCACAGGAATACTGAATTAATTCGGAATTATAAAAGGCTCCTAAGTTTAAGTACCTACTTAGTTGTAAATCGATGAGTTAGGTGCTTACTTTGTGTAAAATCAGACTAACTACTTGATACTCCAAAACTCATGCCAATATAATTTCTTTATCTAATACTTATTAGGTAGGTATAATATCCACCAGCTCCTACTTGGACTCTTTCCAGTGACCGACATTTAAGATATAAAGAGGAATACAGCGCTTGTACCTACCTAATTACAGAAGAAATTGCCTTAAGGTCAAGACAGACTGTGCTAGTTACGTACGCAACGCAGCACATTACTTATAAAAACTGGACACTTGATAATTGATTTTATCTGAGTAGTACCTAAGTACCTACATGAAAACCAAAGTAGGTTTATGAAACATACCTACTTAACATATTATTATGCAACGCTAAACGTACGTACGTTTGCGTTTAGCGTTGCATAATATGTTAAGTAGGTAGGTAGTTGCGTCCTGAGTCCTACGCGACGTCGGTCAACTGACCATAGCCGAAGTAAGTAGATAATCGGCGTAGCCCGTGGGAAGTTTGAGAGTATGACAGTATCCTATCCCAAGCGAACGATATGGAGCCCTATTAATTAAGTACCTACGCAAGAATAACTGCTACAGTGTAACGTCTCTTTTTCATTTTGTTTGAAATGTTTCCAACATAATGAAAAACCGCCTGCCAACTGCCTTTGGATTGGATAGCCTCTGGATCATTAGTTAGTTCTACGAAATAATTAAGTACGTGGGAAGTTATTTGACCTTTGGTTGGTTCCTTCAATAAAATAAACAGTTTACGTATACTCGCTAAACATGGTATCTTGCATGGATTTCCGCAGAACACGGTCTTGTGCCGCTTAGAATATGTCCAACTCCAGTGCATAGGTAGAGTTAAAATATTATATTCTTACTCTGAGGTCCAGCGGCTTTTAGCCGAAATATTTTGCACAACCAGTGACCCCCACTGAATTTTCCTTACATAAGTACCTATACTTCTTATATTAGTTAAGTATATCTATCTAGGTCTCTACCTGAGAGTAATGTCTTTCCCCTTAATTACCTATATGTCAGAGATGCGAAAATTGAGAAGTTTCGCAATCAAGAAACATTTATTTGTATTTTGTTACCTACTAGTTACCTGCAAGGAGGAAACTTGCAAAGGGTCACAAAGTTCGTTTAAGAACAGGGATCCCTGTCGTGTGGTTTTGGTCGGCCCTTCGTGTGGTTACAAGAGTAATACTTTGCTGTAGGCTATAGCTTATTATCCTTAGGATATGCTTAACTTTTGACCTTTTATTTTATTATACTTTCTCCTGCTTATGGCCCTACCTAGTTAACTTATTAAAAATCGAAAAGAATTATCTGCTAATTGTTGTGGTTTAGATTGTAGGCCTGGCTTTAATTAGTTTAATTTGGTAACTCACCCTTTTTTATCTTAATCTTTTCTTAATTTTTCAATCTGGTCACCTTAATTTAATTTTTAACACCTTGCTAGGAGAGGGCAAGGGTGTTTAATATATGATTTACGGTAGACAAGTACCAAGATAAATCTGAAGATTTTTGCAGTCATTGATGTAGTATTTTAGTATGTTTGCAGTGCTTTTAAACTGGGCATAGACGTAGACATAGTAACAATTCTGTAAAGTGTCCATCCTTGACTTCCAGTACTTAGATTTTTGTAAGTAAACGTTATACCTGACGCGCTTCTATAATAATAATCCGGGTCATTTCATAGCGTAAATTTCTATTTGATTTCGCGTGCCTTTAAATAAGCCAATGTCGAAATGCGATTAAACGATCGTCTGGCGGTTGCATCGATAGCGGAAGCTCGCACCGAATAATCGCATCGATCGCCAAAAAACTAACCCACATACGCACTGGCAGCGTAGCCGGAATTATTAATCGTGAGGAGTAAAGTGTGGGGTGGCGAGTGGTGGTTTAGGGTGGTGCTGGGTGGTATGGGGTGGTGTAGTGTGGCGAGGGCGCATGCGCGGGCGGGCGGCGGGCACTCCGCGAGGAAGGCTCGCGCGCTCCGGCCGCGTACGAAGCGCGAGCGACCGCGATGCGCGACCTGCCGGCGCCGCGGCCGCTCCCGCAAGCGCCGCGCTAACCTGCACCGATGCAGTGGCGAAAACTAACCAGGTTGAAGTCTTCGCCGGGCGGACAGTCGCGTGCTCGGAGGATGCTCTGCTGCGGCCGCAGGAAGGTATGCGATCCGATCGATAGCGCGCGCCGAAACCATCGCCCCTCCCGGCCCGGACGCCGACGCCGTTCGACGACCCCGCTTAGCAAGGCCTCGCTAACTAAGAGCCTGTGAATTTTCCTGGACCTACACCCTGTTGTAATCACACCCAGTCACGAATTGTATGTTGTGTGTGTGATAACGGAATTTGCCATACGATTGGCATGTCTTGATATGTCTTAATACAATTTTCAGTCTGAAAGCCATATTAGGTTATATTAGTGAAACATTCTCAAGTACCAAATCTATAAGATAACTATTTTCGACATCAACGTCTCATACCTATAGTTATAAGGCTTTTCCTCGTCGAATAAAAAAAACTGTCCAAGTAGCCTAGGTAGGTATGTAACCTACCCACAATCTCTACTTATGGCGCCAATTTACACACAAATTGATGCATCCACCGATAGCGTCTTAAGTTCAGACATGAGGCGTATTGATCAAGTTTGAATAAAGCACCTCACAGCAAATTGTCTGAAAGCCTACGGCTACGACTTATAAGAGGCTTTGTCGGAACTTACAAAGCGTTTCATATTTCCCCCGCGCAAACAAAATCCTCATATCAAACACACATTGCCACTTGAATGTGCTTTTTCGACTTTTATCAATTACTTTCATTAGATTATTGAGTTAAACGTTCATAAATTTTATTAAATTAATGCTCTTAGTAATAAGAGCTCCTTGTTAGATATCATATTATGCGAGTAGATAGAGGTACCTAAGTGCCTATCTCGCCATCTTGTCGATATTTTATCATGCGCTAAGGAAGATGGCTTTTAAAATGTGTACCTACCTAAATTTGATTTTGCCTACAATGTTCCTGATGAAATTATGTTATATAAAATTCTCGTGTCACAATTTTAGTGTGTATACTCCTCCGAAACGGCTTGACCGATTTTGATGAAATTTCGTATGTATTTTCAGTAGGTCTGAGAATCGGCTACTATCTATTTTTCATACCTCCACGCGGACGGAGTCGCGGGCATCAGCTAGTTATGTTATAAGAACATATATGGGTGCTGCGAAAAGGATATTGTTTGTTGGTACCGCCTATGTAACATGCTTTATCATATTTTCTATTCGGTTTTGATATTAACTCATAAGTATGCTCAGGTACATACCCACATTTTAGAAAACGTATCTCTCTGTTTTTGGTATAGAATTACTGATTCTTATGTAGTTAAAATAAAAATCGTCAAATCTGTATCTTTGCAGTGATTTTATAACACTAGTTCGGGAAGTAGACTTTTAGAGACAAATCGACTCGCTTCCATCTGCCCCAGTGCCTCTGTCCCGTTACCGGGGCAGATGGGAAAAATAGTAGGTAAAATCGGGCCTGGCGCGGTCGTTTAACGGGCCAGATGGACAGAAAATTCACACTGATCAAGTATCATTTGCGCCGGTACGTCAGATACTTAAGAAATTTGTTTTTTACCTGTAAATGATAACTCTATTTATCAATTAACTTTTATTATGGCAAGGACCCGTATTAATGTAGAAACATTAATAATTTTACTCTGCTTGTTCTTATAAGTTTAAAAATATTATGATAGCAACACAAAATATATCGTTGGAAGCCAATAGCAATCGCCAATTATCCACGAGTTGTACCTACTTACTCCTAGAGTTAAACTCTAGCTCTATTTTAACTTCTTGCAAGGACTCAATCTTGCAAGGTATAACAATATAGTTGCAATCGCATTTCCTGTCACTCTGTATAATATCAATGCTATTGTAAATATTATCGCCTATGTGTTAGTTTTTTTCTATTCATTAAAGGCTTACGCTTGACCACAATCACACCAGATGGGAAGTGATGATGCGCCCTAAGATGGGACGCGCTTGCCTAGAAGATCACTCTTGATTTAAAGATACCCGGATTGTAATTGTAGATATTATAACTTAGAATAGGAAACATTTAAGTTTCTTGCCGGTTTCGTCTCAGTTGACCCTTTTTGTTACAAACCGGTGGTAGAGTCTTGCCATTATTATAAGCGCTTCTTAAGTCAAAGGGCTTTAAGATAATTCCAGTCACATTTCTCTGTAAAATTATAACCTTTGACGTGAAATAATGACATAAACACAGCAATATAGGTCAATCGTACCATATCAGGGGGAAAATTGTGAATACACTCACCCTCTCACCTACTTTCTGGCCCCTTCTGTGCTTTTTATGTGAATGTAAACATTAATTAGTGCTTTAAACCAAAATTACTGTAATAAGGTACAAAATAACAGGTAGGGGTAAAGAACATAGGTATTTAACTACCATATTATATAAAAAATACCTAGATGTATTACGTACCTTCTATTTATTTGACTTGTGATCTTTTAGTTTATGGTAGGTATTTGTCACGAAATTGCAGCTGTTGAATTTCAGCTACTTACCAGCATACTTACCTAAAAGAGCAGTTTAGCTTCTGTCGCCCGGAGGGATTTAACTACTGTATATTTTGGTTTAATACCTTCTAATCATCATCATCCCATCAACACCACCATTAGGTACAACTCATTTCTTTATGAATTACAGTCGCACAAACTTATCTGACCCAGTAGCCAAAATTGGAACAAATTTTTATGCCTGTTTTTAAATTATTTTTATAGATACACTAGCGACGCTGTCACCGGATATGATAATTATGTGGGACTATACTATGTATCTATAAATCATAACTTGGATCGTAAGCTTTGAAAGAAAAGCACAAACAAATACCACTTATTTGGTAGCCCAGTGCTGGATTTTAAATTACCCATTATTAAAAAGTCAAGAGGAAAGTGGGTCATGGTTATTGAATATTGTACGCCCTCATTTCTCTTTTATCAACAAAAGATGAAAAAACCGAATTGATTCAAACAGTTTTTAAAAGACTTTTGTTTTCTATGCCATTATATTATACTAACGCAAGATTTTTTAAAGTTTGAGCATAAAGTAGGTAAAATTTGTTGGTGGATCCAATTGTGTATATGTCACCGTAAGATTGTAAAATCCGTAAGATTGTAATCTAACGCTTTTTTTTTTCGATACATTGTAAACAGTCGAAAGATTGTGAACCGTTCAATGTTTTAAGTGTTAATTTTTGAAATATTCATTGTATTTACGTTTTATTGTCTCTTTCTTGTAGGTTAGGTTAGGGCTCGACATAAATAATCAATCGGATTAATAAACCTAACAGATTACAATCTACCGAAAAATAATCCGTTATATTGTAATCATTCGACAGTTTACAATTTCGCGAGTTAGATTATAATCTAACGGTTTTTACAATCTTACGGTGACATATATAAACCATCCCGGGTCCAAACAATCACAACAAAAAAGAAATAGCGAAATTGGTCCAGCCATTCACGCGTGATGCCGTGACCAAGGGAAATAGGGACCAATATACTAAGTAATGTTTTTTTTTGCCCGGATTTGTATTAGGTTATCTTTTTTTAAGGACAAAAATATAAGCCCTCTTTTAAATCTACAAAGGAATTAGTGATAATGAAAGTCTATTTCACTGATGAGATCCGCGGATGTTAAATTGGATAATTTATCTTGACAGGCTACACCACAGTTTAGGGTTGTCTGTTATATTTTCTCCTATGTATGTGCACACTAACAAATTGGGGGAAATGAAGAACCTTTAGGGTGCCTTTCCACCAGAAATCTCACGTTGCTAAGCTACGGATGTGTGTCAAACCGAAGAACCGAATAGACGCGCTTGCTCTAATTATATAGATATCTATATATATAGCGATCTTAGCTAGCACGTGGACAAAACAATCTTCTGGAAATCTATTAGAATTAAGTCGGGCCACGTAAGTTACAAAAGTTACCTACCTGAAAGATTGATTTTAAGTTTTTAAAATTACAAAATGTAGAGAGTACGGAATAAATGATGACGATATACCAAGTAAATCATGTAATTTTCGATATAGACTCTCAAATAAAAGGTCTCACGAAATGTCAAGTGCCATTTACAAAATCACTATTCAAATAAAAGTGTCACGCGGCAAGGATCAATCAAAGCGTTAGTTATTCAACGAGCGGTACCGTGATTACGAGTTACGGGTTTACAGACCCGCCCCCTAGAGCTACAACACTACTTTACTCTGTGGTAAATGAGTGTTATTCATCGTGTCACTCTTCAAGGTAGGACCTATTGTAATTTACTGTATACTTACTGTATTTGTATTTGGTGCTTATTTTATTAGGTAGGTAAGTACATATATTAGCGGTTACCCGTCAGTCTCTATATTATCCATACTAATTGACAGTTTTCGTAAATTATTATGGATAGTATCAATCAATCAGGAGCAGAGATAATATTATGTTCAATAGACGGCAGACCAATCAGGTTATTGTTAGATGACTTGATTTTATCACGAATTTTTTTATTATTCGTAACTACTGGTCAAATCGCACACGTCTCCGCTCCACTCCACTTGTTTCCGCTTCAGTCAAACCGCACGTAAAAGCTGCCAAAATAAAACAGTCTTACGTCACACTTGCAGGTTGTAAAACATAAGAACTTGGGTAGTGTTGTTTGATAGTTGAAGATATTATGTAAATCTCCTACAGATTTAATTGTAGATTTATTTTATATACCTTTTGTTGTACCTAATTAAATGGATTTAAACTCAAAATTCCTCATTGAAAAAAGATTAATTTCCAGCCTAGAGCTCACTGCTCTGCTAAGTAGATCATTGTACGATTAGCAATAGGGCTTCGTTGTTTACGAAAAGCTATGACGAAGAGTATGTTATTCTATATTACGAGGGACGATTGCCCTTGTTGTGACAACGCATACTTAACAGCCAATTGCGATTGTTAAGCAACGTTGACTCAAGTTGGTAACTGGATGGGTGACCGAATTTGGAAGTCCGAATTTGGTCTTCTTGTTTCCTCCGTGCCTCTAAAAGCACGTTAGGCCGTCGGTCCCGGTTATTATCACTAACATCAGCTGATAATAATCGTTAGAAACCTAAGAGTTGAAACAATAAAAATCTTACTCGACAGTAATCGAGTCGCATGCAGAGGTCGAGACCTGGGAACCCACCGCATTATTGTCCCAAGAAAACCCTTTTTAGATACGAGTACATAATATAATTTTCGACACCATTCGATGTCCTTAGGCTGGGTTGAGAATTCAGAGTTTTGATGATGATGATGATGAAGATGACTAGGTACTTATTAAAAATATGGTTTTACCTACCTTGCTAAAAATAAATTCTTTGATCGGCAAGTAATATAGGAGAAGAGCTCCTGCATTATTTTCCCATAAATGTTTAACGCGGCATTAGGTTTTCTGAGTCATATATCGCCCGACATGCATTAAAAGGCTTCGAGCGTCCGCCCACAGCTGACGTCATCCAATAGAGCTCATATGACCCCATAGATATCAGATAACACACACTAGCTATTTTAACTGATATCAAAATAGGATACTCTCAATGCAACGTAGTTTTAAACTGCCATGTACTCAGACACCGAGCAAACAGTTCGAGCATGTCCCGAATGATTGGAAATCTTGACCAAAGTTCGCTGATTTTTGCGTTGACGTCATGAAGGACAGTGACAAGGTGTAATAAATAAACACAAAATTATTTATTTATTTATTTTTAATGTGTTTTGATATACAAATATCATATCTCTCGTTTTGTACTCTCTGAATATGACCGGCCCATTTCCATTTTAGATGGAGAACTTTCTTTGCTACATCTTTGGCCCCTGTGGTTTTCCTTGTTTGCTTGATTTTTCTCTATCTTTGAGTTTGAGGCCCAGGTAGCTCCTTTCAATTTTCCGTTGGCATATTTGAATTTTGTTTAGGTTGGTTCGGGTTAATGGTCATGTCTGACATGCATATGTGAGACATGGCAATAAACAGACCTCCATGGCTTTGGTCTTTAGTTTAATAGCTAGTTTACTCTTAAATATTTCTTTCATGGCCTTATTCCAGGTGTTCTTGATTCGCTATTATCTATTTCGCTATCAGTACAGGCTTTGAATTTAATCAGGTGCCCTAGGTAGATGTACTCATCGACATATTCCAGGTTGTCAGATGATAGGACAATTCGTACTTTATACCTATTTGACATTATTTTAGTTTTATCTAGATTAACTTCCATTCCTACATTTTTGCTTTGGACATATCTGTTGTTGTAATTCTCAGTGACTCTATCATTTGTTTTAATTCTTTGGGGTCTTCTGAAAGGAGCGAAAGGAGCACTATGTCATCTGCAAATCTTAAATGTGATAGATACTTTCCGATTAGATTTAGACCTTTATTTTCCCAATTAATTTTTTAAAGGTTTCTTCCAGTACAGCAATAAAAAGCTTAGGAGAGAGCGGTGCTCTTTCGGCTCTTTCTATGCTAAAATCTGGACCTGGTTTTTCCAAAGTTATCCTGGCTCTACTATTTACGTATATAGTTTTTATCAGATCAGAGATATATTGTTGGTAAATTCCTTGAGCTGATAGAGCTTGCCATATAGAGCTGTGTGAAATTGTATCAAAGGCTTTGCTATAATCTATGAAGCATATGTATAAAGGCTTATCGTATTCATTGTACTTCTCTATGATCATTTTGAGGGCGTGGATGTGGTCAATAGTAAGAGAAGTTGCGTACGAATCCAGCTTGCTCCACCGGTTGGTTTTCGTCTATTATGGTGCTGAGTCTTCGTAGTAGAGTCTTGGAGAATAATTTATATATATGTCACCGTAAGATTGCAAAGGCCGTGGGATCGTAATCTAACTAGCGATATTGTAAACTGTCGACAGATTACAATTTAACGCATTATTTTTCGGTAGATTGTAATCTGTTAGTTATATTAACCCGATAAAACCTAAGTGCCCGCACTACCTGATTATTTATGTCGAACCCTAACCTAACCTACAAGAAAGAGACAAGAAAACGTAAATACAATGAATATTTCAAAAATTGACACTCGGAACATTGAACGGTTCACAATCTATCGACTGTTTAAAATATCGCTAGTTGGATTACAATCTAACGGTTTTTAGGGTTCCGTACCTCAAAAGGAAAAAACGGAACCCTTATAGGATCACTTCGTTGTCCGTCCGTCTGTGTGTCAAGACCCTTTTTCTCAGGAACGCATGGAGGTATCAAGCTGAAATTCATATCAAATACTCAGGTCTACTGTCCCTTGGAGCTGTGAAAAAATCAAACTTCAAAGCCAACACAATCAAACGATACAGCCGTTTATGCTGCAAATTTTCGAATTTTCTTGCACTCGCAAGGGAATCAAAACCTACAGGGTACTTCCCGTGAACTCAGAATCTTGAAACTTGGTACGAAGCAACGTCTTATAGCACAGATATAGGAAGAATTGCGAAAAACGTAAATTTTTTGTTACATCATACAATAAAAATATTTTTATGCAAATTTTCGACACTCGCAAGGGAATCAAAACCTACAAGGTACTTCCCGTAAACTCAGAATCTTGAAACTTGGTACGAAGCAACGTCTTTTAGCACAGATATAGGAAGGATTGCGCAAAACATAAATTTTTTGTTACATCATATAATAAAAATATTTTTATGCTAATTTTCGACACTCGCAAGGAAATCAAAACTTACAGGGTACTTTCCGTGAACTCAGAATCTTGAAATTTTGTACGAAGCAACGTCATAAAGCACAGATAAAGGAAAAATTGCGAAAAGCATACATTTTTAGTTACATCATTATTATAATAAAAATATTTTTAATAATTTTAAACTTACTACCCCTTTCCGCATGAACGCGTAGAGGTATTAAATTGAAATTAAAATAGATAAGTGAAATAAAAATACTATAATTTTTACTTATATACCTACATACAGGTTCGTACGGAACCCTCTGTGCGCGAGTCCGACGTGCACTTGTCCGGTTTTTTGCAATCTTACGGTGACATATGTATGACATAAGACTGATTGGTCTATAGTTGGTTATCAGCCTTGGGTCTCCTTTCTTGATAAGTTGGACTATATTAGAGCACATCCACTGTTTTGGTAGTTCATTTTTTAGAGTATTATGTTGAATAGAGTAGTAAGTACATTCACGTTAAAAAAACAATTCTATACTCACTGCGATATTAAATTTTTGTCGCAATACTGCAAGAAGCTATTTATAATGTCTTGTAAGTAGGTACAGACGACATGAAAAAGTCCAATAAAGAATCGGCAACAAATAACAAATATTGGTTCGTACGAATACGAAGTGAACAGAGAACGCTAGTGTGGCGCATCAACACATTGCCTCCAGATAGACACTTCGAAATGTGATAAAGTGCACTGAAAGGTCGTTCTGAGGGTTTAATGGCGCAAGAAATACTTAGGTCGCCATAACTAGCCGCGTAGTGGCATTATGCGATTACGTCGTAAACACTGCATTGGGGGCTTTAGATGCCTGATGTCAGCTACTGATATTATATATCAATAGTGTGTAATCTTGTACCTATCTCGTTCATCAAGAAAATCTTGCATGCTACCTGTACGCTTACTTTGACGCTAGTCGTCGTGGAGCAACCGATTGCTTGACAAAGCGTCCTAAAGGCGTGACGTGTCAACTTTCCAAGGTAACACCACACCAACACTCCCAAGATTCAAAATGCATTTTCGCCTCTCCCAAAGAACATTAATTTATAAAGTAAGGCTTTAAATATCTATGTATTGTAAGGTTTATTATTTCGATAGTGGTATATATATGTCACCGTAAGATTGCAAAAACCGTTAGATTATAATCCAACTAGCGATATTGTAAACTGTCGACGGATTGTGAACCGTTCAATGTTCTGAGTGTCAATTTTTGAAATATTCATTGTATTTACGTTTTCTTGTCTCATTCTTGTAGGTTATGTTAGGGTTCGACATAAATGATCACTTCGGCACTTAGGTTTTATCGGGTTAATATACCTAACAGATTACAATCTACCGAAAAATAATGCGTTAAATTGTAATCTGTCGACACTTTACAATATCGCTAGTTATATTACAATTCAACGGCCTTTGCAATCTTACGGTGACATATATATTACTTCTTTTATGACGTTTCATTAAATTGATACGGGGGTGATTCCTATAAAAACAAACGTTTTGAGATTCACAGGGCAGTCTGGTACACAGAGTACTTTGTTATAATATGGTCTGGTACGAGTCGCGGCTCGTGGACAGCGATCGTTATTATGCTTTGGTGTTTGGGTCGTAGTTTGATTTAGTTGTCGCGATAGCGATTGGGCCCCGGAATTAATTGATTGGTTCAGGGTCTTTCGAGTTGTGGCAAATTACTCCTGTGGGTTTGAATTAGAGTATAAAATTATTAAGGGGGTATTAATCGGTGCTTTGTTTTTGAGATGTCCTTTACAGTATTTATTATATTGTTGACATTTAGGAACTTTTTAGCCTAAATAATAAGTCCGTGCCACGTGCAAATCCAGGGCGAGTCAGCTAGTTACAAAAACAAATTGGCCGTCTATAATGTAGGTATAAATCTTATCTGCGAAATAAAACACATTCTCAACTTTCTCTTGTATAATGATAATGAGACCCTCGGGATAACAAGATTTTATTCGCATAACGAATTGAATTCGAAATATTTGCAAATTGTGTTCATAATTCCACGTTTTTTGTTCCATACAGCTAAAATAACAAAGGAGGTAAAAGTGGTTTGTTCTATACAAAAGATAAAAAGCCCTTGTACAAAAATTCGTCAGGAGGTCTTGTTTGTTTGAAATAAAAAATTCTTTCTTTGAAAAAAGTCCCGAAAGTCGATCTTAACGCAGAACGTTTTGAATAAAAGATTAGGCTATCAAATAAAACCATAATAATATTAATATTGTTTTAAATACTTTATTTAATATTAATAAATGATTATACATGTAAAATACTTCATTCCATCGGCCCTAGAGTTCGATTCCACTTCTGATGAACACGACGACAATATTAAAAGTAAAGTCTTCAAATATAAAACACATTTAATTTAGTCCGTCAAACTTATCTGGCCCGGTGGCCTAAATTGGAACTCATTTTTGTGTTATTTAAAATATATAGAATAACAGACTCTTGATACATGTTGAAAACACACATTGTCAGAATATATTCTAGGTAATTATCATATCTCATATCTAATAATGATTTATAGGATTACAAGACAAATTTCAGGATTATTAGCAAAGTTTATTACTTGTTCTGGGGTTAGGATCTGGTAATTAAACTATTTCCAAGTTCTGATATTGTTAAATACTAGCAATAAAAACAAACTTGTGATGCCTACTTCTAGGCTTAGTAAAACTAGCAATTCATTTGTTGGAAACAGTGTCCGCTTCTACAATAAGCTCCCAGAAGACATGTTGAAAATGTCTCTGAATAAGTTCAAAGTTAATGTAAAACGTAAACTCATTAAAAAATCTTATTACCTTGTAAAGGATTACATAAATGACAAGGAAGCTTGGCAATGATTTGATCTATTGGCTCTGATAGTTCCTTAGTTAAGATGATTTGTGAAATGGTGATAATGAAAAAAAAAACCCGGCTGAGTTTGTTGTCGGCTCTTCTCAGACCAGGGCGCGTTTGGAACCCTCGTAGCTTTAGTTTTAAGATACCGTTACTGATTATCACCATTATATATTATAAAAAACTCGACGTCAATAAGTGTAGTATACCTACCTAAATTGAATAAACGTTATTTGACTTTGACTCTGACTTTGACTTAAACTACTTGTTCTAGGTAGGCATATAGGTACTAAGCGAACATGCAACATATTATTATGACTCTATCTAATAGATAGATCGCATTGTCCTATTGGTAAAGGTTTACTACACAAAATAATTGCTTAACACGTAAGACCACAGAATTAGTGTCCGACCGAAACTGGTTTTTACGACCGAAACCGAAACCGAAACTTCCTTACAAGTATAATGTTTTGAGGCAAAAATAAATAAAACGTTATTATAATCAGTCCGTCTTTATTTTTATATCTTTAAATCATATAGCTTAGCTATGTAATCTTCGATATTTTCACTTATTAGTATGATAATCCACATAACAACCCCTCCTTTATGAAAAAAATATTAAATGAACCTTAAAATTACTTAAAATAGCTGAGGTGTTTATTTGAGTAGTTAGATTCTTCTTTTGAATATTATTCATGTTTTTTTGTTAAAATATTAAACATAAAATTACCTATTTGAGTTATTACCTAATTATCACAACAGGTATAGGTAGATACTTAATATTTAAGTAATAAACACATACATCACACATCAGTACATGAGTATGTATATGTTCTTAGGCGTTTGTTTCAAACGGTAAGTAAGTGCGAAAATAGCGCTAATGGCATACCACGCATTCGTAGTCTCATCATTGAGATATGGACTTGTCATTTGGGGAAATTCGGTGGACATTAAGCGTCTGTTTATTGCACAAAAAAAATGTATCCGAGCTGTATGTGGAGTGGGTCCCCTGACCTCCTGTAGGCCTCTATTTAAAAACTTAAAAGTTCTTGCACTACCGTGCTTATATATCTATGAGGTTAGCCTATTTGTAAAGAAAAATATGTCTGATTTATTTATCAAAAAAAGTGATAGATATTTAAACTTTAATACAAGATATCCAGATAGACTTCTGATACCTTCACGCAGAACTGCGCTTTTTAGCCGAAACTGTTATAGTATGTTTGTTCAAATATTTAATCGATTGCCTGAAAACTTAAAGAAATTACAATTCACTGTATTTAAAAGAAAGCTGCATGAATGGCTCATAGACAAGTGTTTTTACTCGTAGAAGGAATTATTAGAATGAATTTATTTAGTCCTGCCATGTAATTTCTGAGAATAATATAAAATATATATGTTTTGTTTAATAATTTTTAAGTAATTTATTAAGACATTATTTTTATCTAAGACATTAATCATACACAATTTATAATTATCTTTATGTATAAATTATTTTCGTGGTATAACTGATTATGGCTGTATAAATTAATTTTAATAATTTAAACTGATAGCATAACTCATGTTTTTAATTTGCATGTCAGTAATGACGAAACATGTATGGTCAAATTTAGTCTTTGTCATCCTATTGTACAATGTTTCCAGCAAATAAACGATATACTTATTTAAACAAAACAAAATTAAAAATTTAAATAACCCCCGACACAAAAAATAAACTCTACAAACTAACAAATAATATTTTTAACCTATTATACTTATTATCGTCACATAATATATTAAGTAAGTTCAAATATTTTTATTTTCCAAGCATCGTCGCGTCGGGGGACCGCTAAAGTTTATAAAGTATTTTTCCAACATCAGCTAATTAATTATTACGAATTACATTTAGGTACGAGCGATCTTAAGTTACGTGCATAGTCTACGCTCTACGTAATGCCGCGCGCGGCGAGCTCGGTGCGGTGCGGGGGTGGGCATCACCAAGTGCGACGATCCGAACGGGCAGACACGTGAGGCAGAAAATGTTGACGGTTGTGTCGATTTTGCGAATTTTTCGAACTAAATTCTTTTGTTGCAATCTGCGACTACACCAGTTTTTCTCACTTAGTGGTCCCCTCATCAACTATTCAAGAGCTGTTGATCTTCAAACGGTTGAACAGATTTTCATGAAACATGGCTAAGAACACTCGGGATAAAATTATCTATGACACAATAAAAACTAAATGAAAATCGGTTCATCCGTTTGGGAGCTACGATACCACAGACAGATACACAAACTGGCACATTATAAACTTATAACGCCCCTCTCTTTTTGCGTCGGGGGTTAAAAATAAATCACTATCTTAAGAACAAATTGACTTCTTCTAAACTTATTCGTCATTTTCTATGACACCAGTAAAAAAAAATTAAAAAAAGTCACGACATGATTAGGCTCGTGGACGCGTTGAATAGTAGATTATTAACCAAGGGGACAAAGCAGTGTCTTCTGTCGCGGGTGACGATTTAATTTCACCCAAGACTAAGACAGCTTTATCACCGAGGAAAATATTCTACTTTTCGTACCATTTGCGAAAAAATTAACACAATAATAATATGAGATAAGCATTTATTAAAAATAATGACAGTTAAAAGTAAAAGTTAACATTCGAAACATTGGTCCAATTATTGATAGAGAGAGTCACATTTTTGTTTGGTACATTTATTGTTGATGAGTTGATTTGAGTATTTCTCTGTTCTTGCGTCTGAGGAACTGTTTAGAACAAGTTTAGAACATTAACTTATTTATAAAAATAAATTAAAATAAACTTAACGTTTATGTATTTGAAGAAAATAAAAACGCGGCAAATTCCTAGACTAATATTTTTTTGTCGGAAAAGCAAAGGCATCAAGCTCATACGGCCTCGTCGGTTTTCGTAATCATAACTGCATAATAAATGCGTATTCCTTTTTCAAAAAGATGTTTCATGCTTTATATACAAACTCAATGGTGTACCTAAACACAGATGTAGTTCAGTATAAATTTCGGTAAGTATTCCAAATTTAAATCACATTCTCCTACTAGAGGATGAATGAAATTCAGTACAATTTTCTTTCCCTGTTTTTAACAGATTAAAAATGACTATTGTTATGTTCGCTTTTTGTGGCATAGAATGTCATTTTTTTGAGCAAGTGGTACGAAAATATCTTTGTCGCTTACTCGCTAGTCGCTTGGTTGGAATTTAACGCGCCGAACATGACGACCGATCACAGCGCGGGAACTCCCGAATGCAGTTTGGGTTTCGGTCGTAGTTTCGGCAGGTTTGCCGCTGAAGCCGAAACCAAACTTTCGGTCGGACACTACACAGAATAGGTACAGGTAAGACGTAACTTTAAAGAAGTAACTTTAACTGCCTTTCATGCAATTTGACCTTAGTGAGGTAAACAAACCGTTAAACTGTGTAGGTTTACCGGAAAATACGGAGCGTTTATTTTCTGGGTACCTGCTCAATTCTGCTCCCTCATGCCTTTTCGTGTATCGCTAAGTAAAAATTTCCATATTCCGTACTCTTGAGCTATTAAGGCTTAAATTCTCCAAGTCTAGCAAAATTAATCAACCACAACTATATATTAGTTAAGGCCTAAATTCTCCAAGTGTAGCAAAATTAATCAACCACAACCATATATTAGTTGTATGTGATAAGAGCCTTGTGTCTAAAGCTAAACTACGCCTCCAAGTCGAGACACGCCAAACTGTCGCCGCTTTGAGTATGCTCATAGCTCTGTTCTCATTACAAGTTTCTGTCTCTTATTCGTTTGCTATTGTGTGAACGCTTTCCAATTTGATACAGAAATACTCTGACACATATTATATTGGTTTACGAGGCTTTTAAAATGTTACTATTATTTCCATGTGAACATAGCTATACATTGGTTAAACTCACGTTCTTTGTCGAAGTATGGGTCGTACTAGTTTTGAACCCGACGGGGATTGAAGCGACGCGGTGCAATGCAAGCTGCGTGCTGCGTGGGCGACAAATCGCAATGCGCTTTATAGGGTGCTGAGGTAGGGGGGTATGGCTCCTAGGGACTGGCATAACGTGAGTGTGCCTCTAGTTATACATTTTCTGTGTGTGGCCATCGCTAGCTGGTATGCCGACCTTAAATTTCTGTTTTTTAAACAATCATAAAAGGTTATAAATGTTTATTACTTGGAAGGAGAAGGTGACTGACTGACTGACTCATCTATCAACGCATAGCTTAAACCACTGGACAGATCAGGCTGGAATTTGACATATGATGTATACCTAGGCCTTCGCTATGAAAGGATTTTATGAAAATTCAACCCTTGAAGGGGTAAAATAGGGGTTTGAAATTTGTATGAAAATCGGACTTAACATGAGCGAAGCTGCGTTAAAAGCTGGTTTCTTGTAAAATTTAACCGCCTGCCGATTGCATTGTCTCAATTATTCATCATGCAAAGACGATATTAATATGCTTGATGATGTGTGGAGGCCATAAAATACCCTGTTTACATTAATCCAGTCCAGTTAGTATAATCAAAGCGTTAGACTGGAATGAACAGAGTCATCTGCAGTGTTCTGATTATTTATAACTACTCTGGATTGCTAACTGAATTCAGAAAATTAAAAGACTGTTTATTTAAATTATTTTTTGCTGAAGAATAGTCAATTCATTCCAATAATAAAATTATAGAATAAACCAGATGATGCCCACTACTTTCTTCGTGTGGATTGTTAAGGATTTGACTCGCGGGAATTCTTGAATTTTTCAGGATGAAATTGAGCCTGTCTATTAATTCAGGGTATTCATTCCAAATTTCAGCCAAATCGGTTTAGTGATTATGGCGTAAAGGTGTAACAAATATCCAAATTTTCACATTTATAATCCATATTAATAATATTATAAACATTGAAATAGAATGAGTAACTAAAATTCTACATCAATGATTATAAATGCGAAATTGTGTCTGTCTGTCTGCTACGCGTTCATGGCCCATCTGTTCAACCGATTTTGATGAAATGTGGTATGGGGATTGACACAGGCTGCTTTTTATCCCGGAAAATGAAAGAGTTCCCGCAGGAATCAAAAAACCTTAATCCACGCGGACGGCATCTAGTATAAGATAAGATAATGAAGCCAGCTTTCGGCACAACTTTTTAACCGACTTCCAAAAAAGGAGGAGGTTCTCAATTTTCGGCGCATATGTTTTTTTTTAAATATCAACGTGTCTGTAGCACCTGAGTCTTCTCTCGCCACGCGGCACGCCTCGTTTAATTTTGCGTAGATATACCTACGAGATTTATATGCCTACGAGAGTTTGTAGACAAGTACTACGAAAAACGTAGAGGATACCCAATTCTTCAAGTTGAAAACTGGGTGACGGAAAATGCACATAAGAAGGCCGGGCTGAAGCTAGGCGACAATAGGCATGATGACTGATTTTGAAAAATGGTCAGATTATGTTCGGAAGTATCTACTATTTCGCAAAAATATTTTATTTCAGCAGAAAAAAAAGGTTTTGTAGATAAAATTGGCATTTGAAATTAAAATTTTAAAATTCACGCCAAACGCTCGCCGGTATCATGGCGTCGTTTGTGACGTCACTATTGTTTTTATCAATATACTCTGTGCAGTATGCAGTTGTGATTGTCAAAGCTCGAAAACAAACAATTGTGACGTCATTCGCTTCTTGGTGTTTAATCCACTATGGCGGATTGCTGTATTTTATAGTTTTACTAGCTGATGCCCGCGACTCCGTCCGCGTGGAGGTATGAAATATAGATGTTGGCCGATTCTCAGACCTACTCAATATGCTCACAAAATTTCATGAGAATCGGTCAAGCCGTTTCGGAGGAGTATGGGAACGAAAATTGTGACACGAGAGTTTTATTTTATCAAAATATGTAAATAGCAATCTCACTCGAAATAAATTCGTTTTTTTTAATCCATGAATCTATTTCATTAGATAAATTCATAATTTCATTGAGTTTTGGTTACTGTTATCATGCCTATTGGATACTATCGTGTGAGCAATGGCTTTCACCAGCATCAGTAACTGATTAATTTATGTGCAGACGACTACCATCGAGGTCCTCTCGAGCGTCTTAATGGAAGCATTTGGACATTTCGTTGGAACCGCCTTTAGCCTTGTGCGTGCCAATATTTAGTATTTTGTATATGAATTGAGCTTCTTTTTAGACACTTGGCTAGAAGTTTAGACTTTAATCCGGGATAAAAAGTAGGCTATGTGTTATTAAAGACTGTTATCTAGTTCTGTGCCAAATTTCATCCAAATCCGTTCTGCCGTTCTTGCGTGATTGAGTTACAAACGTCCATCCATCCATACATCCATCCATCCATCCAAACTTTCGCCTTTATATAAATGGAATTGAGTTGTAGGGTAACCAGTGCTTTTATGCCTCTATGACCTGCAGGCTACTTCTAATCCTGACTATACAATGATTCAAAATGCAAATAATTTCTCATACGTGGAACTACATTTCTGTTTCACGAACTAACTAATGGCAAAATAATTGCTGAATATTTTCTTGTCTGCTTATTTATACGAGTAGGTACTCGTATTTCTGAAAAGCAACAGATTTAATTTCAAGATAAGAGCGAAAGTGTTTTAATGATGATAAACTTTGGTTGTGTTGTGGCGACGCAGCTGTGATTATGTTTGTTTACTAAAATTGAGGCCAATTTTCTGAACTATTAAGCGTGTTGGACCTATGAGATTATTTGTCTGAGGTCACTAAGTATTTCCGTTGTAACTTTTTAAATTATTGTGATCACGATTACTTGAAATGTTTACCAAGGCTTATAAAGTATCATCATTGATAAAATATGATAATATCTTTTTTTACCCACAGAATACAAAAATATTTGGTTTTTTTTTAAAATTGAGAATGGACGATTTCAGGACCTATTATGTCCCGAATCTATGTAAAAAACGGCTTTAATTTTCAAGAGCTATTTTGAAACCTTGGTATATTATTGTTATTGTCATCATACAAACTATATAGGCCTTTCCTATTATTAAGCTATTTACTTTTTAAAGTATCTCTAGGTTTTCTTTTTAGTTGCAAAACTTAATACACAAACATACATTATTACCAACCCAGATTCTATTATACAATCTCAAGGAAATTGTAATTTCACTGCACTAGACAGTACCTTGGCGGTAAAGAATACTTATTCCAGAAAAAGGAATCCTCAAGAATTCTTTATCGTTATCCAGCACTTAAAGCGACGTATATTTTATACCTGTCTTATACATAAGCTTACCTCGTAAAGCGCTTTATCGCTTTGATTATAAGGTTTCGTTCTCAGGTTCTAGTGATCCAGTTTTGAATCGTTTGCTCCCGTCAGTCTAGAGCTCTTCGGGGTTCGAGTTGGCACAAAATTTTTGTTCTACGCTTCTCATTAGGCATTGCTCACAGAAAAGCGAGGTTCGAGAAAGAAATGGGGGGAATGGGAGGGGGACTGTGCGACCATTGTTCTGAGACGGGCGTTTTGTTTCATCTTTCTTTATATGCTGTGTCAGGTTTAATGCAGTGGTTAGGAATATGCATCTAATGATAATAAAATAAAATAATGTACTTTTACTTTGGAGTAGTATTTTTGTACGAAATACAATCATACCTGAAATCATCCCAGAGTCAGTTGCGACGATGTTTGCGTTATTAGCGCATATTATGTGCTACAGTATCAAATAACGTCAGAACGCTCCGTTTGATTGTCTAAAAGCATTTTTCTCACCAAAAAATTGTGATACAGAGCGTACCTATTTTTAAGAGGAATATAAAAGAATGATCAAGATGTGTCAGTAAAAAAAAACGGTTGAATACTATACAGGTATCTAATTTGGTAGACTGTAGAGTTTTCCAAGAGATAAAATAGCTGAAACATCATATATCATACTAATATTATAAATGCGAAAGTCACTTTGTTTGTTGGTTTGTTGGTTTGTTGGTTTGTCCTTCAATCGCGCCGCAACGGAGCAACGGATTGACGTGATTTTTGGCATGGGTGTAGTTGAGGACCTGGAGAGTGACATAGGCTTTTTATCCCGGAAAATTAAGGAGTTCCCGCGGGAATAACAAAACACTTAAACCACGCGGACGAAGTCGCGGGCATCAGCTAGTTCTCTATAAAATATTGAATTCTACACTATGTTTAAATAGCAACGAAGGATTGAACGTGGACTAGGTATGAACGAGTTGTTCACGGCTTTCAAAGAAGAATTGACCGAGGTATTTGACGGTAAATTCTCCAAATTGCATGCAGAGCTTCAACAACTAAAAAAGCAAAACCTAGATATAAGTAAGACTAATACAGAATTGGCCAAATCCATGGAATTCATGTCAGCTAAATACGACGAAATGAAAGACAAATTTGAACAGGTTCTCAAGGAAAAAGATGACAGCAAGTCATATATCAGCAGCCTGGAACAGAAGATAGACAGCCTTGAGAGGAGCGCCCGAGCGTCAGCACTTGAAATTAAAAACATCCCAAAAAAACAGGGTGAAACCAAGGCTGACCTTGTAAAAATTGTTTCCACCATTGGGTCTACCCTTGACCTCAACATACAGGCTGTAGAAATTCAAGACACCTACAGAATTCCCATAAAAAAGGAAGGAATCTCCCCCATACTGGTGAGATTCTCCTCAGTTCTTCGTAAAGAGGAAGTGTTGGAGTCGGTTAAAAAGTTTAGCAAAGGCAATAATGATAAATTGAATACACGGCATCTTGGCTTCGACTCCTCACCGCCCGCTCCGATCTACATCACGGAAAGTTTGACAGCAAAGACGAGCAAGCTGTTTTTTCAATGTAGAGAATTCGCCAGGACACACGATTATAGATTCTGCTGGTGCTCGCGCGGCAAAATCTTTCTGCGGAAGCGAGAAGGCGACCGCTTTACTGTGGTTACTAATGAAAAACAACTCGATAATCTTAAAGTTAAAGTATAGTGGACGTTGTACCATTACCCAACGTGCATTAGTGTTTAAGTTAGCTGCTAAAACCAAAATAGTGATTGATTACGTAATTAGAAAAGTATTTATTAGTCACATGCTTACAATTCAATTCAATTTGCCTGATGAATGTGTAATACAATATATCCTTTTGTCGTGTAAAAATTACTTTTGTAACAAAACTATTAATACCTTTATACAAACACACATTCACACATGCACATTCATGGACAAAACAAATGCAACATCTTATACTATGAACGCCAAATACATTTTAATATACCATTTAAAATACAATATTTATATATCCAACATAATACAATATATATACAACTATTTACCCAATATTAACCAAATTACATATTATTCAACAACACTATTTCACTTTATCTCGCATTTCCCACAATACGATTTACACATTACATTAAATTCATACCACAATAGGCATGATGACAGTAACCAAGAATCAATGAAATTATGAATTTGTATAATGAAATAGGATTCATGGATTATAAAAAACGTATTTTTTTTTCTATTTCGAGTGAGATTGCTATTTATTTTAATTGAATAAAACTATAAAATACAGCAATCCGCCATATTGGACAAAACACCAAGAAGTGAATGACGTCACAATTGTTTGTTTTCGAGCTTTGACAATCACACTATTGTTTACTGCACACTGCACAGAGTACATTGGTAAAAACAATAGTGACGTCACAAACGACGCCATGACACCGCAGAACGTTTTGGCGTGAATTTTCAAATTTGAATTTCAAATGCCAATTTTATCGACTACACCTTATTTTTCTGCTGAAATAAGATATTTTTTCGAAATAGTAGATACTTCCGAACATAATCTGACCATTTTTCAAAATCAGTCACCATGCCTATTGTACGATAAAACATTATTATTATCCCGTTGTGAAAATTGTTAGTAAAACATATAATTCCAGCTCGAAAGAACACCATTCCCTAAAGAGTATCCATTACAACAAAAAATTTTACTTACGCTATTCTACGTGTATAAAAACCGGTTTGGCTGCTCAGCCGATACCTACGTTGCCCGGTGTATGTCGCGGTGAGCTCTTACTTACGATAACATTGAATGAATTACCCTCAGAACAATGCATTAAATTTACTAATAACATTCAATCCGTTGGATAATTTTATAGAAGACCTAGATTCATTAGGCAAAATTGAATGTACTAAATTAAACGATACATCGGAACTTATTCAAAAATATTGTAATTTAATTAGAAAACAAGGCACCTTAACAGTTTTAACATTAAATATCAGAAGTGTATACGCGAACTTTGACGTATTTACCGCATTTACCTCTAGCCTTGACCTAGAAATTGATATATTAGTATTAACTGAGTGCTGGATTGACAGAAATAGCCTAATTCCAAACATTGATAACTACCAAGCATTTTCTACTAAAAACAGTATAAACCAAAATGATGGAATAATTGCATATGTAAAGGATAAATATAATGTTTACTGCCGGGAACCCACAGTTTCGGAGGGAAACTGTCTAATTCTCGACATAGTAAATATAAGCAGCACTGTTATATGTTCGTATCGACCGCCTTGTTTTCGTAACCCAAATAACTATATAAACTCGTTAGACGATATAATACGTAGCGTAAATTATAGTAATATTATTTTTACTGGGGACATAAATATAAATATACTGCCGGATAACAGCCACAACATATATACAGAGAATTATTTAAATTTGATGGCAACTCATGGATTACGACAAGGAATTGATCAACCTACACGATTACTTACTTGTATTGATCACTTTATGATCAGAACGTCAAATAAGTCGCATACTTTTATCTTTAACGAATTAACAGACCATTCTCCCATTTTACTAATTGTAGAAAGTGCATGTAAGTTAGACCTAACATCTTATAATAGTAAACTAACATTGAATTATGATAGTATAGGAGATGACCTTAAAAAAGTAATTTGGGATGATTATTATTGTATTGTCGATACTAATAAGGCAGCTGATGTTCTTTGTAAAACTGTAGAAGAAATAGTAGAAAAACACAAAACAATAAAGCGTACACCAAAAAAATACAAAATACTTAAACCATGGATTACAAAAGGAATGTTAAAATCTATAAGAACACGTAATAAACTGTACCACAAACACAAACAGCACCCAGATAACGCAGAATTAAAACTAAATTATATAACATATCGCAACAAATGTAACTATCTAATTAAGAAATTAAAAAATGAACACTACCGGACTCAATTTCAGTTAAATTCACATAACACTAAAAAAACATGGAATATCATAAAAGAGATAGGTTATTACAATAAAAATAAATCTACACCACAGGAATTACTAAATATTAAAGAATCACCACAACAATCTCTTAATTTTGTGAACAAGTACTTCACCAGTGTTGGCAGAGACTTGGCTAACAAAGTTTATGATAAAATTTCCCAACAGCAATATAGACCGCCACCCAAAATAAATACAACACAGTGCTTCCTTCATTCTTTCTCATTTTTTCCCACAGATTACATAGAGGTTAAGGACATAATTCAATCCCTAAAAAATGGTGCTCCTGGGTTTGACAAAATAAACACGGCTATTTTAAAAAAGTATGGTATCTACCTAATTGAACCAATAACACATTTATGTAACTTATCACTTGAGACGGGGATATTTCCAAATATTCTCAAACAAGCAATTGTTACACCGATACATAAAAGTGGTGACAAATCTATGCCCTCCAATTATAGACCAATCTCTCTGTTGTCCTCACTATCCAAAATTTTAGAAAAAATAGTCCATAAAAGAATCCTTTCATACTTAAATAAAAATAATATATTGTCAGAAAATCAGTTTGGCTTCAGACCACAACGCTCAACAGAAGACGCAGTATTGAAAATTACATCTTTAATAACAAGACACTTGGATAAAGGAGAAAAGTGCGTAGGTGTTTTCCTCGACCTTCAGAAAGCATTTGACACAGTCTCAATTCCTATTCTAATATCTTGCTTACAATAGAAAAGATAGGCGTACGTGGTTTACCACTACAATGGTTTACCAGCTATCTCTCGAATAGAGTGCAACGTGTACGTATAGGAGAACATTTAAGTGAATACGCAGTGTGTGACTTTGGGGTCCCACAGGGCAGTACCTTAGGCCCGTTGCTTTTTATAGTATACGTCAATGAGCTATGTAAGAGTAGCATACCAAGAGCCGATTTAATTATGTATGCCGACGATACTGTCCTACTGTTCCATGACACCTCCTGGAAAAATGTACAAGATACTACTGAAAAAGGCTTGTGTACGATAGCTGCCTGGCTGCAAAACCACCTACTAACTCTAAATACACAAAAAAGTTCATACATGTGCTTCAGCAACAGTTCTCCTGGCACCGCTGAAACAACTTTCTCCATACAACTACACAACACATCCTGTTTAGAGAACCGTGCGATGATGAAATCCTGTACGTGTCCTAACCTGAATAGAGTAAAAACTACAAAATATCTTGGAGTTATAATAGACGACCAACTCAAGTGGACTAATCATCTCACGGCAACAGCGGCTAGGGTTAGGAAATTAATCATAATTTTTAAAAACCTACGACCTTTATTGGATAAAAAACGGTTAATACAAATATATAAAACTCTTTGTGAATGTGTCTTAACCTACTGTATCACATCATGGGGAGGAGCGGCTAAATCACATTTTATTACCCTAGAACGTGCCCAGCGTGCAGTCCTTAAGGTAGCACTAAAACTACCATATAGATACCCAACACACTCACTTTACCAAGAAGCGGGAGTTCTTAGTGTGAGGAAATTATTCATATACAAAAGTATTCTGAGATATCACCGCATTACTGTACCAACGCTACCAGTGAGCGATAAAAGAGTAACCAGATACCCAACTCCAACAGTAAAATCGGCACTAGCAACACGTCATTTCAATTTCCTAGCACCCTTATTATATAAAGCGATTGACAGAAAAACCCCTATTAAAAATAGTAATTTGTACTCTGCCAAAACACAAATTAATTCATTTCTTAAAAATCTTAGTTACGAAAATACTGAAGAACTCTTAAAAATACCCCAATAATTTCCGATATTCCACGTATACACACACACACACACACACACACACACACACACACACACACACACACACACAAACACAATAGATTTTATATTTTTCTATATTTGTAACCTTAGCAAATAATTGCAAAAATAGCACATATTATGTAACAGGGAAGGCACTAACTCCCATAACACAGTCTTTACTTTTTTGGGAGTTAGAGGCCAAATTACAATTTTGAACCTTGTAATTTTGCAAATAAAGATTTTATTATTATTATTATTATTATTATAGCACTAAGCGCTCGCACAAGTGAGGTTGAAAAAAACAGCTTTAAAACTCTTGTGATAAAATATCAGATGAAACACAACTCATCAAGTCGACCTGAAACTGAAAACCGATAGACGTGTGAGTTCCAAAGTGCTGGAATGGTAACCCCACAATGGAATGTACAGCATTTTCAGAGAGTTGCTTAATTCAGGCCGCGCAAGACCGTTTCGTGTGGATGTTTCTATATGAGATCTAGGTCCAGCAATGGACGTCTACCAGATGACTACTGATGATAAACCACCCGAAAACAACGAGCCTTAGGACCTACTTACTTGCACACCTATTCATCGAAATAATGTCCTAATTGTATCTAAGTGGTCGAGATGACCGACCATATTATACTAAGGGCAGATACTGGACTATCATATTTTATGCATTTGCATTAAACCTGGTAATGGAAAACCTCGCCTGAAGAATATTTAAAATATAAAATATTTTTCGTTTTACTTTTTACCTTCATAACGGCGGATAAATACCTAAGTCGGAAATCTTTTAATGCTAACTCACTTCCTCTGAGGGGCGGATGATTATTAGGACGGCAGATGTTTTGCAATTTCAACGAAGATGATAAATTTTCTTTTTCACTACAAAGCTATCCAAACCGGTCTCTTTCAAAACGTCTTCGTTACAAAATATTGTTATTGCTCCTTTACAATAACATAATTCGATCACAAATTAGGTACAGAGGGAAGCTTAGCAGTTGTTGTATAGATAATTTATACAACAACTGCTATAGAGGGAAGCTTAGCAGTTGTTGTATAGATATACAACTCTGTACCGTCATAGGTCCTCTTTGTACAGAGGTACAAATTTGAGGACCTATGACGTGTTAAGAGCTGCCGATTTTCTTGCTGGCTCTTCTTGGTAAAAATTACATTCCGAACCAGTAGGTAGTAGAACCACAGTACTAGTCAAAAGCATCAAGTGAGAATTTATTTGAATGAATAAGAATAACATTTCAATTCATTTTGAATCGAATAGAAATGAGTAATTGTTTAAAAGTGGGAAGTAGTGGTGGTATTGTTTTTTGTAGAAGTTCTCTGGTTCGAATACCAGCAGGGGGTATTTAGGAATTTATTATCTCTAAATAGTCTGTGCCTCGTCACTGCATGGTATGAGGGCTACCGCGTTTAAATTCGCCGCTAGGGGCGCTAGTGTAGAGTGAGGTCTCCAAAATGTTAAATATCACTGGGCTTTTAACGCGAGTCTAATTATTTAGTTAATGTTATGAATATTTAGCAATAACCGATTAATTATGGAAGATGTAAAGATACGTGTCAATGAATGCCAGTGCTCTGTACTTTGACGGCGGAGCTAAGAAAAAGAGGCAAAAATAAGCGGGCTGAAAGAACAGCTACTTAATTCATAGGTTAGTATTTCCCTGATTCCTGTATGTTTACTATTTTTAAAGGGATTTTTTTTTCAGATATATGCTTGTTTACCGAATTTACAGCTATATTTTAGGACCTTACTCGCAAGTGGCGCCAACTAGTGAGCATAAAAACGGTAGCCCTCATTGAAATGTGCGATTGGCCTTATATCTAGCCGCTGGGATACGGCATCGACACAGATGGTGAAATTACACATAACAGATGTTATACTTTATTTGTATTGATATAATAATATATTTAATTTGCACGAAATATTTGAAACTTATATATATCTATAAACAAATATACGTTGTGATAATGTGTACAATTAAAGACACTAAGTAGGTATTAATGGCAATGTTAATTTATCTGTGTTTTGTGAGTAAAGGAATGAAACGGAGTGAGAACCACAGATTTATGTGTAAACTAGGCACTAGCTGATGCCCGCGACTACGTTCGCGTGGATTGAGGTTTTTTGGTTCCCGCCGGAACTCCTTAGTTTTCCGGGATAAAAAGTAGCCTTTATGTGTTATTCCAGACTATAATCTACCTCTGTGTTAAATTTCATCCAGATCCGTTCAGCCGTTAGGGCGTGATTGAGTAACAGACATCCATCCATACATCCATCCATACATCCATCCATACATCTATCCAAACTTTCGCATTTATAATATTTATTTGTTCTATTGCGTAAAATATGAACGTAGGTTGTCTATGTTCACGTCGTACATTATCAGTCTTAATAATTCACGACTATTATTCAATAAATCGATTCATTACTTTACCAACCGCCAATGTCTAAACAAGCTCTCATTTCATGCCAATGACGTAATATGCGATTTATTTTAATAAACAGCTTTGAGTTAGATTTTATCAGCACACACAGTGACACAGATCGAGATACTTGTTGCCCTTGTGTAGCCATAACCACAAAAGGAGGCAAAAGATAATTATTGCCAAATTTGTCAGCATTCCGGAGCAATTATGAGAGGAAAACGGTTGGTTCAGCGGAATATTAGCCGCGCGCGCTTGATTTATTATCGCAATTACGTCCATTACAGATATTTTCCTCGTATATAAATGTCGGATAGAAAATTTGGGCACCACTTAACTTGTCAGCATTTTCTTTTATTATGATCGTTTTGTACTGAACCTGAGTGACTTAAGGTAGGACTAGAAGGCTAAGATCAATAAATCGCAATAGATGAAGTTTTTGTTTTATTAAGAGAGTTGCGCTTCGCTGCAAGCAAACTTACTGCTAAGTTAAAACGAGACAAATTTTATGTCAGACATATTCTGGGAGTCCACTATAGCCGACCACTACCCTCTCCCTAGGGGTTGAATAAAAAAATCCTTTCTTAGCGGATGCCTAGGTACTTTATATACTTTTTCGTACCACTTGCTCAAAAAAGTGACATTCTATACCACAAAAAGCGAACATAACAATAGTCATTTTTAATCTGTTAAAAACAGGGAAAGAAAATTGTACCTACTGAATTTCATTCATCTTCTAGGGGGAGAATGTGATTTAAATTTGGAATAGGTACTTACCGAAATTTATACTGAACTACATCTGTGTTTACACCATTGAGTTTGTATATAAAGCATTAAACATCTTTTTGAAAAAGGAATACGCATTTATTATGCAGTTATGATTATTAAATAAAATTACCTACGAAAACCGACGAGGCCGTATGAGCTTGATGCCTTTGCTTTTCCGACAAAAAAATATTAGTCTAGGAATTTGCCGCGTTTTTGTTTTCTTCAAATACATAAACGTTAACTTTATTTTAATTAATTTTTATAAATAAGTTAATGTTCTAAACAGTTCCTCAGACGCAAGAACAGAGAAATACTCAAATCAACTCATCAACAATAAATGTGCCAAACAAAAATGTAGCTCTCTCTATCAATAATTGGACCAATGTTTCGAATGTTAACTTTTACTTTTAATAGGCTATTTGACAACAATGAAAATATACCTGAAATTGTGGTAAATCTCACTAATAACAACGTAAATAAGCATATTTCACTTTATTTTAATCAAATATATGTATATTTTTCAACAAAATAAGAGTTTAATAATGTTATAATTTTCGATATTTTACCTGTGACAGGAACGCCCTGTGATTGGTTGCAACTCTGGTGACGTCACACTCGAAAATTTGCGGGAAAACAACAGCTTTTTGTACTGATTTTTCTGAGCGTTTTGTTTGGCGGGCGTTTTATTTTATCTTTTAGCTATTTAAACAGTAATTTTCTGGTTAACTTTATAACTAAACATACTAAGGAAATAAATAATTAAGTATTTCAAATCGCAGAATGGAATCAAATTTTGTGCGAGCTGATAATAGCAACCTACCTAAGGTAGATGCTTTTATGGTTGCACTTTACTTTAAGAATAATGCTGATTATTATGGCGCGGAACTGAAAAACATAAAAACAGCAATGTAAGTACCTACCGCGTCGAACATATTAGTCCTTCCTTTATTTATTATAATCATTAATCATTATCTCATTTTAGTTTATGTTGACAAATACTCAGGAAGTTCATGGGAGTTCGGTTTATCATGGTGTTTTCTTTTGTTTTACAGTTCTGCAAGGGAATCCTATGGAGACGATGCGATTGGCTACGTCCAGTTACACAGAGAAAGTGGAGTTTGCACTGTGAAGTGTAAAATATGCCCGGAGCATAAAGTCAGAACCAAAGCGTATAATGTGACGATGATCGTGAACACCATTCTTTCTGTTAAAGGGAATTACATTAAATTTCCGCGAAATATCAATGTAATGTGCTTAATAGGTAGTAATAAATTCTTTAAAATCATTTTCAAAATTTAGTCAAATAGCCTATTGTCATTATTTTTAATAAATGCTTATCTTATTTCTTCTTATATATAAAACTAGCTGATACCCGCGACTTCGTCCGCGTGGATTGAGGAGTTTTAGTTCCCGCGGGAACTCTTTAATTTTCCGGGATAAAAAGTACCCTATTATTTAATCCGGACTTCTAACTTTACGTCTGCAAAATTTCAAAGCAATCGGTTCAGTAGTTACGGCGTGAAAGCGGAACAAACATACAAACAAACTCACTTTCCCATTTATAAGATAAGGATTCTCGTGTCCCAATTTTCGTTCCCAGACTCCTCCGAAACGGCTTGACCGATTCTCATGAAATTTTGTGAGCATATTGAGTAGGTCTGAGAATCGGCCAACATCTATTTTTCATCCCCCTAAATGTTAAGGGTAGTCCACCCCTAAATTTTTTTTTTTTTTTAGACAAAATTTTTATTTTTTATTTTTTTATGATACAACATACAAAAATACATACAATCCTAAATTTTCACCCTTCTATGATCAACCCTTATATTTTATTTTAGTAATTTAATCATTTTTCATCTCCGGTCGATAACTGATCAATCGTCATTTAATTAGTTATTTTAATATGCATATTCAGTAGGTCTGAGAATCGGCTACTATCTATTTTTCATACGTCCACGCGAACGGAGTCGCGGGCATCAGCTAGTCTCATATTATTATTGTGTTAATTTTTTCGCAAATGGTACGAAAAGTAGAGTATTTTCCTCGGTGATAAAGCTGTCTAAGTCTTGGGTGAACTTAAATCCCTCGCTACACTCAGGACTCGTCTTAAATCCCTCGCTTCGCTCGTGTTTTAAGTTTTTAACACCCTCGCTACGCTCGGGAGTAAACCTCGAGTCCTTCGTTACGCTCGCGATTTAAATCGTCACCCGCGACAGAAGACACTGCTTTATCCCCTTGGTTAATAATCTACTATTATCTACTCCAGCATCGAAAAGTTCCAATTTCGAATTTGACAACTATATCGAATTGAACCCTCTTTCGTGTTTGCTTCTCATAACGATACAGTTCGTTGTATGGGAGCTGTATCGTTATGAGTCGTAGCTGTATCGATATGGTTATCTTCATAAATAGGATACCTATAGCTTAGCGGCTCTGGGTTCTGGCACTTGACTTTTTTATTAATTTATAAAGTAAAAAATTATAAAGACGTCCTTGTCGTAGATAAAATCTTGTATGCAACTGTACGTAATTAGTCATTTTAATTCTCGTACTATCCTATTTTGATACTCGGCAAGCCTCGTATCAAAAAACAGCACTCGAATTAAAATGACCCTCATTACGATACAGTTGCATAAATAGCTAATTCGTATGCCATCCCTCTAGTCGTTTAAGTTGTGCGTTATAGAATCAGTCAGTCGGTCAGTCACCTTTTCCTTTTACATATTATTAAATTATAAAGGAAGTATAGTTTTACGAAATCGTAGTAAATATCTATCTCTATCTAGGGTATTGATATGAAATAAAATAAAAATATGGAGGGAACCCAATCATGGAATAAGGTCACTTTCATGCACCTACATTGTCGTATCTAGGTTAAAACACCATCGGTGTTGTTATATGAGCTGATAAAAAGCAATAATTTCCATCGTAAACTGATAATTTTAAATCGATTAAAATCGTGTTGGACGGGCACCAACGATTTTCACTATAAGCCAAGAAACTTTAAGTGGGCGTGGTTGACGTCGCTGTAGGCAGCACTAATGATCTGAGAGCGTCACAGCTCAAATGGGACTTTATTTACAAGATCATTGAGCCCACTTTGCTTCGCAAAATCTAACCCAACAACCATTTTCCGAGAGGATGTCAGGGATTGACAGGAAGTTATTAGGAGATGGGAACGTTAGAATATTTGCATTTGAGTCAGGAGCACTTTTTATAATTTTTGACAGCAATACGCTTAATATTAGCAGAAAATGGGGCTTCACACCGCCAGGGTGACCCGCCTTCTCGTTTTCTTGCTATTATTATATTATGGTAACTAACAAGCCAAATCTCGAAATTAATATATGAGCACTGAGAAAATACTGTACACTTTCACTATGTGTATTACAATTGATTGAAGGAAAGCAGATCTCTTTTGCCAACAACTTTGCGCTATTGTTAGGTTTTCAATCAAAATTTATTAAGTAGCCGAAGGTAATAAGCAATATTACTTATGCAGTTTAATAAATTTTGATTGAAAACCCAACAATACCGCAACAAATCGTATGGCCTGTTAAGTTGCTGGCAAAAGAGCTCTGCTTCCCTCCACTCAATTGTAATACACGGGAGCCTAAGACTAAGCCTCTCGCTTTAGCTCCGGTATTTGCTCTGTGCTCATATTATATTAATTTTGAGTTCTGGCTTGCAAAGGCCGGGGTCGTGATATGCGGTCGACCACCTCAAAGCAACCCTTTCGTCTGGGCAAACCGCCTTGAGCCCGGGAGTGTATTGACTTTCAAGCAAGAGGTCTTGGATTGGTTTAATTGTTGCATTTGTTACAATTATTACTGCAGAACTTGTCAGTTTTGAGGTAATAGGGATGATGCCAATGGCATAAATAAATTATTTCTTACTTACATAAAATTCATATCCTCAGTTAGTTTTAAGTTTGATAACCATTTTAAACTTTATTTTAAAGAAAAAAAATGCGTTGATGACGTCACAACTATTATAACGTTTATACAAACTTCTGTATTAGAAGCGCGTTTTTGTTTGATAATTATTAAAAGTTGCTGATTTGATTGACTTGGAAAGTGTTTGAAACATTAGCAGTTAGAAAATCAAAGTTTCCCGCGGGCTTTTTTCAAAGGCGGTGAGCCTGATGAAAACAAACTGACTAACTGACATATAATGAACTAGCGGTCCGCCCCGGCTTCGCACGGGTAGCACTTGATCAAAATAGTCTATACCCAATAATGGTCAGTCGGCACTGAGACGAACAGCTCCACCATACGTTCTCAAATTTTGTTCAGCAAACCGCTGTGAACGCTTGGCACTTGAGTCTCCAATACGACGTATTTTCGCTGCTCTCGCCTGGGAACTATGTTTAGAACTAACAACTAAGTTGAGACCTGGCTCTTTTAGGCATTTCGCAGTCTGTCTACAACAGTTAGATATTAAAATGTTTAAAAAAATGTTAGTTCTCTTGTATTTATTATGACATACAATTGACAAATATGATACCTATAAAAGTCAGTCAAAATTTGAATACTTATAATAAAAAATTAAAAGACCAATAAAGGTTTAACGTAAGAAGTTGAAAAAAACAAATTATTATTGCAGTTTTCGTAGGGAACTCTAATTTTTTGAAAATAAAATATAGCCTATGTTACTCGCTGATAAAGTAGCTTTCTATAGGTGAAAGAATTTTTAAAATCGGTCGAGTAGTTTTTTAGTTTATCCATTACAAACAAACAAACAAACAAACAAACAAACAAATCTTTCCTCTTTATAATATTAGTTTAGATTTAGATGAAAAAGCTCGAATACCGATTACCGCTGGGTCTGGCAGCCTACTCTTTTGCATAGGTTCCCTCTGTATAGTATATCTATTCATAGGAAGGCGTTAGACACCCACTGATAAAAGGTTAGTGCAAAGGAATTTAAACCAGACGTTGCCCAAGGATCGTCCGCGTGAATTTGTTATTGAAAAATCCCGTAGGAACTTTTTAATTGTTTTTAAAAGTAGCCTTTCTAACTTATACCTTTCGTCAAAATCGGCTGAAAAAGTTGGCTTTGAAAACGTAGCAGTCAGGTAGACTTTCGCTTTTATAAATATTAGTATGAATTTTAAAGGTTCGTGAAAAGTTAGTTGTAAAAAACTGGTCGATTATTCCGCAAGCAAACCTTTCGTTGAGGCAGTCTCCATAAATTCCATAAGAAACGCCTTAAGTACCCGCGTTATTAATGTATGAACTTTTATAGGCGGTCACGTAGCGAGTTCTAAAAATGTCTTCCGGCCACGAGTGGGGATTACTTTGTAAGTTCAAAACATAGGTTATCTTACCTAAGTTTCTTTGGAACAATTTCGGAAGTAAAACTTCATTAGACAGTTTCGGTGAAATTTTGAAGGCTTAGCAAAGTTTAGGCGGTAGCGGCAAAGAAACGATGTGAGTCCTCTCTACATATAAGTCTGAATGCATTTACGATCAATTATTTTAAAATTCAGAACTTGGAACTTGTAGTCAGAAGTTCTTAAACTAACAATTATTGTTAATAAATATTTTAAGTTTATATTATGTTACTCAGTAATTTGAAGTAGGAGTATTATTTCCAAATAATTAAACGATCATAAAACTGCCGCATACAATTTTAAAATAATAATTGATCGTACCTAAATGCATTCAGGGTTCAGACAACATTTCTATTATGCCATCAATCATCATAAAATTTATATGATTAGGTACTTACTTGACCTTTTACTGGAACTGGCGAACCTACTACTGTCCAGTAGGTACGTGGAACATTTAATTTTAAATCTATATTGTGTATTTCTCGGTCAAAATATCAGACTAAACGAAAAGTAAAACTATTAACGGGGATACAATACCTGACGCTCTCCTATGAAAGCGAAACAATGAGTTAATTAAATTATCTGAAACGGAATTCTTAGTAATTATTATTTCCGCTGCTCATGAACACTTGCAGCACAAGAGGAACCACTAATGCGCTGCTTTGTAGGAATTAGTTGAATTCTCCTTTGTGGAAATTTAGAAGGAACACTGCCGCAGGGAATCAGTTTCACGATTCGCATTTGAGCGGTAAATAATTAAAGACCCAGAACATAACGGGTGGCCGAAGTTCCCTGAAGTGAAAAAAACTGATGTCAATATTTTGATGCAAGTACGATCCCATTTTTGAGGGACGAGTGGCCTAGTAGTGACAACGTACACTCGCCGGCATATTTAGCGGAACATAAAAAAAAGGTTTGATATCAGTATCATTTAAGGTTGCTGGCTGGTTTATACGTCATTTAATTTAAAAAGAAATATTTTCAAATTAAGAAAACAACTGAACATCACATTTTATGCAATTGTTTTACTTTTATTCAAATACACCTTATCTGGAGCGAACTTCGAGTATTTCTTCCTTCTGAGTTTGATTTAAAATTTCATTGAAATACTGTTTTTTGTTAGTTTTTTTTAATCGCGTATCTTTCTGGAGATGATGACTGAATTATGACTGACTTAGCCCCAACGGAGATTGCCATGGAACTCGAAATGCGAAGAAATGATCAAACCTACAGAGTGATATCCAGAGATCTTCGTCGACCAGTTTCAACGATCCATCGCAGTATCCAACGGTTCAGGGAGACCGGTACTTATGTGAGAAGAGCAGAACACGGCAGAAAAAGACGCACTTCGAGTAGGGATGATCGTTTCATTCGGCTTCGTGTACGTAGGAACCCCCGTTTGACGGCCGTCCAAGCCCGACATGAGTTAGAAGCAGTGCGGGGTGTAACCGTAAGTGAGCGTACGATACGAAGAAGGCTCGAAGAAGCTGGTTTGGGTTCATTTGTGCCCGCCAAGGCTCCAAGGCTCGAGGTAAATCATCGTAGAAACAGGTTAACTTTTGCTCAGGAACATCGACTTTGGAACGCGGACCAATGGAGTAAGGTATTGTTTAGTGATGAGTGCAGAATTCTCTTAAATCAAATTGACGGCAGGCAAAGAATATACAGACGCAAAGGAGAACGATACATTCAGACAAATTTTGAAACTACAGTTGCATACGGTGGTGGATCAATAATGGTTTAGGCGGGCATTTGTTTGGGAGCTCGCACAGACTTGGTTGTGATTGACAGAGGGAGTCTGACTGCAGACCGCTATATCAGAGAAGTTTTAGAAGAAAATGTCGTACCGTTTGCCCCATATATCGGTGACGATTTTGTTTTTATGCAGGATAATGCTCGGCCGCATACCGCTCGGGTAACTCAAGCTTATCTTAATGATATGAATATCACTGTTATGGAGTAGCCGGCGAGATCACCGGATATGAACCCAATAGAGCACGTTTGGGACTTGCTGAAAAGAAAAGTTAAGTCCAGAATTCCAGCTCCTACCAACGTGGGTGAACTGCGAATCGCCGTAGTTGAGGAATGGCGGAGACTATCCCAGGAGACCATCGATAACATCATTCTCAGTATGCCTAGACGGGTAGAAACTTTAATAAGAGCGCGTGGAGGAAATACGCGATATTAATCACCATTTTCTAATTTAATTAATTGTTATTTTAATATTAAATTTCACTTTTCCCGGTTACATGAAAAGTTCAAAAATGTACCATTTTTCACAAATAGCCTATACTCGCAAAATTTGTTCTTAATGTGATCTCATTTTAAGTAAAACAAATGAAACTTTAAATAACAAAAGAAGTGTAGTAAGTAGATTTTAAAATAAAACCATATTTTTTTAATTATGGACCTTTTTTTTATGTTCCGCTAAATATGCCGGCGAGTATATATCAGTCGATTGCGATTGTAAAGCAACGTTGACCCAAGTCGGTAACTGTATGGGTGACCGAATTTGGTGGTTCAAATTTTGGCCTTTTCGGTTCCTCTGGGTCTCGGAGAGCACGTTTAAGTCGGTTCCGGTTATTATCATAAATATCTGATAATAATCGTTACAAACCTAAGAGTTCTCAGTATGCGGAAGGACGTGGGAACCCATCGCATTATTGTCCCAAGAAAACCCCTGCCATTATGTGATTAATTGAAAGGGGTTACGACCCAACGAGGAGAGAGAGAGGGAGATATCCCTTTTTATGCGAGGAATCCATCTAGATTTTTTTACTCTGTGGTTGGTGTCAGGTGTGTAATGTGAATTTATTCAGGGAATACCGCAGTAGGTACTTACATTGAGGCTTTATGACTCACTGAGGCGATTAACTACTCTGTTTCTGGTGAACACGTGAGTCAACCCCTTTACGAGTTACAATTAAGGAACTATATTATACTGATGGCGGAAATACTTTAAAGGGCCTTTTCACTTTGGCCAACGTGCTCGCAGTGGCGTGCACGACATAGAGGAGTAAAAGGATTTCTTACCGTAGTTAAAAAAGCTCAATGCTTATTTTTCATCATGCCTGAAAATAGGTATCTACCTAAACAATACCCTGGCTCCGAATACTGTACATATGGTGCGTGCTCGGCCAATGTACGTATGCTCAGTGAACGTGTAAGTACATGGACAGTGGAAGCACTTGATGGACACATTCTTGACGAAAGTTTGGGCGATTTAACTCCATAATTCCGTCTTATCTGAATAGATTTTGCTTTTTTCTGTTTGCAAATGTTACGCTATTTAATTTCTCATGTGAAAAGTGGTGAAAATTCTGGTGAATATTTAGGAGATGGCGGGTGGAACTCCAGGGGTAACAGCAAAACTATTGTGATCAATATACCTACGAATATTATAATTTATAAATGCGATACTGTGTTTGTTTGTTGGTTTGTCCTACAATTACGCCGCACCAAAGCAACGGCTTGACGTGATTTTTTGCATACAGTTGAAGACCTAGAGAGTGACATGTGCAACTTTGACTTGCAATTTTTATTTCAGAAAATTAGGGATATAAATGTGAAAGTATTTCCATCTGTCTATCTGTCTATACTACAATTTAACGGCCCATATTTTCAACCGATTTAGATGAAATTTAGTACTAAAGTAGTTTTCATACCGGGGAATGATTTAGGCTAGTTATTTATCCAGTAAATTACAAGAGTTCTGCCCTATATGTCGTTAATGTAGGGCAAGTTCACTCGTGCAGAGTCGGGTCGGTTTAGGTATAGTATGATAAATTAATGATCGCCCCTTTTCGCGTCTATAACATGCAGCCATTAGTGTTTAACTAAAGTACCCTATAAATCTAGTCATCAGAGGCTGCAGGTTAAGCGCTCGGCAGAATATTAATAAGCTTTCATATCAGCTTCAAACTATAACTTGATGATACTTGATATAGCTAGCGTGAGGTTATTCGCATGAATATCTAATATGGTATGAGGTATCCATCTAACCTACCTTTTGTGTTCTACAATTTTTACACGACTGCCCCCAAAAAAAAAAGTAATGTTTTCAGGGCTTATGTATTGTATGTGAGTTTCTTTGTTCCACCATAACTTCTAAATGCCTGAACAGATTTGGATTTATGGGATCCTTAGAATCCTTAAATCATCCCGAGTGACACTGGTTATAAATTTTTTTGAAACAAATTCTATACGGCAGGGCAGTCTAGGTATGTTCACTTGTCTGTGTTCTGCTTCACAACAAAATATACAAATTTGGTTTGCTATACTATGTAGAGGTACTAAGACGACATGGCTATTTGATTTCGTTGGAAATCTGCTAAAAAAATAGATTGAATCTATTTCAAAACGAAATAGTTGGTATAAATTCTCACAGATCATTGATTTCATCTCAGTAACGCCATAGATAAAATGTCATATTTCCAATGAGCAATTTGAAGGTAACTCTTACTCCTCAGCTTAAGTATTATCTCCGTGCCTTTAGAAATTCTAGTAAAGTCCTTCAATTCAAGACTAGTTAAAAAACACAACAAAGCTTTGGAAAAACGATCTTTTCAATTATAGAAGACTAAAAAGAGATGATAGAAGGACAAGATAATTAAAATGAGCGTAATTCCACACTCCTTGACACAATGTTCTAGATCTACGTCGTCTAGACTGGCGCCAGCATCGCCATTAGACTACATCAGAGGTCACCCGACACGATGACGTAACGCTGAATTGTCCTCCAGGCTTCAATAAAGAACCTTCAAGTGCCCCTGTGATGAGCTTGTTCTTGAGCAACATTTTAACCGAATTTAAGAAGGAGTATTTTGTTAGTAGAGTATTATGTAGTTTTGTGACTGACTGTAAATATTATTATTTGAACAAATTACTAGATAGATACTTAGTTAAATTCTTTATTGCCTTACAAAACATTAAAATACAAAGAAAATACAACAAAAAAACAAAGTGCGCAAGGACGGTCTTATCACTATCGGTTGTCTAGATGAGGTCACACTAGAAGTGATCTCATTCAGACAAACCATTAAATAAGAACCTTAGGAAAGGAGCGATAAAGTGCAATAATATACATAGATAGTTCTACAATTTATTACTTATAAATTACATACGTCACCTCCGAAGTCACCACCCATGCTAAAATTCTACATCAATGCTCCCACCAGAACATTTCTGTGTTTAAAAAAATTGTGCTGTTAAAAAAAAAATATAACTTAACTAGGTTCCCGCGGAAACTACTCGTATTGAAGTTACTGGAAAAAGAAGGAACTGTCAATATCAATCCCCAGGATACCAGCTATTTCTGAACACAATCGGTTGAACAGATGGGCCGCGAAAGCATAGCAGACAGAAAGGCAAAGGGACGGAAAGCCGGACGGACAGATGACCATACTTTAAATATTACTACTATTTTTCTAACGCCTTTTCCGCCTTATTGGAATTGCTCGCCTTTTATTTTCTTGTACGTACGTAAATAGATGAAATCGTGGAGGCGGGGTCAAGCAACTATTATTAGTTAGGTACTTGAAGCCTACGCTCCAGAGAACAGACATTCCTACTTTTGATTTCGCTCTCCTACGCAATTCATAAAAATGGTAAACTGATTCAGTTTAATTATAATTATTACATCTTTTTTTTCTTTTATCATTATTTCAAGCAAGGACGTTAAATCAGAGTATCCTATTATATTCTTATTGAAGAAAACACACTGCGACTTAGAAACAGTGATGAAAAACGTTATTAATAACTTTAGCATAGACAGGGTGAGTATTACAAATATTTAGGTAAAATGGAAACACCATTGTAAGGCTGAGCAAAGATCTGGAAATCCTGAAAACTAAAAGTACGGAAGTAGTTTGGCCACATTATAAGGAATCCATACTAATATTATTATAAATGCGAAAGTGTGTCTGTCTGCTACGTTTTTACGGCCTATCTGTTCAACCGATTTTGATGAAATTGAAATGAAATCCCGGGGAAGAACATACGCTACTGTTTATCCCAAAAAATTAAAGAGTTCCCGCGGGAATCAAGAACCTTTAAACCAAGCGGACGAAGTCGCGGGCATCTAGTAACAAATACGACCTCCTCCAGCTCATAATTCAGGGGCAAAAGACCACCTGGCCGTAAAAAAATATTTTGGCTTAAGAATTTACGCCAATGGTACGGGGAGAGTACCCGATCAATATTCCAGCAGCTTCCAAGGTGCAGATAGCCCTAATGGTAACCAACCTTCGTTAGGAGATGGCACTAAAAAGAGCAGGTGACAAAAATTTCAGTCGGTGACCGAATGCGTTATGCGTGGTACTCAGTTTTCGGCCAACAGTAAGTTTACATTAGTCGGTAGGTTAGGATCGAAATATCGAATACGGCCAAGCGTAACAACTTTTACACTAGGTTGGTTACCACAAGCGGGCTGCGATCGAGTGCGGCCAACCGAATGACAGTTTACATGAACCGGTGACCGGAAACGGCTGCAGTAGAATACAGCCAAATCGACCAAATGTAAACTCATCATAAGTTAGGGTCAGACTTTTTTCTTTACAAACACAATTTCCTAACCTAAACCTAATGTCGGCGGCTTTGGTGTACGGTAAAACTTTATTTTAAACTAGCGGATGCTCGCGACATCGTTCGCGTGGTATAAGTTTGTTTTCCCACAGGCGCTCCTTAATTTTCCGAGATAAAAAGAAGCCTATACCACTCATCAGGTCCTCAACTACCCGTGCAAAATACCGGTTGCTCTGTTGCGGCGTGATTGAAAGACCAACTCTCTGTTTCACCCCTTTGGGGGTAGAATTTTCAAAAACTGTGAAACATAATATTTCTTTGTTTATAACCAGTAGCTCAAATACCAAGTTTCATGGCTATAACTTGAGAAATGAAGGACTTTCATACAAACTTCCAACCCCTATTTTACCCCGTCGGGGGTGAAATTTAGAAAACCTGTGACATACGTACTTCTTTATTTTTTACCGAAAGCCAAAATATCGTTTTGTTTCGTTGAGATACTTGTAAAATATCTTGAGAAATGAAGGCCTTTTATACCAACTTTCATCCCCTATTTCACCACTTTGGGGTCGATTTTTCAAAAACTGTGAAACATGTATTTCTTCTTTTCAAGTTTCAGCTCATATACCAAGTTTCATGGCTATAATTTGAGAAATGAAGGACTTTCATACAAACTTTCAACCCCTATTTTACCCCTTTGGGGGTGGAATTTTGAAAAACTGTGAAAAACGTATTTCTTTATTTTTAACCGGTAGCTCACTTACCAAGTTGTGTGTCACTTATATGTTGTGTACAATAAAGAGTATTTCATTCATTCATTCATTCAAGTTTCTTGGCTATAACTTGAGAAATGAATGTGGTCTATATGTTTTCTACAAGGCTTCTATAGAGTTTTGCTAATTAACTTCGTCACAGTCAAGCAAGTTATATATTTAGGTACCGCGTTAAATGAAGTAAGTGCTAAAAAAAATTGCTGTGCGTCTTCATAACCAAGAGTACCTATGGCCATAACGGTGTTTTCACCATATATATCAAAAAAAAAAATATACTTATTCGGTAATTGATGTTTCAATCGAAAGACGAGAAGCCTCTCTCGAAATATATAGAGTCTGATCAGTTATGGGAGTCTAATTCGTAAAAGTTACTAGCTGATGCCGGCGATTTCGTCCGCGTGGTTAAAGTTTTTTTCATTCCCGCGGGAACTCCTTAATTTTCCGGGATAAAAAGTACTATGTCACTCTTCAGGTCCTCAACTATACCCATGCCAAAAATCATGGCAATCCGTTGCTCGGTTGCGGCGTGATTGAAGGACAAACCAACAAACCAACAAAACAACAAACCAACAAAACAACAAAACAACAAACCAATAAACTAACAAACAAACACACTTTCGCATTTATAATATTAAGTATGACATGATAACCATTTTTAACAGTAAAAAAGTGTGTCGAACTTTGATGAAGTCACAATTTAGTACCTAATTCATACAAAATCATATTATCATACTTAATATTATAAATGCGAAAGTCACTTTGTTTGTTGGTTTGTTGGTTTGTTGGTTTGTTGGTTTGTCCTTCAATCACGCCGCAACGGAGCAACGGATTGACGTGATTTTTGGCATGGGTATAGTTGAGGACCTGGAGAGTGACATAGGCTACTTTTTATCCCGGAAAATTAAGGAGTTCCCGCGGGAATAACAAAAAACTTAAACCACGCGGACGAAGTCGCGGGCGTCAGCTAGTCCCATATAAAACGCGCGTTCTGACGTTTGAAAAAAAGTTGCTGATTTGACTAATTATTATCAAATACCTACTTTATTAGCCAATAGTGCAATAACCTAAATGGTACATAAACAATCCATCTATATAAGAAAGGATTAATCAACAGCTTACTTAATTTAGTTAGTAATACGAACTCCTACATAAAGATACACGTCTAGACGTAGACAGTAGACAGTGTAGCCTTGACGAGGCTTCATTCCCCTTCGTATAATTTCATGCTAATATACATGTAGACGTAGGCTTGCAATTTATTCAAGAAAAAGTCTAGGGACGTATTCAAAAGACATGGTCGCATGACGCGCTCTGAGAAAACCCGCAGATGTCTGGTTTTGATGAAAGAAAGTCCGCTTCAATTAGATCTATAGGTACTAATATTATACCTAAATGCGAAAGTTTGGATGGATGGATGGATGGATGTTTGTTACTCAATCACGCCAGATAGGCTGAACGGATCTGGATGAAATTTGGCACAGAGATAGATTATACTATTTATCACGGAAAATTAACCAAAACCCAAAAACCTCAACTCATGCGGGCGAAGTCGCGGGCATCAGCTAGTTGGTTATATGAGTAGATTATGTGTGTTGTGAAAATTAACGCTCACGTATAATAATTTAGTGGACTGGAACCAGGACTACCTCTAGCAGAAATTGATTCAAAAATAAAGCAACCCTAACTGATGGATTCAAACTACTTATCCAAGCAGTACCTACCTTACCTTGTAAACACAACTTTACTCAAATTTTTCTTTATATTTCCATAAAATATGATGATCAAGTTTTAAATTAATAATTAATGACTTCAAAAATGTAGTGGCAGATGTAGATATATATATGCATAATCCATGCTAATGTAATTAATGCGAAAATGTGTCTGTCTGTCTTTAACGGGTACAGCTGTTTATTAATTCATCCCGGGGAAAGACATAAGCTATTTTTTGTCCCGGAAAATGAAGAGTTTTTTCCCAAAACCTTAATCTATGCGAAGTTCGTATTTAATTTCAATATTACTTTGAGAATCTACAGAAAACGGCCGATAAACCTTAAAGGCACCTAATCCATCAGCACCATATACAATGTAGATGATATAAAATAAGACATTATTAAACTACAAGCAGATGAAAGCCTCATTATAGACTTCCAATAAGTAACGAAGATCATTATCATACCACTAGCCACTACTACCCTTGAGTGCAGCGAAGGTTGCAGCGGTGCATTGACATCAGTTACCCGCCTAAATTCGGAGCGGGTGTTAAATAAACGAAGTCGTAGTGGACGGGCGGGGCTTTTTAGTGTAGCTGGGTTATAACTGGGTGGTAGTAAAGCAACAGGTGTTGATATGCGCGTTACGTAAGTAAAGCGGCGCGCGCACCCCATTCAGGCTAGTAGTACGGTATATCGATTAGGCGTAAGGCCGTCGTCCGCCGCCCATCGATTCTCCACCCGAGCGTCTTTATAATCGCCCGTCTTGCTTTTCTCTTGTATTTTTAATCTGAACGCGTTGTAATACCGTCCACGGATTTTATGTACGATTGGCTGTTAAACGGTTTTATTCGCCTGGCGACTTTTGTTTTGCTAGTTGTTTATGGGCAGTAAATGTCCGATAGTTTTTAAGTAGGTAAGCGCTTTTATTGCTCTCCTATCTAAACTATCTACTGATGTCTTAACTTTAAGTATCTAGACTGCAATTAAATAAAGAAACAAAATACCTACATTTTTAAAAAGTAGTCTACATTTTTTTTAATAAGCTAATACTAGATATGGCTATATTATGCGTTGCTAGCTCTTGTCACCCTTTTCACTTACCCCTAACCATTGTGTTATGTCCTACGTGGATCACATCTAGATATTATTTGTAGCCAATCAATGAAAAACGAGACCTAGCCATTGGGAATAGAAAAGATTTTCGAATAACATGCCGTCCGTTTAGAAATGCACTAGGCGTCACAGGAACGTGGGTAGAGAGAGCTCGTGTATGTATAATTGCTTTGCATACGGAAATAGGTGAAAAGTCACGTTTGATGGCTCCGACGTATAATCGTATATTTTCAGTTATACTGGTTTGGTTCGATGCGACAATAGAGGCTTGGGGACCAATAAAATAGACGTTTGTCTTTGTTGCCTAAATTTTTTCAGTTACACCGTTTTCACTCAGTACTGAAGTATAAGCGCAGAATACGTTCCGCATTTTCGGGATGAAGAAATCACAAATCCGCATTGCTTTGTTTGTGGACTCCTTTACTGTACAACTTTTAATTTCTTAAAGATTGTTTTAGATTTATTTACATTATTGTTTTTGTTTATTCTGTTTATGTTGTACTATGGGCAGATTTAATTTTGTTTTAATCCCCGAGATGTAACCTACCTATATATACATCAAAATCAAAGACTGACACACTTTCGCATTTTATAATATTAGCATGGCTATTTGATCAGCTAACGTAACTTAAAATATTATGCTAGAGCATTTAGTAATTTTTTTTTATATTTTGATTAGTTACACCGTTTTCCTTCGATGCACAAATAGAGTAGGCTGGGTAAAACTGAATCAACAACACGATATGAATCATGAGGCTGCATTTATACTTTGTTTCGCATTGTTCAAAACTGTGGCATCGTAATTGTTGTGAACTCTTTTGTCCTAGATTGTTTTGCGCAATTTATTCGTATATTTATTGTTCTTGGGTAAGTAGAATTTATGTTGGTGTTCTTTCACAATTATTTTCTTGTTATATGAAGACTGAATAGATTCAGATCACATTGAGATATTTTTATTGAGTTTTTTTTATACTTCTATACCTGTAGTTTTGTGTAGTTATAATAACAATATAGGTTTGTTAAATTAGGACCATTTCACTTTTGATCTTAATCATGGAGGCTTGAATTAACTTCATTACTTTCAGATTAATCGATTCAGCTAGTGAGGCATGACAACAACTGAATCAATCAAACATCGAAACATACAAACTTAGAAGCTCAAACAATTAAAGTAAAAACCGCATGAAGTGAACTGAATTATTCATGCCCTATATTTACCCTCTCAGTATCATGCTTTTAGTCAAATCCATCAATTAGACCTAAGCTTTCGCTCAGACTTGCTAAGCTATTTCAGCTTGAACCGTTTTTGTCTATCCAACTATAGACTAGATTTATAGGTCAACTATATTCAGATAATCTACGTCTAGTCTATTTTCTGAACTGCATTTGTAGATAGACTAGACATAGACTTTAAAATTTACTCTTTCATCATTTATAGCCATTTATTTTTCAGTGCATTGGTAAAACCGAGCCTGATATGCTAACTTTCGATTTATTGGCGCTATCAAGGTAACGTTGGGGTATCTCCTATCATCATCATCATTGTCATATGAGACATTATCATATTTTCGTTAAATGAGATCATCATTCATCAGGAAAAAGCATTCTCATCCCTAGCTTTTCAATTCTTAAATCAATTTTTTAAACGGTATGCATGCTGATGTGTAACGATACAAATTTCTATGAGTTTTTAGAGTTAATAGTTTCGAATAAGATTGCTGTGTCGTATACTATACCGAAACTGTTTGGGTTCCTTTTTTTACTGCAAAACATAAAAATGTCTCGAAATCCTGAAGATTTACTTTAAAACGTAGTCCAGAGGTTAACTAAAGTAGATCATCGTGGATGATAGATAAAAGCACTCGTTGGCTCGAGACCGTCCAGTCACCTTTGCGGCATTCGGGATCTTGCAGCTGCAGTACAGTGACCTCGTGCGTACGGGAGGAAAGTAGGTCAGGGACCCCCGCCCCGCTGGCCTGTCCCGCCTCAGTCTCCCCCCGCAATCGACCGTCGAATTCTATGCGTTCAGATATAAACGATCAGACTTTACTTTATAATTTTTTTTTGTTATAATTCGTACTAATTCTTAATTTTATGAAAAAAAAAATAGAGAAAAAAGATGGAAAAATAGTTAAAGAAATGGGGATTGAAAATTATTGTGAAACGGTTAAGTTTCAGATTCAGATAAGAATCACGCGCGTTATAAATAATGTAGATTTATTTACATTTATATATTTAAATCTATCTCTAACCTAGTTTCATTTTACGAAACTGATCCCTCCATAGGTAGTCATTGTGTTTTCCATTTACCTACATGTATTGCGAGAAGAGGTCGACATACATAATATTATCTCACAGAAGTAATTTTTTTTCTGCTCTAAGCAGACTTATCGTACCTACTCGTAAATTAATGAGTATTTAAATTAAAACAGTAGAAGTAAAAAAATTAGAACCTTAACATTAATTAATTAATTAATTCATTATTAGAAACAGCCTCGTTTCGTAAGGTACTTACCATTAATTCTTTAACTTGTAATTTCATTTTTAATGTATATCTTTTAGCCTAAATGGTTGTTGCTTTTGTTTTAGTAAACCTAAACAAAAATTAAACAACTTCGAAGTTTGCCCATATTATATTAAATTGACGAACGCATTTTTTTTACTAGTGTGCAACCACAGATCATTGGATTACTCCTCGCTGTGAACTAACCTGCAGAGCTAGGTTAGTTAGGAAAGATTATTTTTTACTACCGTCAATTATAGAAATGTTGTCGATATTGCAAGTTACCATCAATTATACTCATGCTTTGTCCTCGAGATTAGCGTTAGGTATACATGTAGTAGACACGCGGTGTCGCCAATCTGCACTGTCTATTGAGATTTTTTTTTTTTTTGCGGGTGGTATCACTATTCACTAGTCATTAGGTACCTGCAATCTTCATTACACGTTCAGTGCTCCGCCAGTCTGCACGCGTTCGTTCGTACTGTGCATTTAAGTGTTCCTTTACAAAAAATAAACATGGGGAAACGTACTCGTGCCGTTTCCGAGGACTATGAATCTATAGCTAATAAAATAAGAAAATTGGAACAAAAATTAATGCGCACACGACGCAGAGATCGACGAAGAACACCGAGATCTTCAAGGCTGTCATCGTCTTCATCATCGGACACATCAAGATCATCATCACGCTCATCACGCTCAAAGTCCGCTTCAGGTTCGCGGTCACCGCTGCCGGACACAATACACATTGAAGGTAGATGAAATCTCATATACCCACAATATACTCGTTTTATACAATACTGCGGTTAACCTATGGGGTTATCACTCTATTGAAAAAACGGCGTCTTTTTATTTACGTTGTACCACAATATGTTCGTTTTAAATCAATACTGCGGTTAACCTATGGGGTTATCACTCTATTGAAAAAACGGCGTCTTTTCATTTACGTTATAATATAGTGATGCGGGTAGTCTGTGGGATTTTCACTTCGCTATAAATGACGTAGTTAAATAAAAGTGATGATGCGGTCATTCTCTGGGAATGTCACTTCATTGCTTACGTATATGACACACCGACTCAAATAAAACGCAATAAATTACTAATGCGGCCAGCCTTAGGGGCTGTCACTTTACTAATTATTGCAGAAGTATAAAGTTGAAGATGCGGTCAGCCTTTGGGGCTGTCACATAACCAAAATATACTATCTATATTTAATTCACCAGGTGTGCCAATACCGGCGACCAGTGCCACTGCCGCCACCGATTGTGAGGCCGCGCCGTTAGCTTCCACCAGTGCTACTGCTGCCGCTGAGCTGCCCTCAGCCAGCGTTGCTCAGGCAGCGCCTGGTACATCAGCTCCTACCACCAGTGATGGAATCGACATGATGCCGTCCCCAGTAGACCCGACAGCGGCTCTGGACCGTGAACTCCTATTAATACTAGGAGAGGATCCTACGCAGGCAAAGTCGTACGGTGAACCGATTCAACCAGACCTTGCCATTCGTCTGCAGCATATAGCTAGGACAGGTTTGCAGAAAGATATCCGTAAGGAGCTCACAGATAAGTATTTACCGCCGGCAAACTGCACTTTGATTGAAGCGCCCTTTCTCAATCCGGAAGTGATTGCTGCTGTCCCCGAGGCGGTGGTTAAAAGAGATAAAGGTATAGAGCTCAGACAAAAGCAACGCTCTTCCACAATATCATGTGTTGCTGAAGCAATCACTCTGCTAATGTCTTCCGAGCCGAAAAATACCGGTCTCATCCAAATCCTGATGGACGCAATTAAGCTTTTATGTGATAGCCAAAACATGGACTCAAATATTAGAAGAAGCTTCGTCCTGAACTGCCTTAAGAAAGACCTCAAAGATCAGTTACAAGCTACAAAAATTGATAAACTTCTCTTTGGCGAAGGCTTGGCTGAAACGTTAAAGGCTGCCAAAGCCATTTCCAAATCCGGAGCTGACATGAAGCCAACATCTATGAAACAAACGCCTGTACAAAAAAAGACGCCACAGAAACATTTAAACTGGCGTGCTCCTCCCCAGAACAACAGGCCGAAAGGGACTCAGAGGACGAAGGCCTACAAGGATCGCCCCGCCAGCTCATCGAAGCCGTCGTCGCGTCAAGCGCAGAATCGCAGCCGCAACCGCCACTAGACATGGTGAGTTACGCCGGTAGGCTTTCATACTTTTATGATCAATGGTCACTCATAACAAGCGACAATTTAATACTTTCTTGGATAGAGGGGTACAAAATACCCTTTTCCCGTCCAGTGAAACAAACAAACGTTCCTGCGACAAGAATGTTTTCTGCCACGGAAAAAATTAAATACGAACTTTCTATTCGTGATCTATTAAAAATAGGAGCTGTCACGGAATGTGAACCTTGCAAGGGTCAATTTCTATCTCCTATATTTTTAGTACCGAAACCTAATGGAAAATATAGGTTTATTCTAAACTTAAAATCATTAAATAAGTTTATTGATACTTCTCACTTCAAGCTTGAAGATTTGCGAACGGCCTTAAAACTTGTTTCTAGAGAATGTTTTATGAGTACGGTAGATCTAAAAGATGCATATTTTTTGATACGCATTCATGATCATTCCAAAAAGTACCTCCGTTTTCAATTTGACAAGAAAATATATGAATTTAATGTTTTACCTTTTGGCCTTAATACTGCCCCTTTTGTTTTTACAAAGATCATGAAACCGGTAATCAGTTTACTGAGATCGTGTGACCATTTATCAACGATATATCTAGATGATACTTTATTGATATCTAATAGTCTAAAATCATGTCTGGAAAACATTAACGACACAACTAGACTTTTCGAAGCCCTAGGCTTCATTATCAACACCGAAAAGAGTAATCTCTCCCCGAATACAACATGTAAATTCCTGGGTTTCATAATTGATTCCCAGAATCTAAAAGTCACCTTACCTCAAGAAAAAGTCTCAAGAATTAAAACTGAAGTCAGTAAATTCCTTAGTATAAAACACTGTAAAGTTAGAGAATTCGCTCGTTTAGTGGGGCTACTTACCTCTGCCTGTCCAGCCGTTAAATACGGCTGGCTTTATACAAAAGAACTGGAGCGATGTAAATATTTAACCCTGAAAGGTGATACTAATTATGACAAACACATGAACATTCCACCGTCAGTATTACCAGATCTTGAGTGGTGGTCTCATACGATGGTTAATGAATGATATTAAACAAAATGAGTTTTGTTTGGAAATCTATAGCGATGCCTCAACTACGGGATGGGGAGCCGCCTGTGGTGGGGAACGCGCTAGTGGGATGTGGACGGCCAGTGAACGTTCTCGACATATCAACTATTTAGAACTCTTAGCTGCCTTTTTTGGTTTGAAAATCTTTGCCAAATCTTTTCACGACTGTCAAATACTTTTACGGATTGATAATACTACGGCGATTTCATATATAAATCGCATGGGAGGCGTCCAGTTCCCTCATCTCACAAACGTTACTAGAGAACTCTGGCAGTGGTGTGAAGCACGTAATCTAGACGTCTTCGCGTCATACATTAGCTCAGTCGATAATAATGTTGCGGATACAGAATCGCGACGTGTCCATCCAGATATTGAATGGGAGCTGTCAGATATTGCTTTTGAAAAAATTGTGCAACGTTTTGGAAATCCTGAAATTGACATATTTGCGAGTAGGCTGAACAAGAAATGTGCTAAATACATATCATGGCACAGAGACCCAGACGCTTTTATAATAGATGCGTTTACAATGCCGTGGTCAGATCTTTATTTCTATAGTTTTCCACCATTTGCCGTTATATTGAAGGCACTGAGGAAAATTATTAATGACAAGGCTAAGGGAATCATGGTAGTCCCATTTTGGCCCACGCAACCATGGTACCCCTTATTTAAAAGTCTATTAATTTCTAAACCGCTGGTCTTACAGCCCTCTGACACTTTGATTATCTCCCATTCCAGCAATCGAGATGTGCATCGGAAGATTACCCTGGTTGCCGGGATGTTATCAGGACGTCACTCTTGAGAAGAGGTGTACCCCCAGCTTCCTTTCCTATAATGTTGGCATCACTTTCTGAAAACTCAGTAAAGCAGTACGACACATGCTTAAAAAAGTGGTTCATATTTTGCAAATCGAATAAAATCAATTTTTACTTGGGATCTGTACAAAGTATAATAATGTTTTTAACACAATTGTATGAGTGTGGTGCAAAATATGGAACTTTAAATAGTTGTAGATCAGCTCTTTCTCTCATTCTCGGCCAAGAATTGACCAATAATGATCATATCAAGCGTTTCCTTAAGGGGGTGTTCAGATTGCGTCCACCGTTGCCCAAGTATAACACCACATGGGACACATCTATTGTACTTAATTTCTTAGCAAGTTGGTACCCCAACGAAACCTTAACTTTAGAAAATTTATCAAAAAAATTGGCAACTTTACTTGCTCTAGCAACAGCACATAGAGTACAAACAATCGCTAAGATTAATATAAAAAATATAGAAATTCTACAAAATAAAATAAGCATAAAAATCCCAGACTTGATAAAATCCTCCCGTCCTGGAACAGCTCAGCCAGTGTTGATTCTTCCTACTTTTCATGAGCGGCCAGATATTTGTCCTGTTGTTACATTGCGCTGTTATCTAGATGTAACGCAATCTTTGCGTTGTGATAATAATCTTTTTATAAGTATTAGGAAACCTCATAAATCCATCACATGTCAGACTTTGAGCAGATGGATTAAAACAACTCTAAGTAGTTGTGGAATAGATGTGTCCATTTTTACCGCCCATAGCACAAGACATGCTGCTACTTCCAAAGCTCATAGTCTGGGGGTTAATTTAGACCTTATCAGAAAAACTGCAGGATGGAGCGGTAGCTCCCAAACATTTGGAAAATTTTATAATAGAATTATTGTAACTCAAAATGCTAATCGTGATGTCTCTTTCGCAAGAGGTATTATGAGTGATTCACTATGATTAAAAAAAAAAAAAAAAAAAGACTTATTTGATGTTAATTTATTACAATGTATACTTAACTTGATTATAATGTATGTAATAAGCTAAAATATATGATGATTCATTTGTTGCTAGATAAATAAATCTATTGTTTCTTTGAAAGTTGATATTTTCACTCTCAACATCTACATGTATACCTAACGCTAATCTCGAGGACAAAGCATGAGTATAATTAATGATTAAACGAACTTACCTGTACGTGAAGTTCTATCATAATTATACGAAGGCTTTGTCCGAAGAGATTAGCAACCCACCCACCCCATTTAACATTTCCCGAATAATGAGACTATTTAACTTCATACATACCTACTTACCTTGTTAAATCTGCCTACCTTATATATTTTACAGTATATACATTCAAATATCAACTTTGACAAAGAATAATAATTGCTACATGCTCTAAACTAAATGAAGATTGCAGGTACCTAATGACTAGTGAATAGTGATACCACCCGCAAAAAAAAAAAAAATCTCAATAGACAGTGCAGATTGGCGACACCGCGTGTCTACTACATGTATACCTAACGCTAATCTCTTCGGACAAAGCCTTCGTATAATTATGATAGAACTTCACGTACAGGTAAGTTCGTTTAATCATTAATTTCATATCCATAATAATATTATAAATGCGAAAGTGTGTATGTCTGTCTATCTGCTACGCTTTCACGGCCCAAGTACTCAACCGATTTTGATGAAATTTGGTACAGAGATAGGTTACATCCCGGGGAATAGGCTAAAATCGAAGATTGATTGAATCCCAGAAAATTGAAGAGTTCCCGCGGGAATCAAAAAACATCAATCCACGCGGACGAAGTCGCGGGCATCATCTAGTGTATTATAAATCATAGAACATCATTGTATACCATGGAATTACTATAATATTATTAACAAACTTTGTAGGCTGTAGTTGTGTAATTTTGGTTAAGGTGACTTAAGTTACTTTGCGAACTTTCCCGCCTGTCTAGGCAGCTTAATAAAATAATTCAATATTGTTCTAATGATTGGAGGAAGGTCTTGTAATGGGTGAAGTGATACTCATATTGTGAGTAGAAGAACAGCATATTATGATGAAGCGAGATAAAATGAAGTGGGTAAGTAGTGAAAATGTTCATAGGTAATATTTTCACACTTACGCCGCAATTAAAAAAATATGAACTAGGTATGCTACAATTGTTGAAAACCTTCTACCTGTGGTATTTTTAATTTGCATTCAGACCATCAAACCTGGAATAAAATCCGCAAGCGTTTTCCATATGCTGTGTGGAGCGTCACTTTTTGTTTGCGCTGCTGTTTTTAATGGCACGCTTTGTTTTCTAGATAGGTATGTCCTATTCTAACTTTTTTTTGGTTTGAAAAATTGCCTCTCTGCTCGTCCTTTAAAACATTTGTGCCCCAAACCTGATTTACATTAACAAATGCTGTAGGAGTGGTAAAATCTCTTTTTCATCCCATCTATTCGAAAAGGACGACTTGGTTCGCCTTTAAGTGCGCCCAAAGGTGGTGTTTTCTATAAGAAACTTTTAGCGGGCAGGAATGAGTTTTTAATCCTTTTTATTTAAAAAAGTGCGCCGCAATTATCTTTTCCGCGCACTTTTTAAATTTGGAACATTAGTGTTCAGCACTAAAGAAATCGAAAGCAAATATTGTTTGATTAGAGACTGAATGGTACGACGGCCCATAGTCGCATGCGCGAACTACAGGCCGCGTTTTCGAAAATTTTCATGGATTATTAAAAATTCATAGTTTTATTTTGAAAAATGAGTTCTTCAAATGACAGTGAAAGTATAGAATTAACTCCTGAACGTATTAGAACTGACGCAAGAAATGTGATCTATTACTTGCAAAATCCCGGGAGAAATATATGAAAGCCTATGGTAATTTTATTGAATGGAGAAATGCAAGAGGCCAAGAATTGTTCAAAATCTGTGTTTTGGCCTACTTCCAGTACTTAGCCAAAACTAAACAACCTTTCACTCTTTGGAGTACCTACTCAATGCAAAAATCAACAGTCAGTTCTAATAACGACGTAAAACTGGACACATATTCAAAATTAATAGCGTATCTGAAGAGGATATGTCTTATGGATTTGTAGAGTGTATCATTCGGGCGCAAAATATTTTTGGGCTCGGGCGACGTACTTTAATTCCCTCGCTACCTACGTTCAGGATTCTACTAAAGAATCCCTCGCTACGCTCGGGATTCTACTCTAGAATCCCTCACATCGCTCTGGATTCAAAAAAGCGCCCTCGCCGTAAAAATATTATTTTGCTCCCTAATAATACAATCTATACTATTAATTTCATAAGTTGTTTCCCAATCCTCCCTTGCAATGAGATATCTGTAGCACAAGAATGTGAGAATGTATCTCCCTCGTATGTGCCATTAAGCTGAAAAGTACTATGCTTATAACAGTATTATTTAACTGCCTCGTTGGTCTAGTGGTTAGCATGTTCGACTGCGGCCGACGAGGTCCCGGGTTCGAGGCCCAAGTCGGGCCATTACAAGTATTGGGTTTTTTCTGATAAGAAATTCTCAGTACTAGCCCGGAGTTAGGATTTTGGCGGTGTATTACCCCCGTGCATCGGAGAGCACTTTAAGCCGTCGGTCCTGCGCCTGTTGTCTCTCCGGTCGTGTTGGAGTTTCCGTCCCATCGGGCTAGGAGAGTAATGGAGCAGAGAGTGCACCTGTGTATGCGCACACACTCGTGCACTATAATGTCTCCCGTGCAGATGACTAATCTCTCTGGAGATTGGCCGCCGTGGCCGAAATTCGGTCGGGAGGACATCTTATTTTAAAATGAAAGTTTTTTGGTCACGAACCTTGATGTTCCTAAAATAAGGTTTCTAATTATTCTAAAGCGCGAACGTCAACAATATTAAAACAATACGGATTCAAGCGATGTTAGTATGCCCCCTGACAAGCGAGATATAATTTTTTTACCCAAAATTTTCAATGGTTGGGATTTCTCAAAGTTGCGTGAAGACGGAAGTCTGCCCAAACCAACCCGATCTCATTCTGAGAAGAAAATATAGAAAGGTGTTCAGTATAGAGCCAGCGATGGGTTGAGATGCTGATGTCAGTGGCATTTGGTTCTTCTACGAATCTTTGCATTTCAGTAAGTTTAATGGTTAATGATTTCAAAAATCTTTTTGTATAGGAAAATGGCCGCGCGGCGCCGGATTTGACGGCGTCGCCGGGCCGCGCACCGCCCGGCCCGCCGCAGCCGTCGCGCGCCAACCATGCGCCGCCCTGTGTGCTGCAGCCAGACTTCCGGAAGGTACTCTTTCTCACAAAAAAAATACGGTTGTCTGTAAAGTCGGTTTACGGATGATAGTTTTACGTGATAACTAGAAGTTCTCAAAGAAGCTCGCGTGGCGGCGTTCCAGTCGCAGAACTATTGAAACTGCTAGCTCTAACGTCACGCGAGAAGAGAGATAAATGTGTCACAAGCCAACGCTTGGGCCGATCGTGCCTCTCTATCGCTTGTTCCGCGCTTTCACTTGCACGCTCAGGCTCAGGCGGAACGTCAAACGTGACACTTTTTCGTGCGTGCATGCGGTGTTCATCCATTAAGACGTTATCATGTCAAAAACATATTGAAGGCGAGGAGATAGCTCAAATTGGTTGAGAGATAGAGTAGATCAGAAAGATGGAGAGTAGATTACACATAGAACTCCTCGTTTTTTGTCGTGTACTATGGCGCATACACATCCACGTCTTTTGATCCACGATAGAGGATTTTGCCGTCCCTGCTTCTCATAAAATGTGTGTTCTTTATTGGAGTTTACTTCTTAAGAATCGATTTTCATATTATATAAGCCCAGGGTATGAAAATTTATGGGGAGTAAAATCAAACTTTATGCGTTACGTTACGTTATGTTTATGTTTCCATGATAACACTTGCTTATGTTTCCATGGCAACACTTTTCGTTCGTAAGGAGTAAACTCCAGTCGTGCGTCGGAAGCTGTCTCACACAATTTTTTTTTAATTTGGCTACAGGTCGGTCAAATACAAATCAAGCTATTACTTTTGACTTTGTACAAAACTATTTTGACTATGTCTTAAAATAATACATACAGGATTATAATAAATCTATACAGCTGGTAGTCGATTAGGTAGGTATAGGCTTATATTATAACTTAAAAAACTGGCCTATGAGGAACTAAGACGTTCACGGGTTTTTATTGCAGGAATCGTTCAATGGGTTATAAAAGAAGAAAAAACCGCGGAGTGCTATTAAATTAGAGGGTGGAAATTGAAGATAGGGGCGAATAAGCACCCCTTTTGGGTTTTCCAATATATCTCATAGACTGAGCAAAATTTCGATATAATATTGTATATAATTTTTTTTGTAGAGAATCATATTTCCCATTGGAATAGCATTTTTTAAATATTGAAAAAAAAATACCATGCCAATTCTTTTATAACCCATTGAACGATTCCTGCAATAAAAACCCGTAAACGTCTTAGTTCCTTTCTAAATGTTATAATCAATAGCCTAGTAGTAAGTATTGTATATAGGACTAATTAGGGGCTAAGGGTGAAGACTGACAATTAAATAGTGATTAGGTTAATTACACCCCTTATCGGGTATCATGAATATCATTGAACCGAAAATCAATTACAAAACAATTTATGATGCAGCAATTATTATACGCCTTACACGTAACTATATTTTTAGGTGTCGGGTGTCAGCAATGAAATATTCAGGCAAATTGAAATGGTGGAGAACGACCACGACGCCACCACAGCCGCGGCGCTCGAGGTAAGCTTAAATTAACCATTTATATATGACTGCCGCGTTGTTCTAGTGGCATGTTCGACTGCGGCCGACGAGATCCCGGGTTTGAGTCCCGAGTCGGGCCATAATTGAGTATTGGGATTTTCTGACTATAAATTCTCAGTAGGTACTAGCCCAGAGTTAGGAAGTTGGCGGTGTGTCACCCCTGTGCCTCGGAGAGCACGTTTAGCCGTCGGTTCCGGTTATTAACACTAACATGATAATAGTCGTTAAAGCCCGCCAACCTGCATTGGAGCAGCGTGGTGGGTCTAAACTCTAATTCCCTCTCTCCTATGAGAGTGGAGGCCTGTGCTCAGCAGTGGGACCTTAATGGGCTGTAGTGGTGGAAATGAATTTGGCTTTTACACAAAAAATATTTTTGTAAAATTAATTAATCATTTATCATGTATTCTTTAATATTAATTTCATAACGATTAAGTTTGTGTAAAAGCCACAAGCCAAAAGTTTATACCTATTCATCATCATTGTTTTTTTTATCCACTGCAAGTTAGCCCTTGACTGCGATCTCACCTGTAGGCCGAGCATGAGCGGGGAGATTTTATCCACGGGGAAAGGATAAGATGTCCCAGTTGGCTCGAGACATCTTTTTTATAATTTAATGGTATGAAAATAAACTTAAACCTACGTCCTATGCACAAGTCAAACAGGGATATACTTCTCCTTTCCCCTGTTGCCATGCTCTAGCATAAATTTATCTCTTGTCAGTGGATATAATCGGGGGATAAGATTTTTGTCCCCTCCCATGCTCGGCCTGCTGGTGGTGTGACGATGCAGTCTAAGATGGTAGCGGACTAACCTGTTACGGGCATGGCAGTTATATTAACAGGAACGCCAAATCGCTTGGCGGCCTTTGCCTGTAGGGTGGTAACTAGCCCAGGCCGAAGCCTTCCACCAAGCCAGACCAGGGAAAATTCTGAAATTATAAAATCCCAAATTGACCCTGCCGAGGATCGAACCCGGGACCTCCGTACGTTAAGAGATCATCCTGGCAGTCACTATGTAGTAGGTACTGTCACTATGTCCACTACTGGACCTCTTGCACAGCTTTTCTATGCAATAACTAAGAATATAGGTAGATCTAATAGTTGTTGATACCCTGAATAACTATTAGGTTTTCAAATTCCGGACATTTAATTATTCAGTTTGTAACATTCAAATTAAAACTAAAATAATCAAATACTGTACATTCATGTGCTAAAATCGAAATATTAAACTAACTATAAAATAAATTAAAAAAAAATTTATACTTACTATATACTCCATATACTTACTAACAAAAAATAAAAATAAAACCCTAATCAAAAAGACCACCCCTGGTTGCCCCTGGGCCAAAGGTACCCAGCTGGGGCAAAGCTTGCAGCATTGCCATGCTGAATGGCGATGGATAACCTTTGAACCAGGTAGGAACCAGAGGTTTTGACGACCTCCGTGGCGCAGTGTGTAACTCTGTTGCCTTAACGTGCGGAGGTCCCGGGTTCGATCCCCGGCAGGGTCAATTTGGGATTTGTAATTTCTGAATTTTCCCTGGTCTGGCCTGGTGGGAGGCTTCGGCCGTGGCTAGTTTACCACCCTACCGGCAAAAGACGTGCCGCCAAGCGATTTAGCGTTCCGGTACGATGCCGTGTAGAAACCGAATAGGGGGTATGGGTTTAATATAACTTCCATGCCCCTAACAGGTTAGCCCGCTACCATCTTAGACTGCATCATCACTTACCATCAGGTGAGACCGCAGTCAAGGGCTAACTTGTAGTGGATAAAAAAAAAAGGTGCGATTGTGTAAGAATTGCCGATCAAAACGTCAAAGTTCGGCGTCAAAGTAAAATAAACCATTACGGCATTGAATTGGAGCTCAATTTCGTGTATCCATTCTTATACGTTTAGGTATGTACGATTTGATCGGCAAGTTAGACAATCGGGGGCAGAACGTGGGTCGCAGCCACTTTCCCTCAAACGACGGCAGATCTCTTGGGCAGAATTAGCGAAACCATCCGTCGCATTTATAAAGAAAACCCTTTACTGTAAACTTGAAATTTGTTGTTGCTTTTTATTTTTCTTGTAAACAGTTCTTTAGTACCGTTTTGTAAAGTCTCACGAGTTTCAGCGCCTGTTAGGATTCCCATTGGAAGAAGTTTGAAAGAATTTCCCAACATCGTATTCTTTTCGTGTACAATGACTTTTCATTGGTACGATATCATTTCGCACTTGAACTTTTAGAAATAATTATAATTGTCCTTTTTTATGTACAGTTAATTATGTACAAACACATTAAATGTACCTATTTATAGGATTTACAGTAAACTTAACTAAGCTCATTTACATGATTAACATGATATTGCTAATACAATGTTGTGTTGTATGATATTGTAAATGTTGTTAAACTTATTTAAGCATGTGATTTACAGGCGGTGGAGCGACGCGGTGAGATGATAGTAAGAATTCTGGAACTGAGACAAGTTGGCAGAAATAATGTAGAAGCCGCCAAGAAGTTCTTTGCTTTACAGGTCTGTATTATTTTTACCCTACCATACCTACTTCTTCATAAACTAGTTATAAATGATTTCTGAAACTACATCAATAACTATAAAAGGCTTTGTCTTGGGTGATTGTCCTACAGCCCAAACGGCTGAACGTAAGAATTGGGTGTTTGACAAATAGTCAAATCAGCAACTTTTTTCAAACTTCAAAACGCGATTTATATGAAATTATTCTGAAATGTGACGTCATTAAAGTTCTTTTTTACTTTAATCGATTGTTTAAAATGGTTATTCAACATAAAACTATCAGGGGACGTGGGTATCACGACTTTTGGGAGATCCTTTATTTAAAAATCACTAAAAAATAATTTATTTGAATAGTAGGTAGTCAAATACCCAATATGAAATTTTGAGAGAATATTCCTTAAGCACCCTAGACTAAGTAAGGAAGGATTTTTCGAAATTCCACCCCCAAAGTTACCTCCCAATAAATAAATATTATTTTACTCCCAATAAATACAACTTTTGAGAGTATACGCTGTTTTGTAATATAGGTACGCTGTAGCCTCTAAGCTCTGCACCATACTCTACATCTACACCCTTGAGCCTGTATTTTCTCCTCTGATATAATATCAAGTATACTCATGCCCTCATTGATCCCCACGGAGCGTTTATCTTCCTTTTTGTAATACGCACGGATATTGAGAAAAATACCGCACCAGTGTCTGTTGCTATAGGCCATAGGGAATAGAATTCATCTCAGTAAGCGTATCCCATTTAATACTCTAGTGTGCGTTTTGTGCAGGAATGCAATATCATGTTAGTAAATTAGCTTTGTCTTTTACTTATTTTTTTTATTCGGATAACTTTGTTGCACACATAAAAACTAATATACCTATACAAGAAAATAACAAGTGATGCTGGACAAAACGTATTACTAAATCAATCTCTTAACAACAACCTTTGGTGGAAGGATTTAATTAACCGGTAAATTAAAAGAAGAAAAATCTCGATTTAAAATTTATTTTTTGTATCTTTATAATAGTTAAATTCTGAAATCAATATGGCGTTTTCTTATTATTTATACTCCGTCAAACTTATCTGGCCCGGTGACCAAAAATGGAATTATTTTTTATGGCTGTTCAGTTTTTTTTTAATTTTTTTTTTTACTAAGCTAGCGACGCTGTCACTGGGTCAGATAAGTTTGTGGGACTGTAATAATAATTGTGTCATACGGTTCCCTGTGACTAGTTTGATAATACATCTTCAGTGCACCTAGAGAGCTTTGATGAATGATGTACCTATGTTGATAGATAGACTGCATCTTCACTAATGTACGATAAAATGAGATCAAATATTCCAATAATGCCCTATTTGATAAGGCGTCATTATACATTGAATATCTTACACCTCTGTGAGAAACCTTTCAAGGTAAAAAGCGCCTTAAGTCAATAACGCCCCTCCCACAAAGGCTCACGGGATCTTTGAGGGGAATTATACTCATGCTTTGTCCTCGAGATTAGCGTTAGGTATACATGTAGTAGACACGCGGTGTCGCCAATCTGCACTGTCTATTGAGATTTTTTTTTTTTTTTGCGGGTGGTATCACTATTCACTAGTCATTAGGTACCTGCAATCTTCATTACACGTTCAGTGCTCCGCCAGTCTGCACGCGTTCGTTCGTACTGTGCATTTAAGTGTTCCTTTACAAAAAATAAACATGGGGAAACGTACTCGTGCCGTTTCCGAGGACTATGAATCTATAGCTAATAAAATAAGAAAATTGGAACAAAAATTAATGCGCACACGACGCAGAGATCGACGAAGAACACCGAGATCTTCAAGGCTGTCATCGTCTTCATCATCGGACACATCAAGATCATCATCACGCTCATCACGCTCAAAGTCCGCTTCAGGTTCGCGGTCACCGCTGCCGGACACAATACACATTGAAGGTAGATGAAATCTCATATACCCACAATATACTCGTTTTATACAATACTGCGGTTAACCTATGGGGTTATCACTCTATTGAAAAAACGGCGTCTTTTTATTTACGTTGTACCACAATATGTTCGTTTTAAATCAATACTGCGGTTAACCTATGGGGTTATCACTCTATTGAAAAAACGGCGTCTTTTCATTTACGTTATAATATAGTGATGCGGGTAGTCTGTGGGATTTTCACTTCGCTATAAATGACGTAGTTAAATAAAAGTGATGATGCGGTCATTCTCTGGGAATGTCACTTCATTGCTTACGTATATGACACACCGACTCAAATAAAACGCAATAAATTACTAATGCGGCCAGCCTTAGGGGCTGTCACTTTACTAATTATTGCAGAAGTATAAAGTTGAAGATGCGGTCAGCCTTTGGGGCTGTCACATAACCAAAATATACTATCTATATTTAATTCACCAGGTGTGCCAATACCGGCGACCAGTGCCACTGCCGCCACCGATTGTGAGGCCGCGCCGTTAGCTTCCACCAGTGCTACTGCTGCCGCTGAGCTGCCCTCAGCCAGCGTTGCTCAGGCAGCGCCTGGTACATCAGCTCCTACCACCAGTGATGGAATCGACATGATGCCGTCCCCAGTAGACCCGACAGCGGCTCTGGACCGTGAACTCCTATTAATACTAGGAGAGGATCCTACGCAGGCAAAGTCGTACGGTGAACCGATTCAACCAGACCTTGCCATTCGTCTGCAGCATATAGCTAGGACAGGTTTGCAGAAAGATATCCGTAAGGAGCTCACAGATAAGTATTTACCGCCGGCAAACTGCACTTTGATTGAAGCGCCCTTTCTCAATCCGGAAGTGATTGCTGCTGTCCCCGAGGCGGTGGTTAAAAGAGATAAAGGTATAGAGCTCAGACAAAAGCAACGCTCTTCCACAATATCATGTGTTGCTGAAGCAATCACTCTGCTAATGTCTTCCGAGCCGAAAAATACCGGTCTCATCCAAATCCTGATGGACGCAATTAAGCTTTTATGTGATAGCCAAAACATGGACTCAAATATTAGAAGAAGCTTCGTCCTGAACTGCCTTAAGAAAGACCTCAAAGATCAGTTACAAGCTACAAAAATTGATAAACTTCTCTTTGGCGAAGGCTTGGCTGAAACGTTAAAGGCTGCCAAAGCCATTTCCAAATCCGGAGCTGACATGAAGCCAACATCTATGAAACAAACGCCTGTACAAAAAAAGACGCCACAGAAACATTTAAACTGGCGTGCTCCTCCCCAGAACAACAGGCCGAAAGGGACTCAGAGGACGAAGGCCTACAAGGATCGCCCCGCCAGCTCATCGAAGCCGTCGTCGCGTCAAGCGCAGAATCGCAGCCGCAACCGCCACTAGACATGGTGAGTTACGCCGGTAGGCTTTCATACTTTTATGATCAATGGTCACTCATAACAAGCGACAATTTAATACTTTCTTGGATAGAGGGGTACAAAATACCCTTTTCCCGTCCAGTGAAACAAACAAACGTTCCTGCGACAAGAATGTTTTCTGCCACGGAAAAAATTAAATACGAACTTTCTATTCGTGATCTATTAAAAATAGGAGCTGTCACGGAATGTGAACCTTGCAAGGGTCAATTTCTATCTCCTATATTTTTAGTACCGAAACCTAATGGAAAATATAGGTTTATTCTAAACTTAAAATCATTAAATAAGTTTATTGATACTTCTCACTTCAAGCTTGAAGATTTGCGAACGGCCTTAAAACTTGTTTCTAGAGAATGTTTTATGAGTACGGTAGATCTAAAAGATGCATATTTTTTGATACGCATTCATGATCATTCCAAAAAGTACCTCCGTTTTCAATTTGACAAGAAAATATATGAATTTAATGTTTTACCTTTTGGCCTTAATACTGCCCCTTTTGTTTTTACAAAGATCATGAAACCGGTAATCAGTTTACTGAGATCGTGTGACCATTTATCAACGATATATCTAGATGATACTTTATTGATATCTAATAGTCTAAAATCATGTCTGGAAAACATTAACGACACAACTAGACTTTTCGAAGCCCTAGGCTTCATTATCAACACCGAAAAGAGTAATCTCTCCCCGAATACAACATGTAAATTCCTGGGTTTCATAATTGATTCCCAGAATCTAAAAGTCACCTTACCTCAAGAAAAAGTCTCAAGAATTAAAACTGAAGTCAGTAAATTCCTTAGTATAAAACACTGTAAAGTTAGAGAATTCGCTCGTTTAGTGGGGCTACTTACCTCTGCCTGTCCAGCCGTTAAATACGGCTGGCTTTATACAAAAGAACTGGAGCGATGTAAATATTTAACCCTGAAAGGTGATACTAATTATGACAAACACATGAACATTCCACCGTCAGTATTACCAGATCTTGAGTGGTGGTCTCATACGATGGTTAATGAATGATATTAAACAAAATGAGTTTTGTTTGGAAATCTATAGCGATGCCTCAACTACGGGATGGGGAGCCGCCTGTGGTGGGGAACGCGCTAGTGGGATGTGGACGGCCAGTGAACGTTCTCGACATATCAACTATTTAGAACTCTTAGCTGCCTTTTTTGGTTTGAAAATCTTTGCCAAATCTTTTCACGACTGTCAAATACTTTTACGGATTGATAATACTACGGCGATTTCATATATAAATCGCATGGGAGGCGTCCAGTTCCCTCATCTCACAAACGTTACTAGAGAACTCTGGCAGTGGTGTGAAGCACGTAATCTAGACGTCTTCGCGTCATACATTAGCTCAGTCGATAATAATGTTGCGGATACAGAATCGCGACGTGTCCATCCAGATATTGAATGGGAGCTGTCAGATATTGCTTTTGAAAAAATTGTGCAACGTTTTGGAAATCCTGAAATTGACATATTTGCGAGTAGGCTGAACAAGAAATGTGCTAAATACATATCATGGCACAGAGACCCAGACGCTTTTATAATAGATGCGTTTACAATGCCGTGGTCAGATCTTTATTTCTATAGTTTTCCACCATTTGCCGTTATATTGAAGGCACTGAGGAAAATTATTAATGACAAGGCTAAGGGAATCATGGTAGTCCCATTTTGGCCCACGCAACCATGGTACCCCTTATTTAAAAGTCTATTAATTTCTAAACCGCTGGTCTTACAGCCCTCTGACACTTTGATTATCTCCCATTCCAGCAATCGAGATGTGCATCGGAAGATTACCCTGGTTGCCGGGATGTTATCAGGACGTCACTCTTGAGAAGAGGTGTACCCCCAGCTTCCTTTCCTATAATGTTGGCATCACTTTCTGAAAACTCAGTAAAGCAGTACGACACATGCTTAAAAAAGTGGTTCATATTTTGCAAATCGAATAAAATCAATTTTTACTTGGGATCTGTACAAAGTATAATAATGTTTTTAACACAATTGTATGAGTGTGGTGCAAAATATGGAACTTTAAATAGTTGTAGATCAGCTCTTTCTCTCATTCTCGGCCAAGAATTGACCAATAATGATCATATCAAGCGTTTCCTTAAGGGGGTGTTCAGATTGCGTCCACCGTTGCCCAAGTATAACACCACATGGGACACATCTATTGTACTTAATTTCTTAGCAAGTTGGTACCCCAACGAAACCTTAACTTTAGAAAATTTATCAAAAAAATTGGCAACTTTACTTGCTCTAGCAACAGCACATAGAGTACAAACAATCGCTAAGATTAATATAAAAAATATAGAAATTCTACAAAATAAAATAAGCATAAAAATCCCAGACTTGATAAAATCCTCCCGTCCTGGAACAGCTCAGCCAGTGTTGATTCTTCCTACTTTTCATGAGCGGCCAGATATTTGTCCTGTTGTTACATTGCGCTGTTATCTAGATGTAACGCAATCTTTGCGTTGTGATAATAATCTTTTTATAAGTATTAGGAAACCTCATAAATCCATCACATGTCAGACTTTGAGCAGATGGATTAAAACAACTCTAAGTAGTTGTGGAATAGATGTGTCCATTTTTACCGCCCATAGCACAAGACATGCTGCTACTTCCAAAGCTCATAGTCTGGGGGTTAATTTAGACCTTATCAGAAAAACTGCAGGATGGAGCGGTAGCTCCCAAACATTTGGAAAATTTTATAATAGAATTATTGTAACTCAAAATGCTAATCGTGATGTCTCTTTCGCAAGAGGTATTATGAGTGATTCACTATGATTAAAAAAAAAAAAAAAAAAAGACTTATTTGATGTTAATTTATTACAATGTATACTTAACTTGATTATAATGTATGTAATAAGCTAAAATATATGATGATTCATTTGTTGCTAGATAAATAAATCTATTGTTTCTTTGAAAGTTGATATTTTCACTCTCAACATCTACATGTATACCTAACGCTAATCTCGAGGACAAAGCATGAGTATAATTAATGATTAAACGAACTTACCTGTACGTGAAGTTCTATCATAATTATACGAAGGCTTTGTCCGAAGAGATTAGCAACCCACCCACCCCATTTAACATTTCCCGAATAATGAGACTATTTAACTTCATACATACCTACTTACCTTGTTAAATCTGCCTACCTTATATATTTTACAGTATATACATTCAAATATCAACTTTGACAAAGAATAATAATTGCTACATGCTCTAAACTAAATGAAGATTGCAGGTACCTAATGACTAGTGAATAGTGATACCACCCGCAAAAAAAAAAAAAAATCTCAATAGACAGTGCAGATTGGCGACACCGCGTGTCTACTACATGTATACCTAACGCTAATCTCTTCGGACAAAGCCTTCGTATAATTATGATAGAACTTCACGTACAGGTAAGTTCGTTTAATCATTAAATTTATTCATCGGTGTTTGCATCCTCTAAATTGCCATTTAATTTTATTATACCTACCTACCTCAAGTACCTACTTCGGGTACTTGAGGAAGGCAGGTGTAATATAATGTACGGCTTCATGTACGGCTGGGATTGGTCTTTATATTTTTATGCATGTTGAGTTATTATTTTGGATCTAATATGTTCAGCTGTGAATTAAACCACAGCTTTTTATTATTTAGCTTATTTTTTGAATTTGCAAGAAATAAAGAAAAATACAAAAAAATTTTTTACTTGCATTGCAGCTTGGATTTTTCATAGTCCACTTCAATATTGAGTAATATAATGAGTTTTAATTTATCTTGAATTTACTTACTCGTTTAAAAAAAAAACAGGTAATTTTCCTTGCTCCGTTGACCCGAATACTGCTCGTAACCTAACAGAAAGTTGAAAGAGCTCACTCCAGGCAACCCTATTGTTCCCGGCCTAGATCACGCCGCGGGAATGCGAACGCAATCTAGACTAGCATTGTTGGGATGTGCACTTCCAGTCCTCGTCCCTAGCTATGCATTGTGGAAGTCCTGCCGTATTTCCGTGGTCGATTCGTGCAATGCGTCTAGATAATCTGCATTGCTTATCAGAAAATTGTTGCAACTAGTATGACGTTTTGCTACGACTTTTTCCTGATTTAATTTTTACTATCAAGTTTAGCAGAGTTTTTGAAAATAAATCAAAAATATTTCTTTCTTGTAGGCTGGCCACTTTACCACCTATTCGGATAGCAGATGCGAAGAGCCGGCGAGAAACCTAGCAGTTACTCTTTTCGAAAAATGTTTCTTTAATAATTATGATGCATCGGCTCGATCCTTAATACACGTAACGCACAAAAAGAACATGATGGTCAAATAAGCATACCTACCTGTTTGCCTAAAATCTAAATTATAGTTGGTCTGCGCTCAGAAAGAATGCAAACATCTTGAACATTGGTTGTGAGATCGACGTTTTTTTATATAATTTGTGCCTAAAAGGGTCGTCACATGTTCCGTTCAATTACCCCATATTGGTTTAATGGTATCTAATAAAGTATTCTAGGTTAGCTAACGACGATATAACTAGATGAAAGCCTTAAACTCTAATAGTCAATTCAAAGTAGACCGTATGACTCATGAAGAAATATTACGTATAGTTTAACCAAACCGACTTAACTACGTCGTCCATCGTTTCCAATGATTTGAAATTACAACTGAAACGATTTTACTTTTTAACAGTAGGTGACAAAAGCATTTTCGAGCAGACAAGTACTGATAAGTTTTTACAGGACGCACGCCACATAGTTCAACTAGTGGAAATCGTCAAACGCCCTGGTCAAACCTTGGGCTTGTATATCAGAGAAGGAGACGGTGGTGCGAGGACGGATGGTGTGTTCATATCACGGATAGCCCTCGAATCAGCGGTGTATAACAGCGGCTGTTTGAAGGTCGGAGATGAAATCTTGGCTGTGAACCTGGTGGATGTCCGAAGAATGTCACTGGATGACGTGGTTATCATCATGTCAATACCACGGCGGTTACTGCTTTGTACCAGGCAGAGGAAAGGTAAAGCATAATTTTAATGAAACCTCGAAATTTTCATGTCATATCTTGCTTGAAGTCTATCCGATCGTGGTTTGGTTGAAAACCTTACTGTTCTTGTAGCGTTTCCATATTTTAAATTTGTAATGTATTTTTAACCTACTTTTCATTTTCATCAAGATAAAGACCATGATTTTATAACTAAATAAGAAGTTATTTCAAATCGTTGTCCACAGATGTCACAGATAAAGTTTAAGTATAGGTCATCCTTAAACTGCAAAGCCTACTATGAAATCGTGTATTTAGATATTTTATGTCATTATTTCTAGGAAAATCAGGACCTGGATCACCGTCACTACCGCGGACTGAACACAAACCTCCACCGGTAGTCGTTTTGAAACGGGATTGTCGAGATGATGACGATCGGGATCGCGATCGATTGGACGGACTTTATTCACAGTAATATCCAAATCCATACTTAACTAATATTATAAATGCGGTAGAAGTCTGTCTGCTGCGCTTTCACAAGCCAACTATTCCACCGGTTTTAATGAAATTTCTTACAGGAATAGGGTGCTGGGAAAGGATCTTAATCTATCTCGGAAAATTAAGGATTTCCCATGGGGGATACTTTACAAACAGGAATCCACGCGGACGAAGTCGCTAGCATCTAGAAACTCGTATACCTATTTACTATTTTTTACAGAAAACCTATGAGTAAAAGAAATAAAGAGCAAAGAGTTGTTAATAGACAAAGAATCCTAAATCAAAATAAATCAAAAATACATTTTTGGAAGCCTGCAATTTTTTTTTCAGACACGGGACTCTCCGTTCAACGGGGGGTCCCGGTAGCACAGTGAGACCAGTTGGTGATGGAAGGGAAGAGAGGAGTCGTATGCAGCTTGGCGCTCTGTCACCGGATTCAAACCCACTGGACCTTTATTATAATTCTAGACCACCTTCGGACCATTCAACATGGAGGTATTTATTTTTATAAACAACACACTTCCTATTACAAACTCTTATTAGTAGGATAAGAATTGTCACGTCATCTCCGAACTACGTTGTTGTCATCACTGGTCCTGACATCATCAAGATAGGTTCATACCTAGATATCCAAACCGCGGTCGATTATTTAGCTCGTCAGCTGCACGCTGAGTGCTTAGGCTGTTTTTTTTTTAACCACTACAAGTTAGCCCTTGACTGCGATCTCACCTGATGGTAAGTGAAGATGCAGTCTAAGATGGTAGGCGGGCTAACCTGTAAGGGGCATGGCAGTTATATTAAACCCATACCCCTATTCGGTTTCTACACGGCATCGTACCGGAACGCGAAATCGCTTGGCGGCACGTCTTTGCCGGTAGGGTGGTAACTAGCCACGGCCGAAGCCTCCCACCAGGCAAAATATATTACAAAAGTAGGCGTTGCTTAACTCTTGTACTTAAAATATCTTTATGTAAAACAAAAATAGTGACGAAATCACGTTTCTTTATTAGATCACACTGTAAACTGTTAATTTTTTAGTTCTTTTAATGTCTAAACTTTAACTTTTAACTTTTTTAACTCTTTTAACTTTTGGTTGTCCAAATAAATAAATAAATATATCAAAATGAATTTCAAGCGCAGTTTCGAGGCCCTATTTATTACGTTTCATCTATTGCTCTGTATGTAAAAATCATGGGTTATGTGCGACGGCCTTTGTGCACGTCTGTTGTATATTATAAAGTTAATTATGTTTTATTGCTGCCTCGTTGGTCTAGTTGTTAGCATGTTCAACTGCGACCGACGAGGTCTCGGGTTTGAGTCCCCGGGTCGGGCCATAACAAGTATTGGGGTTTTCTTACAAGAAATTCTCAGTACTAGCCCGGAGTTAGGAAGCTGGCGGTGTTTCACCCCCGTGCCTCGTCGATCCTGCGCCTGATCTCTCTCCGGTCGTGTCGGATTTTCCGTGTCATCGGGCTATGAGAGTAAAGGAACTGAGAGTGAACTTGTTTTTGTGCGTACACTTGTGCACTATAATATCTCCTGCGCAGATGGCTAATCTCTCTGGAGATTGGCCGCTGTGGCCGAAATTTGGTCGGGAGGACATTATTTAGTTAATATTATGTTTTCAGTTATAGACCGCCACCGCCGGTGATAACGGAGCAACCAAAGTCACAAGCGACACATTTTGTGCCGTACGAAAGATCGTATCCCAACACGCTGGAAAGTCTTGCGGAAAAAGTGCACTCCTTCTATCCATCCGAAAGCGCAAGGTACAATACTTATCAAGAAATGTAGGTTTATATAATTAAATAAACACCACAGCTACACTACCTACCATTTGCTGACCACCTTAAAATATATCTAAAATATAATAAAACTACCTACCCTACCCATACCTACCTACCTACCTACCTTGAAAAATGAAATGTCCACCTTAAAATATGTCTGAAATATAATAAAACTACCAAGAAATAACATTTACCTGTTTAATAAAAAAAACCTTAATGTTCACAAAGACCAAAGACTAACGCAAATACCTAGACCTAACGAAAACTATAGTTGAACAAAACCTTCGATTTTACTCTTATCAATTGGTAGGTATTGTTTTACATAACATATAATATTATGACATCGTATATAAGGAAGGTATCTAGGTGTATTACTATTATATACTAAACCCTTTCAGTATGTACGTAAAAATGATGATTGTCGGTTTGTTACAGCTCTCGTTTCGGAGGAAGAGTGCCTCGGTCTGGCTCAGAGCAACAGCTACCGCGGGCTGAGACACACTCAGATTTCGGTAGACACTCATTATTACGGTCAAGTTTGAAAGCTTCCACCGCAGGACCGGGTGGTGGTAAGTAATCTGACAAAAAACCGCGTGGATTAATTGAACGAATCAAAAAAAAAAATTTTTTTTCACGAATCAGAAATTTCTCCACGAAAAAGTATCCTGTGTCAGGCTCCGGGATGTAACCTAACTCTGTACCATTTCGTCAAAATCCGTTGAAAAGATAGACCGGGAAAGCGTAGCAGACAGACGGACACCCTTTCGCATTGATAATAATATTAGTAAGTAAGCATATTATTAATATTATTCTAGGCCTTCTGTGCCCACGGGATAACAATGATGGGTAAACTGATATTCTAAACCGATTTGATAGGTTACAAATAATCCGAAGTAATTGTCATCTGGTTAGGTCTTTTGGACATAAACAATCTTATTTAAACATGATTTCACCAAACTTTTATAGCCTGATCGAAAATATTTTACTTTATTTACATCATGTTATTGTTACAGCTTCGAGTTTATCAAGATATGGACAACGTTACGGGGGTGTGGGTATGCCAGGATCAGGTTTACCGGGCAGCAGCCTTACCGCGTCTGGCCTCGGAGGAACCGGGCTTGGATCTGGACTTCCTTCAGGCCTATCAACTACTGGATTAAGTGGCTTAACAGGCTCAAGCTTAGTGGGCTCAGGTTTAACGAGTTCTAGACTTGGTACTGGATTGACGGGAACCGGATTGAGTTCAGACCTAGGAGGAGGCTATGGAACAACCGGCTTAGGACTTCCATCATACGGCAGCAAATTCGGAACAACAAGAAGAAATCGTAGCTTGGACTATTCTTCAGACACAGAGGCAACGGCGCCTACAAGAACGCCTTATTATTCAGGGCTAAGTGGTTACAGAAGTAGCACGTTAGGAAGGGACATAGGTTCGAAGTTCAACTCCTTACCAAGGGACGTCCGAGGAACGGGTCAAAGGTGAGGCCAATTTTTTAAAATCACGAATTATATTAATTGGTGCCATTAATTTTATTATCTGTTGCATCCAGATTGGGATTATCCAGACGAGCGGGAAGTGTCCTTCAAGATGAACCAGAACCGTTGTCTTCGCGGTTAGACTTACGTTCTTCCAGAGGTAAGTTTCCCATATCCCATACCTATCTTGCTTTCTATCTTCTTGATGATTATTTTGGATCCGTAATTTTTTAAATGACCTCTGGCAAAAAAGTATGACGAGAAATCTGGATGCTCGAAAAATTTTTAACTGTGTGCAAATTAATTAACTAGTATCAAAATGTTATTTTTAGCTGTTTTGAACTCCTAAATCTATTGAGTGGCCGAATGTATTTCTTCCACTATAACCGGTCAAATAAATTATTTGTCAGTGATTATTAAATAGAGGATCTCCTAAAACTCATAATATACATGTCCCTGTTAGTTTTATGTTGGATAACCATTTTAAACTAGTAAAGTGAGTCGAACTTTAATCATTTGATGACGTCACAATTTAGTATTTCATACAAAATCCCACACTAAACGCGCATTTTGACGTTTGAAAAAAGTGATTTGACTAGCTGTCGAATACAATTGGGGCAGCAAAAATGTCGGTTGTAGGACATTTAGAGGAATTTATGTCTTTAAAATTTGTATATTACGTGAAGCGTTGTGTTCAGGTCGACTGCCCTCCTCTCCCTCAGTGTTCACGTCGGATGAGTACCGCGCGTGGCTCTCCCGCGCTCCCTCCACCAGCGCGCTGTACGAAACCCTGCGCCCCAGGCTCCCTACGCACTATTCTGCTGAGAACATACATGATGCGCTCAAGAATGTAAGTATGCTTAGTAAATTCTTATCGAGAAGGGAGAGTAGTAACCTATTCAAAGCAACTGCTAACACATTTCAATGATGTACCTATGTCAGTGTTGTCATTCGCTAGTAATACTGCTGTGAATTCTTTATATAATAAAGTAATCACACGAAAAGGGAGAGTCTTGAATTATTCATCATTGACCTGGGAATCGCGAAAAAACTAGTAGACAACTTTTTTCCAGTGATTGAGTCTTTCTCCCACTTTTAGGCGTAGTTTCGTAAAATATACCTACATTAATGGAAAAGGTGACTGACTGACTGAACTGATTTATCAATGCACAGCTTCAGCCAATTAACGGATCGAGCAGTAATTTGGCATACAGATGACGTAGGCATCCCCTACGAAAGGATTTTTGAAAATTCAATCCCTAAGGGGTTAAAATAGGGCTTCAAATTTGCACAAAAATCGACCCTAACGTGAGGGAAACCGCGGGCAAAAGCTAGTTTAAACTATTTTTTTTCTTTCATTTTAAGATGGAAAGCGGCAGTCGCTTCGGCTCATCCCTCGGCCTAGCCAGCCGCAGTCGCATAGAGAGACCGCGTCACTTGCCCGCGAGGTCTCTGTCTTCACAACAGCTGGGGCCCACTGCCAGCGGCTCGCCGTCTGCTCGTCGTGTGAGACAACTGCTGGAACTGGGCTCCAAGTTCACTTGTCCGAACCCCAGTCCTGTGCCGACGCCGGGCTCGCGACACCAACGGCATCTGGACATTAATCCTAATGGTAACTACATTTTTATCATTGGGCAGCCACTACCACTAGCCAGTACAGCCCATTAACGTTCCACTGCTGGACACAGGCCTCCACTCTTATAGGAGAGAGGAAATTAGAGCTTAGACCCACGACGCCGCTCCAATGCGGGTTGGCGGGCTTTAACGACTATTATCATGTTAGTGATAATAATCGGGACCGGAGCACGGGGGTGAAACGCAGCCAACTTCCTAACTCCGGGCTAGTGGACAGCGGGAGATCTTAAAAGAAAGATAAAGGACTATTATACTTTGGAAAGGAAATGTTTAGATTGTGGAATAATCTCACACGTTGTTTCGTCTTCTATTAGGTATATTTTGAGTCGAAATTGTTACATCTAAAACCTTTCTGTGTGTTTATTTCCTTATCATCTCTTATGTTTTCGGAGTAATTTCTTGTGATCCACAAAATCTCACACAATATACAAATGTTTAAGGGCCACTCAATATAAGTATACTTCAGTATGAGATCCAATTATGAGTTAGGCAAATATTACGATTTCAAATATTTTGTCTTCAGAGTTCCTAAAATACAAAGTGGAGAAGCCAGGCACGGGTGGTTTATCCACATCCATGACGGGTCTGTCCCGCATCTCGGGCGGAGTATCTGGGATGCTGTGGGTGCACCTTCTCGCCGGCCGAGGGTTGCGGCCATCTCCTACGGGGTCCTCGCCAGGGTCTCCACCCTCGGGGCCTCTAGCACCCCCTCAACCACCCGTGGCGCCCCGAGACTTGTACTGCGTTCTGGAGTGCGACCGGGTTCATAAGGCTCGAACTGTTGTAAGTTGTCGAAAGAAGCTATTGTTCTTATTAATTCATTTTTCCATTTTTACAATGTTTACTTTAGTTCGCTAACTTTCGTTATCGTAATTAACCAGCAGACGACCACTGTCAACTGAAAATAAGTCTCAGGGACTTTCAAATGTTTGCACCTGGATCTAGCAGCTTCCTGCGAGGCAGGCAGACAGTTGATGGTCTAAGCTCAGTTCCTAGCTATTTTAGGATAAGGAAAAGGAACATTTTTTTCATCCATAAAACTATTTGGGTTCTCAGGTCCGCACCGGCGAACTGCAGTTCGATTGGGACGAGTCCTTCGAATTGGAGCTTGTAGATAACCGGCAGTTGGATGTTTTGGTGTACTCGTGGGACCCCCAGCACCGGCATAAACTCTGTTTCCGAGGGGCGGTGACTCTGCCTGACTTACTGTCCCGCTCAGCGTCACACCAACTTGCGATAAAAGTAAGGGCAATAACGACACACTTTTCTGTATAAAACCAACTTCTTAGCAAAATGATCAGGTTCTTCAAGCTTGCGAAATTCACTATTTGTAAAAAAAAAACAAATAACTTGCTAAACACAGAAAAGGATAAAAATTATGCAAATCGTTGACCAAAAACATATCAGACTCAGGATTTTATCAAATGACCTGACAGGTGTAGTTTTATAGAGTTGAAATAAAACCAGAATTGAAACTCATCTTTACAGGACAGGATTACGTCACATCGAATCGATTCAGATCCTCATTTTTTTCCTTTTATAATATGTTACTGATTAGATTTTTGATAACAATCGACTTTATTTATGAAGAAGTTTTGATCGATTTGACATATTGATAAATTTATCTTTGCTCAATTTTTTTTAATGTCTTATAAACATACCCAAGCGTTTAAATGATTAAGTGTATAAATGTATGTTAAACCATCCATCGCGAAAGATATGTGGTGTTAAAGGATAATCAAGAGAACTTGTTGCAGCTTCGTGACTATTTTGAAAAGGAAATTCGTACTGGTAATCACTAGATGAGTATACGAGTTACGAAATATTGGATAAAGGGGAATGTCGCTTCACTATTGTAAAAAAATATCTGCGTCTATGAAGTATTGCATTTTTTTGTCGATGGTTGCCTGTCACTCATTATGAAACTTCATAGGTTTATGTTATGGTTAGGCTTATGTCAAAAGTAAAGTAAATGGTTGGATATTCATTTCGACGTTTGTCCCAGATGGAGCCTCGAGGCACGTTATACATGCGCGTCCGTCACACGGAGCCGCATGAGCTGTTCCGACGAAGACCAGCGGCGCCCCGGCTCGCACCGCCACCCTTATTCGGCGCTGAGTTAGAAACGGTTGTAGCACGTGAGCTAAGACCACCTCACGCAGCTCCAGTTCCTCTGGTTGTGAGACGCTGCGTTGAGGAGATTGAGAGACGTGGATTGGATATTATTGGTAAGCATTTACTCAAAAATTACGAACTAAAACTTGCAAAACAGTCGATCTTTATATTGTTTACGAGTCTTAACTAATTCTAACAGTACCTATTGCAATTTTCGTAAGGATCTCTAATTTTTTTAATATAAAATATAGCCTATGATACTCGCTGATAATGTACCTTTCTATAAGTGAAAGATTTATTAAAATCGGTTGAGTAGTTTTTGAGTTTATCCATTACAAACAAACAATCAAATCTTTCCTGTTTATAATATTAGTTTGGATGCTTTCGAAATTGAAATTCGAATTGAATTGAATTTCTAGTAATTTTAAATAATACTTAATAATAAGAAGTAAAAGTAATATACAATAGGAACTTGGAAGTTGTAAGAGGAGAATTAATAAGGCTACGCAAATGAAGATCTTGAATACACTCATACATTTTAAATTTAGTTTTGGTCCCACACACTGATCAATTTCATCTTTTGCGTAAAAATAGAGGCATTTTTGAGAAAAATTACTTTTAAATAGGTATATACCAATCACATGATCAAACATGTCCTTTGTCCTTTCAAAGGCCTCTATCGGTTATGTGGCTCTGCGAACAAGAAACGTATTCTACGAGAAGCATTCGAACGCAACGCAAGAGGAGTTGAGCTCACTCCTGATTCGGTCCCTGACATCAATGTCATAACCGGAGTCCTAAAAGACTACTTGACTGAACTGCCACAGCCACTGTTCAGCCGCTGCTTGTATCAGATGACATTGGATGCTCTTGGTAAGTAAAATTGGATGAGTCTTTTTTCCTTGGAATTGGTTGGAATTTCAATCACTAAACTTGTTTAAACACGTTCTCATAAATTTTCAACACATTGGCTAATTAATTATTATGAAATAGAATTCGAGATGAGGAGTAACTATTAAGATTTTTATTCTCATTTATTTAAAGAATTTGAACAGTTTGAGAACATTTGGAAAATACGAGTATAGGTTGAGCCGTCTCTAGATAATACTGCACCAAAAGTTCCCGGTAATTTTTATTTATACCTTTACAGGAGTGTGCTTACCCGATGACAAAGAAGGCAACGCACGTCTAATGGCCTCAATAGTGGAGTGTTTACCGCGCGCTGCAAGAGCTACGCTGGTCTTCCTTCTCGACCATTTAGCTCTCGTAGTAGCTGCGCAAGATCGTAACAAAATGTCTCCACAACATCTAGCTGTAGCAATGGCTCCACCACTAATGCTTCATTCCCAGCCGCCTACAGAGCTTGAGTATCAACGTCCAATACATGTCCTTCAATGCCTCCTCCAGATTTGGCCTCCGCCAAAACGTTCAGGTAATGCCTTCGTCTATGTTGTCGCTTTTGTATTTTCAGTTTTGTTTTAATAAATGTTGTGATAACTCTCAATAATCTCTTACATTACCATCTGTAACATTTGACTCTCCATATCAAATTCAATTTTTACTCACATAAGTTACTGATATATTATTGAAATAATCATAAAATCCCTGCTATAGAATCAAACTCAGCCTCATGTTTTCTGTTGCAAAATAGAAGCAAAAAAACTTATGCCTATTTTACACGTTGATAAGATTTTTCAGAGCAAACATTAATCCAGATTGTAATCCAATAAAAGCTGAATTTGATTAAATATCAAGATTTTAACTATGAAACACTTTAAAATCTCTGAAATAAAATTAATATAATACTAACAAAGCCTTTATTGATGAGAAAAGAAAGGATTTTAACATACTTCTTAGCAAGACTATTTCTAATTGGCACTTTTTCACATCATAAACTGCATATTATCTTATTGCTTAATCACTGTAATGTTTCCTCAATTAGGATAGCGATACAATAATGCTGTATTGGATCATTATCCTTCTTTTTACTTCTGAAACAAAAATCGTTACATCATCATTAAAGTCTAGTCATTCTTTCGTCTTAATATTTATTCTAAATTTTTATAATTTACTTAGACATATTTACTTAGAGATTTAAAATCAAATATTAATTCCTAGTAATTCTAGAAGAAAATAACTGGAATGGAAATTGGAATCGCATAATATGTTTTAATTTAAAAGTAGCAATACTAGATTTTCAAAATCCTTTCTCATCTCTCTGTGCGATTTCAGATAGGGCGTAATTTCAGCATGACTACGCTCATTTTTTTACATACACATTTTGCCGGTACGATGAGCCGAAGCAGCGCTCGCAGCTTGTAATGTGTATTATATATAATGAAGACATTTTCGCTGGATTGTCTGCAATGTCACTACGGCACATATTTCATAATCATGATCAGCATCTGGCAGATCAGCATCAGTTTAACCAGTCATTAGTGTTCAGCTAATGAGTGGTTACATACCACTTTTCGAGAGCACGCCACTTGTTTAATATCACTACCTTCCATTATCTTCTACGAAACTAAATCCCATCACCTTCTCAAGGTCGTCGTTCTTGTCGGTCGTGCGTGTTGAAAGTCATCCCCTTTCCAGAGTCCAGAACATACCCAATTTGCTTTCACTTCTATGATTACTCTGGCTCCTGCCACTTCAGCTTGCGAAGAATAATTTGGGCGGTTTGGCTCTCGCACTGATTTACAAGCATTCGAAAACGAGTGTATACGCGCTGTCATTACGTTCAATCCTAAAACGCACTGTCTCATTCATTTTAACTTGTAGTTGTGTTTTCTTTGCTGTTTGCATGTCCTGTCGTGTTGCTGTTGCTGATTTAACTAAGCGGTACCTTAACGCATGTATGTTTGTAGACAGTTCGGCGCGGCGAGCCAGCAACCGGGCCGCGTGGAAACAGAGTCAGTGCGTCGCCAGTGGCCTCAGCCACCCTCCCCCAAGGTTAAGAGATTTCTTAAACTTAAAGATCTCCCCCCACCACACATGACCGTGATGTGACCGTGATCAGACCGTCACATGCATGAAAATTTATGTCCTTTAGAGCCAATATGAACATTTTGAAAGGTCTACCATGAACTTTTCTTTGTCTGACCTGCTCAAATTGAATATTTTCAAATTCAATTAATCACATTCTATCGATAAAGTGGTTATATGTTTTTTTAGGTAAAAGAGTTCATGGTTTAAAACAATTCTGAGCCCAGTAAAAGTTTACAATGAAAAAAAAACATGACACTGTGGTTACGTTGATCTGCTAAAGTTATACTTACGGAGATGTCTAATGACGGCATTAGCATAACTTATTACGGCAGATCTACGGCAACGCTCGTGTCATATTAGTTAATTTGAAAAGTTACACCAGTAACTCTGCTATTTAATGTTGCTTCCCGTATATAAATATTGGATGTGCTATTTATGCATGTTGCGGTACGATCGAGGCCATGACGCGATATTGTGTAGTCGGTGGAAAGCTTTATTCGTCATAGTCTAGGCTTTACCTCTCGATTGCTGTTGACTATTGAGCCGTGTCGAACTGTTATCTTCTTGATATTTACGTCTACTGTGATACTGTCTATCATTGGCTGGGCACTCATTGGCAACCATCGTCTGAACATCAAGCTTCTCTTTCAGCTATATCGTCAAAAGGAGCTCTTTTCAATTCAAGGGCTATAAAATGATCGAATGCTTCCATTTGGATGCCCGAGTCAGTTTGAAAATGCCTCATGAAGCAAAACATTGGATAGCTACTGAAAAGAAGAGACTTAGGCGGTAGTGACCAATGAACGTCCAGCTTATAACATTTTGCTTTGTGTGTTTCAGTTACCCTGTTAGATAAATTTCGTACTTCATTTATTTCACTCAATGTTAACTTTAGTTCCTGTGGTAGCTTATATCCTTATCGTGGAATAACATTTGGTGACAATACCAGAAATACTCTCTATACAATAATAATAATTTCACAAAATAATGTACATGCTCTTAACGCAAAACCACATTGCAATCATTCACTGAGACAACAATTGTTGGTGCAGTTTTAAACTTTACGCTATGATCATACATTTTTGCCAAACACCATAATTATAATTACTATTGGTAGCACAAAATCAAATTAATCCGTTCGTACACTCTCTACACACTTAATAATGTAATCCTAAAATTCGTGAATAAATTAAAGATTTGAATAAAACCAAAAGGAGAACCTGATTCAAGATGATGGCCAATTTTAGGTAACTGCCTTTAAATTTTTCTATTTTTCACATAAAATATGGAAAAAATCATTTCTATTCGCAAAAATCATAGGGAACAATATGACAAGGCATTACGTCGATGAAGCGATTTATTTTATAACGATGAAGGTACAGAATAGTAAGTTGTGGAGAAATCGCAGGGAGTTTTTAGCCCAGTCCAAGGACAGTGCAGACTAGATCATACAAAGTCATTCGGAAAAGGTATTCTAACTAAAAATGGAATCATGTTATATCTGTCGTCGTATTATTTTTACTTTGAGATAGAAGTTGATGTCTTTATCAGAATAATTGACACTAAAATTTGAAAAGATCAGCATTCATCAGGTCATTTACAGGTATTATTTTTATACTATGAGCTATGTTATCTTTTGTGAACCTGTCAACATAACCTGGAGGTGGGCGATAATAGCTGTGTTAGAACAGTTTTTAACTAACGCAGCTGTTATCGTTCCATAGTAATTAAGGAACCTTTGTAAACATCCTGAATTAGTAAATTATATGAAAATAAATACTGCCTGTTAGGAATTCCTACCTAGTAGTAGGCTAGTGTAGAAGGAGCTGTATAGATTAGGAGGAGGTACATGTGGTCGGTATGTCGCAGGCCGAGCTCCGCCCTCAGCCAGTCCATATCGGCATCAAGCGGCAGCATCAGCAGCATCTCCGCCGCCAGCTCTCTCGGCTCGGCACGCGGCCGACCGCTCGCCGCCCGCACATGTAAGTTTTTTTTGAAAAATCAAAGTTTTAGCGCGATAATCTCCACTTATCTCAGATAACCGTGACCCACAGACAAGTGATGTTTAGTCGTAAATTCAACTAGTAACAGCCGCGTAAACAGAGAAGTATTATTATATGAACGGCCACCTTTTTTTAGGCGAAAGTAAGACGAACTAAAGATTTAAAATGGCCGCCTAACATCGTCTTTTGACAGACGACAACATGACGATTCGAGACTATTGTAATAGTTTGAGTAGAGAGAGATGAACGATATTTTGATGATTAAATAAAATCCCGGCTGACTTTGTTATATGTTTCTTCTCAGACCAGGGCGCATTTGGAACCCTCGTAGCTTTTTTAAAGACGCTGTAATTATCGCCATCACATCTATAATATTTAGTTGCTAAATTCAGAAATTATCTACTAAATGCGCTACCAGAGAATGCTAAATGTATATATACGTACCTACTTGAATGTGTCCTAGGATATTATTTAGGTTTGTTTTGTTGTCCAGGTTCTCTCATCAGCCAGGGCAGGCCAATATCGTCCGCAGTCGCCTCTGCGCGGCCCTCTGCCCGCACCGCCTCGCTCCCGGCAGGTGACAGTGTCGTCACCCGGCTCGCCCAGTAGCAGCTCGGGCAGCCACAGCCCAGCAGACACTATCAAGCACGGGGGCTCCGTGTCGTCCATCCTGCGCCAACCAGAGCGAGCAAGCTCGCCGCGCATGTCGCCGCGCCAATCCCCGCGCGCTTCCCCTCGCGATTCCCCTCGCAGCACTCCGCGGGACTTAACTCCTCGAGAGTCGACTCCTCGGGAGGGGGGTTCGCGCGAGTCGCCCCGCTCCGCTATCCCTGGTACGTCAGCAGGTTTGGCCGTGACGCTGAACTCTAGTAATAGCGGCGCGTTGAGTCCACGATATAGCTCTACCAACCCGTTCCTGCAACATTATGACGAGGAAGAGGAAGCGGAGGCGTGGCGCGCCGCTGACATATTCTCCTCGTCCACGCACACATAGGTGTATCGCTCGCAGGACTCTAAGTCGAGGTAGCCTGCTCTAGGTATTCTTAATCAATGTAACTGCGCTCACTGACAGGAGTTGTGGTGGCGTCGGAGCGGAATTTTTGGCGCATTTTGTTCTGTAGAGTTCTCCAACTTCGACAGAATTCGAGCATCGAAACACGGTTGAGGTAAAATTGACCCTGTGTTAAAGATCATGTTAGTCGATCTACAGCAAGAGCGTCAAGGGAAACCGTAATAAAAATCAATGCTAAATGCATGATCTTAAATCACATACTTGATCCATTTTACTCTGACGTTATTGTGTTTCTACCCTCGAAATCTATCAACGTTGGTGGGATGAACCGTCTCATAATAACTCTACTGTTTGAGGTGACTGATAATATGTTGAATGAAAGAAACAGATTATTATAATTTCGGTTACAGCTACTTGCCCCCGTGACGACGCTGCCCTGACTTCGCCTCGACTAAGGAGCGAGCCATACGCCAGTGCTCATAGCGAATTGAGATTTTCTAGTCAATTTTTTTAATCGAATCGAAAGAGTGCTACGATTCTGCTGTATATTATGTTGTTTGGCGAACGTGGTGCGCGTTCGTGAAATGTTTGTTATATATAGAACGAGTTACGATGTATATTATTGTGAGAATGTTTACCTTCTGACGCGCGAGGCAGAGGCCTCGCCGGCGCCGGCGCCCCGCCCCGTAGACGCTATAGGTAGTGTTTATCGTATTGTATTGTACATTGTATATAATTGAATACGTATATGTTGGTACTTTCCAATTTCGTACCGTTCGGGCGGGACTTCGGCGTACGGCCCTAGCGCTACACACATCATCCCACATATCAGAGGCTCGTGGACACAGTCGACACTCTATTCGGCTTGTTTAGCATTTCGTGGAGATCTTTGACTTATCGTCGCGCTTAATGGCTGCGATACTGAGTGCCTAGTGGGAGATTTTCCCCATTCGATCGCGACGACTACGGTTTACATGGCACTGCCAAGCGCTTTATGACAGATGACAGCTGGCGCTTGATCAAATTCATTTAAATTACAAAAGCTTACGTTATCGCGATCGAATAGGTAAAAAACTCCCATTCTGCCTGCAGTAATCGTAAGTCTGCGACGATATCTCAGACTCAGTGGTGAGCGAAGTGGTTTTATAGGAGGAAGGTCTTTAGTGCGGTTACCAATAGGGTCAATATTGGGATTTGATTACCAATAGGGTCAATATTGGGATTTGATGTGTAAATTGTCTTGAACCCAGGGCCTCGCATCACACAGAGCTCCACACTTCAGCGGGTAGATCGCTAAAAACTTCTTTTAGAATTTAAAAAACATCGCCGCGCGAGTACGTCGACGGTGCATCACGAGTCAGTAGCTCGAGTAGGGAGAGTGTATCATACGAGTAGATCAGACGTGCGGACTGTCTTGAGACTGAGACCATATCAAAGTAGCTCGTACTAAGTACCAGTCGATCATAGATGAACATCCATCGTAGAACGAGCGATTACGTGACGAGTTCGAAAGGTCTAGTAATTGTAAACTGTTATGAAAGTTTCAAATATTCCAAATATTCCTTGTTCATTAATAAACTTAATAAATATAATATGTTTAACGGTAAATTAAACTAATATAGATTTTAGCAAAGCATTTTTACGAGTCGCTAATTCTATGAAGGAACGGATTTATTTATCTTTAATGTGAGATCGGTCGCAATCTCAAGATCGGAGGTGCTATTTTCGAATTTCAAATAAAATTTTGTTAAGTACATCAAAATAATATGACTTTAATGAAAAGGTACGAATAAGGCAAGAATTGCTAAGCAAATCGTAAAAAGTTAGAAAGGATGGGTAAAGTTTTTGAATACCCCAGGTATTCACCAGCCGCAGTCAAGAGGTGACCTACATTAAAAAGTTGCTACTTATTGTACTTACTTATGTTATTCGATTAATACTTATCACTTTGTTGAAATTCGCAAATAATATCTCAGTTCTTATAACTAGCGTCTGCTAGACATATAAGAGTGGTAGAAATCGACCAATGACAGCACTGATTCGAATTTTCACTGCCATGATTGGTCCATTTTATATAGAGAATAACTAATTATTAAATTAATTACACTTTATATGTCTGTCGGAGGCTGTTTGGTTACAAAGAACTTTTGAGCAACACTTCAAGAGAAGTTTTGTTATTACTGTTTATTATAAAATAGCATTGCACAAAGAACACGACTGATATGGGACACAACGTTTTTGATACTTTACCGTTTTACCTGTTTCTCGTTTGTGATAATACTAGGACTTGTGTTGGAACCTCGCCTTTTATATAATACTGAATGTGCGCTCATGAATTCTTATTCTACTAAGTATCACTCATTTACAAAGGGGGCACGGCTGAAAAGTCTCTTGTGGTTATTATACGTTGAACTAATCTTAAAACTAAAGTATTTCGAAATAATAATGATAAAAAGTTGGACTTTATTGTATTGACATGTTAATGTGCTTATAATGTATGAAATTAATTAAACTAATATATGAAAGAAATGAATTTATTCGTAGTTAATTAGATTGTTGCCATTTACGCAACTTCAGTAGAACATGGTAGAGAATTCATGCACGGATATTTCTTAACTATTCCGAAGGTTGAAAATCGATGACAATATGATTTTAGAAATGAATTTATAAAACCTAATAAATTTTTAATGGGAGAATGATATTGCCTTCATGTTTGTATAGAGCCATGCGAATAAAATTGGATAGGTATATTTGAATCGTTCATCTTTCAACATTGTACACTGAATACATCATTAAAGTAAGACATCGAGCCTAAATTATTAGAATAGTAATTTTATTCGTGTGGTCAGAGTGATTATTATATCGGGTCGTATTATTGACAAGTTTGAACTAAAGTATGAATATATTGCGCTGCCATAGAGTTTGTAAAGATTATTATGCCCTTATGATAAAAACTTAATAATAATCATTGTAATATCTACATTTCTTCGAAGAAATCTTGGAGTTTTTATGACATTTGTACATCGCTTTTACATAAAATCAAATTAGAATTTAATATGAGCGCCTATTAAATAGGTACTATACAATTTGAGTTTATGAAAAGTGGCCCAAAGGATACCTACCATTACCGACCGACCGTAATCAATATTGCTCTTCTTGTCTATTATTATCAATAGCAATTAGTTCGATGAATGACCCTTTGCGCCACTTTTCATAATAAAGTTACAAGTTAGCAATTTTATAATTAACATATTAATGGTTATTGATACTGATATTTACTGTAATATTACGATAATTCAATAGTACGATCCGTACATACAGTATAGGTGTAAATATGACTTGAAGTGTCGCTCGACAGTGCGTAGCCGCCGCAATCGCGGCAGTAGTGGCCCGAGAACTGATGGGGAATCACAGGATGTGCTTGATAAAGCTGAAAGTTGATACGGTTCACCCTTCTTTCCAGAGTATACCAGCACAGTCCAGCCAGCGGATCTGAGGTGGTTTCGTGTTTTATAAATGCTTTGCAAATTAAAGGATGCTTGATGACGTAATAATAGGTACCATTAATTTCCAACCTACTATATTCTGTACCCTCATTTGGCAAAATAAAAACATTTGTATTTGTTTTTGTATTAGCCGAAGTGGGTTTGGAATTACATAAATTACCTTAACTCATTTTAAGAGTTTATCAATAAATGCTGTTAAATAAAGGGAAATCCTTAATTTACCGGGATAAAAAGTAGCCTAGTCACTCTATAGGTCTTCAACTATACCCATGCAAAAAATCACGTCGATCCGTTGCTCTGTTGCAATGTGATTGAAGGACGAACCAACAAACAAACACACTTTCGCATTTATTAATATAAAACTATCACGGTCCAGCTGAAAGGTACTGCTTCTTATTATCATTTAAAGTTTAACAAACATATTAAGAACGTTTAAATTTTATCAAGCACTTCTTCAAAATTGCCCACCAGCACTCCAGCTATAGTGTGTAGTGACTACGGCGCACGGCTTCAGTTGGCTTCAACGCGGTGGGAATGCTGAGAAAGAACGTTTTGTTAGCCCTATTTATGTAGATAAAATTATATGTTGTGAGTTTATTAAAGAAATCACCTAGCCATGTTAATGAGGCAGAGGCTTTATCTAATAACAAACTATTTGTATTTGTTGATCTACCAGGGTAGTTTCTATCGCACAATTTTCAAATATTGTTAAATGTTTGTTTATATTAGCGATGCTACAATAATGTAAAATTTCTGATACGGAAAATTGGAAATTCCTTATTAGTGTAGAGTTTAAAAAGAGGAGTTCTTAAAAGGCTCCCTTGTAAGACAACATTTTTCAACATTATTATTGAAATAATGTCTACAGACAGACTGAGGTTTGCAGTGAAAACATATTTGAGCAAAACAGTGTTTTCATTGTGAAATTTTATTAATTTATTTATATATTTGAGTATAAATTAAGATTTTGAATATTTTAAAATTTATATCTTAAAAAATTAATGTTAGAGAGATTGTAGATAATATTATAAATCTTAAGTTTGTTACGACCTCATTAACGTGATTGGGATTTAGTGAATATAGGTATATTGTTTAGGATAGCACTAAAACGAAAATCTAAGATTTTAGATTCCTATAAAATTCAAATCTTTACGCAAATCAAATAGTATTGACAGATGGTGCCAAAGCATTCCTTCCTTTACCTTCAGTGTTCATTTAGGTAAATCTAAATTAAATTTTCATTGACGCTACAAAGAAGAGCTTTGAATAAATATAAAACATCAGTTTTCACCTATAGCAATAACCGATTTATATGTAAAGATGTTTCACATAGTGTAAATAGTTTTGTTTTACCTATGGTTTGTGTCTTGAATGTTTATATCGTAAATGAATGTTCAATAATATAGAGTATTATTGGCTGAATCGTTCTCTTCTCAAGATTGCCTCCGCGGTTTGTTTGCGTTGCGGGGCATTGGCCCTAAGATAATATCAGTATTTGGTAAAGTAGCGTTACTACGTGTACTTAACGTAACGAATGAACGTCGCCCGCTGTACCGGGCGGCTGGGACACAGACGAAAATAAATAATACAACGTTAATTATGCTTTTCATTGAATCTCTCCATCTTTATTTGCATTCTCATCGATGCCGAGTCTAGTGCAATGTACAGAGTAATGCCGACCTTTTATCTATGATAACATCTACCTGCCTAAGATCTATATAATTTAAGTTCCGTCAATTTATTTTCTTAGAGATCTTTGCACATCACAGACTTATTAAAGGCTTTAAACTTTGTAACCTCGAAACTTTGTAATATTATGGTTTTTGGAACAAATAAAGATCTTATCTTATCTTATCTTAAAAAAGATGAAATAGCCCATGAACGGTATTCATGGGGTTAGAACAATGTCTTTCATTAGTAAAATACAGAAACTTTGCCAGTATCGACGAGAGCCATTAAAACTCTTAAAAGTCTCGGTTCATTGGGCAGGCGTAGCTAACGACCCTTGCAGATCTTTTTGAAATAAAAATTTTCTTCATTCTAATCAGAAAATCTTTAAGTATTGAATGAATCTTCAAGAAATAATTTAAATAATGCTGGATAAAAGGTCTTCATCGGAAGGTACCTATATGGATATAGAATATTGTTATAGAAACTGAATTATAATTATAATGACCCTATATTAACATTAAGTTATTTGGGAGATAAAGCACTGTCAACTGTTTCTACTTCAACATTTTCAACTTAAATACCCATTGAGAAAAGCGTGAGGGGTTTTTATCCCGTGAGAGCTCTTTGATATATCTTTGAAAAAGTGGACTATAACTAGTCGTCTGCAGCAGGGAAGCTACCGAATTTCGTCAATATCGGTAGGCGTAAAGTTAAAAGCAAAATCGAGTTGCGACACTGAGCCCGCAAAATTTTAGTTCGGAATGACCCGTTAGTAGAAATAGACGTTGTTAGACGAAAAGTCATTATGCTGTGAAAAGCTATAACATATTTATTACTTACTATAGACAGACACACAATCGCAGTTATAATATTAGCATGTATCTACATATTTTAGTTTAAATGGATTATTTAGTTTGACGACTTCTCTGGCGCAGTGTTGAGCTCTGTTGTCCTAACGTGGGAGTTCCCGGGTTCGATTCCCGGCAGGGTCAATTTGGGAAATTGTAATATTTGAATTTTCTCCGGTCTGATCTGATGGGAGGCTTCGGCCGTGGCTAGTTACCACCCTACTGGCAAAGACGTACCACCAAGCGATTTAGCGTTCCGGTACAGTACCTATTAGGGGTAGTGGTATAACTGCCACACTCCAAACAGGTTAGACCGCTACCATCTTAGACTGCATCGTCACTTACCATCAGGTGAGATCGCAGTCAAAGGCTAACTTGTAGTGGAATAAAATTAAAAAAAACTCCATGTACCTACGAAATTAATAACTCAAGACTTGGTTATCAACTTGCAACTGGCCATTAAATAGGGAAACAAATTATTTTGCCGTTGTATTTTTATCTCTTATGTATGGAGTAGGTAGGTTGGATTCATAAAATATTAACGAGATATAAATCCTCCGCCAATCATTGAGACAATAAATATTTTTATCGCCCAATCAAGAACGATTCGGGTGGAACATAGCGATTGTTGGGTTGAAAACTCGGTCCGATTAAATTAGCATTTAGATTAACAGAATCCCGTTAATTTGTTTGATTTGATTAAATGTATAGAAAGTTATTCAGGGAATAATAGCACGTTAAACTGTGATAATAGATTTCATCTCTAGATCCTATCTATAAATATCTATCCAGCAATAAGGCCGCCTTTGCTTATGTAGTTTTTAGTCAACTATTATACTTTTTGAATTCTTTCATGTGATCAATATTCAATGTAAATAGGTTTTCACCCAGCAATTACATAAACTTAAGATTGTACTTAGTTCAAAACTACATTCTTAAGTTTATCATGTTTTAAGCTCCTTGATAGATAGTTAGCCAGTTACATTCATGAAAACCTAGTTCAAACTTATTATTAGAATTTGTTACGACTATTATATTAGGTACGACTATTAAGTATTCTGTGATATAAGTACAGATGCAAAACACGTTTCGTGCACTTACAAATGCTCAGAATCACCTAAGTGTACCTACCTACTAACCTCTATTCAAATTTCAAAGCCTTTGTGGAACATCTTGGAAAGGGTCAAGTTTCTGTGAAATCCTTGTTCCAATCCAAAGTGCTATTGATGCTCAAGATCGAAAGCTGAATATTATTTATAACGTAGTCCCTATGTCCAAAGCAATAAGAGCTACGGTTTGATTCAACACAAGTAGTGTAGCAATTCAAAGAGATAAAGCCTTGTCAAGTTTGAACAACTTTCTACCAATCTTTACTTACTCTGAAGAAATTTCGACAGTAGGCAAGCATAAAAGATAATAATAGGCACTCGATAGCGGTGAAACTTTCGGCGTACTCTTTTCTTTCGTTACACCGAAAATTCTTACAAGGTATTTCACCAAGTACCTACATAAGTAAAGTCTCATTAAAAAAACCGGCCAAGTGCGAGTCGGACTCGGGCACCGAGGGTTCCGTACAAACCTGTAGGTATATAAGTAAAAGTTATGGTATTTTTATTCCATTTATCTATTTTAATTTCAATTTAATACCTCTACGCGTTCATGCGGAAAGGGGTAGTAAGTTTATAATTATTAAAAATATTTTTACTATATGATGCCTATCTAAAAATTAATGTTTACTTTACTTTTCGCAATTTTTCCTTTATCTGTGCTATAAGACGTTGCTTCATACCAAGTTTCAAGATTCTGAGTTCACGGGAAGTAGCCAGGTTTTGATTCCCTTGCGAGTGTCGAAAATTTGCATAAAAATAGTTTTATTATATGATGTAACTAAAAATTTATGTTTTTCGCAATTTTTCTTATATCTGTGTTTTAATACGTTGCTTTTTTTTTTCTTTTTTTATCCACTACAAGTTAGCCCTTGACTGCGATCTCACCTGATGGTAAGTGAAGATGCAGTCTAAGATGGTAGCGGGCTAACCTGTTAGGGGCATGGCAGTTATAATTAACCCAAACCCCTATTCGGTTTCTACACGGCATCGTACCGGAACGCTAAATCGCTTGGCGGCACGTCTTTGCCGGTAGGGTGGTAACTAGCCACGGCCGAAGCCTCCCACCAGGCCAGACCAGGGAAAATTCAGAAATTATAAATTCCTAAATTGACCCTGCCGGGGATCGAACCCGGGACCTCCGCACGTTAAGGCAACAGCGCTCAACACTGCGCCACGGAGGTCGTCAAAACCTACAAAACCTTGCTACGTACCAAGTTTCAAGATTCTGAGTTCACGGGAACCTGTACCTTGTAGGTTTTGGTTCCCTTGCGAGTAGGTATGGAAAATTTGCATAAAAATATTTTTACTATATGATGTAACTAAAATTTATGCTTTTCGCAATTTTTCCTTTATCTGTGCTATAAGACGTTGCTTTGTACCAAATTTCAAGATTCTGAGTTCACGGGAAGTACGCTGTAGGTTTTGATTCCCTCGCGAGTGTCGAAAATTTGCAGCATAAACGGCTGTATCTTTTGATTGCGTTGGCTTAGAAGTTTGATTTTTTCACAGCTCTAAGGGACAGTAGACCTGAGTATTTGATATGAATTTCAGCTTGATACCTTTATTCGTTCCTGAGAAAAAGGGTCTTGACACACAGACGGACGGACAACAAAGTGATCCTATAAGGGTGTTTTTTCCTTTTGAGGTACGGAGCCCTAAAAACAAATGAAAATTATAATTATTATGCTTACTTTGTTCGCCAACAACTAAAAGGAAAGAAAGGAAAGCTTCAAAATATGGCGTCTCTATATTCGTGGTTTCCTCTTATGTGTAATGCTTTAATTTTTCTGATAAATACTCTCTTTATTTAATGATGTAATGTAATTTGATAATTTTATGAAATATTTCAATATAATTCACAGAAAATCCCAACAATATGCACATGATTATATCCATACTAAAATGCTAAAGTGTGTCTATATGTCTGTCTGTCTGCTACGCTTTAACGGCCCATCTTTTCAACCGATTTTAATAAAATTTAAATTTGATACTGATATTCAAAACGGGGAAGAAAATTATTTTTGTCTTGGAAAATTAAGGAGTTCCCCCAGGAATCAAAACAATTATTCCACGCGGACGAAGCCGCGGGGATCTTCTAGTGGTAGAATTTATTATATGTACCTAAGGGAAATACCTAAGACCTTTATTATTTGTACCCATTTTCCTGCAAATAAAATTTTATTTGTGAGTTTCATTCCATGAATTCAAACAACCACATAAAAATTCATTAGAAGTTCTATGAAATGACTGGTAGGTACGCATAATAATTCTTTGGCGAAGGCGTAAAGCGGAAAAGTTTTTCGTTATAAAAACGGAAATCCGTCTGGCGACGAGTCGACGGTTCATTGAAAGCACGATATTTCGCTGCCTTTAATTATATGACGGAAACCCTGGAAAATATATATTCTGTGAGTCATTCGTTATATTTCAAAACCTTGGATTTCGACGAATTCAAATCTAAATATATTCATAGTTGATAGAAATCTATGAATTTATGACTGCTCGTGCCCCGTTGGTTAAGACTTTGGCTTTCCTATCTGGGGGTCCAGGGTACGAATCCTACGCACGCACATTTAAATTTTCGGTATGTACTATTTTTTAAGTGCGAATTGAAGGCCAATCCGCACTTTATCAGCATGTTAGACTATGCCCCCTTTCTCATTCAGAGAGAAAAATATCTGTGCTCCGTAGTGATTAGATTGATTGAAGCGGAAAATTCCGTTTTAGAAAACGCTGGCATTCTGATCTAGACGTTATATGATAATGAGCTTTTAACAAGTAGCGAATCTCTACCTACATAATTTGAGGTATCTTCTCACTTACTGTAATATTTAGAAGCGATACGAGTAGGTACCTACCTAGAAAACAATTTTCTCCGATTGTTTTATGTCCTGTTTACATTAGGTCGGTGACCAAATGCGTCAGCCCCAGTCAGTGTTCAGCCAACAGCTAAGTACAAGTCGATTATAATCAAATACGCCCAACTATAACAACTTTAATACTTGGTTGGTTACCGCAAACGGGCTGCAATCAAATTCAGCTAACCGAATTACGGTTTACATTAATCGGTGACCGAAAACGGTTGCAGTTGTGTACAGCCTAACCGAATTTATGTAAACGCGCCACTTAACGAGTTTTGTAAAAGTCAGAGAGACAAGTTGACGCCACGTCGAGTTGGGACGACTTGCCATCGGTCTCCGTCGCGGGATAATTTAATGAAACGATAGACAGTACAACGATAAATAGAAGCTGCGCTCTTTTGCGCTGGAAATTCCTTTGTTTACTTCCAACTTTGAAAATTTTAGCTTTGAAGATAGATTTCATTTTCAAACTCTATTCCAAGGATTAATGTTCTTGAACTTTAAATTCATAAATTTATTAAGTAATAATTAAAAATACAAATCATTAAATTCTAAATTAAACCTAAATTAAAAACTAAAAACTAAACATTAAAAATATCATCTATCCCGCTGCAATGAGGCAGTGTGCCCAGAACGCTGGCTGCGTTACCCCGCTGAATAGCCAAACTTATATGTTGGCCGAGGTAACTGCCAGCCTTCCGGTCACCTGTGGACTCTGTGAGACGAGAAGATAGATCCTTAAAAAAGGATCTAGCATCTTCGCCCCACGACCCCAGGGTTTCAACACCAAAAGGCACAAAAATGAAATTATTTTCAATAATTTCATACTTGCGCCTCTTGGCTCTTTCTGCATTAGTGGCCGCCGCCCCCGCTGTCATGGAGGACGCCTGCAAGTGGGATAACGCTAGCGTATCCACGCATGTGGCATCCCAAACAAGCGACCTTCCTTGCTTCCACGGAACAAGAGTCATCCCGTCAGGTCTCTTACCATCACTGCGCGCCAAGCCATTAGGCTCTAATACTGCAGGCACTTTAGCGGTGGCAAGAGACCTACGAATGATGTCGTTCAGGGAAGCATGTCGCGAAAGACGACCGGCACTTTTAATACAAGAAAGCCCGTGATGGCCATACGCGTCCACTGCCCCACCACAGTGGCAAAGATGTGGCTGTTGTAACTTGGCGCCAAGTCGAAGACCAACCGCAATCGTCAGAGTGAGGTGGTCCAACAGAGTGCCTAAATGCTTAGACGGGAGGGCATGAAGCCAGTAACTTGATTCCCTCGTAGACACCGCAAGAAGGCGAGCACGGTCGCTTGCAGTAGGTGATGAATTTATAAGCTCCTGCAAAACATCTGAACACAGTGCGTCGTCCCATTGTCTTTGAGAAAACAAAGATACTGGCTCCTTACTAGGACATGCCACATTGAAAGCAACTCTAGCTTCAGCCAAATACGATAGCTCAATGGAACCTAATGATTGGTTTACAATATTGCCAAAGAGCTTAAACGTACTATAAGCAGAAGATAGAAATGCTGGTAATGAAACACTGCTAATTTTACGAATGCCTAAACCACCGTACCGGACTGGGAGAGACGCTTGTGTCCAAGTCGTGTCATCTAAAGGACAATTTAGAATTTTGGACAGAGTGTTTTTAATTTTCTTATCCAAATCGTGCAATAAGGGAAGGAACTTCCATAGTGGTGAGCATCGAAGAAAATAGGTAAATTTTGGAACGAAAAGACAATATTTAATAATAAAAAGGGCCATGTGTGAATTAATTTGGAAGAGGCGTTCCGAACATTGATCAAATTTAGTAATTTGGTCATTGATAAAAAGTGGAATAGAATCAACTAAGACGGGAGCCCCAAGAAGGCGAAGCGAGTCTTCACTTAAAATTTTGATTCCTGGTGCCAAATTATTAAACTGTTCAGCAATGATGTGTCTTTTTTGATATTCCATTGAATTTGGGATATAGAGCTCACACTTGCCGAAATTCAATTCCAAACCAACAGATTTAAATTGTTCAATTAAAACAGCAAGATCACCTAAAACAGATGAAGCTTCACCTCCTAAAGTTCCATCATCTAGATACCAAATGTTAAATTTAGAATTCAATTCCGAAATAATTGGGTGAATAGCCAAACTGAAAATAGCAGGTCCTAGTGGATCTCCCTGTTGGCAGCCTACAGCAGAGCTTAGGAAATTGGATTTATATAATAATTTGGAAGGTTCCGCGTAACATTGCCAAAGGTAAGGGAAAATTTTTGGAATTTTGTTTTTAACCTCAGAAAGGAGGATGTTACGATCAATTGAGTTAAAAGCATTTTTAACATCAACTTTCAGCAACACCTCCTCAGCTGAGTTTAATAGAAAAGTACGAGCAGCGTGAACTGCTGCTTCACAGCCACCCTTACATCCGAAGCCTAGTTGTATAGGTTGAAAAAATTCTGACATAGATGGTGCAATGTTCCTGCAGCAGATTTTCGAAACAATGCGTCTTATGGTGGAACCCACAGCAATCGGACGTACACCACCATCTTTTTTGGCAAGGGCACAAAGATTGGCGCCGTATAAAATTGGTGTTATTTCTTTTGGTACGACGCCCGACAACATTAAGTTTACTAAATTGGTGATTGATTTTAATAGTCCCTTGCCAATATCATCGTTTAATCCAATTAAGTCTTTAAAATGCTGTGGTGACATAGCGTCTATACCGCCAGCAGAACCACTTCTAAAAGACAATACAGCTGCACGAACATCCTCCACCTTAGCCAGAAGCGAAGTTGTGTCTGCGATATTCAGATCTGATACAACAGGAGAAATAGGCTCCGGATGTTTTGAACGAAGAGCCTCTAAGGTCTCTTCTGTATCAGGGGCCAACACATCACTTGAAAATAAAAGCCGAGCTGCACCCTTATAATCGCCATCACTAATTTTATTTTCAATATATAGTACCGAATCAAATCTTTTGCTAATTTTATTATTTGCTTCTGGTATATTATGGCTATAACTTGAATTTTGGTCATAACATTTACCGCAATTATTTTTAATTTTCTGAGTAAGGGAGCAGCTCTCACTTTTGTCTACATTTAAAACTCTGTAAGCAAAAGTTAGTAAATGTTCCCAACTTTGAGAAGAATTTTGAGTAACTACAGCATCGATCGTTTTCTTTAAAGTGTTTGCTACTATTAAGCGTGAACCCCTAGGAATACGTTTAATAATAGGTACATTGTTTTTCAAAAAGCTAAGATGTTGCCAAAATTCAGTTGTGGAAATATTTGAGGTATTAATTGGTGAAGAATTCTGAATTTGAGTAATTTGTGACTGCTGGTGTACCGAAACCGTTTTGTGAATTTTTCCAATGTGTATGTTAAGACCTGTTTTATTTTTGAAATACTTAGGTTGAGAACAGTACTTACAGAGCAGCTGGCTTTCCAGTGATGAATTATTCCCAAGGCTACCAACTGAAGCACTCATTGAATTGGCGACAAGGAAACAGCAATAAATAACAAAATAAAATAAAAAATACAGTAATATAAGTTAATGAAAAAATACACACAAAATAACTTAAAAATAAAAATCTGAAAAGTTTTAAAGTCGAAAGGCCCGAGAAACGAGCTTGTGCGGCGTGCCAACTGCCACCCAAATAGGAGGCCGGGTGTCGATCTAAACTATTAAATATCCAGTACGTAATATTTGATTCTTCGTATTTTCATATGTAAATGGATCAAACCGAAATAGTTCCAATTTTTCTGCTAGTCGTTCACGAATAGTGTTGAAACTGTGTCCTGTCACTACACTTTCCATCATGACTATTACTCGTAAGTTTTGCTTTTGGCCTTCTCAAGCAGACATTTGTAATCATGGCCTAAATATATTTCACTACTACTACTACAGAAATATCCAATAGACGTCTTCAAAACTTGTGAAAAATTTTCCGGTCTGATATTGGGTCAAAAATCACTTAAAAACTATAAAAATCACATGGAGCACTGCTTGCTATGTTTTTATTATAGGTAATAGCTAAAATCCGTAAAAAGGGTAATTATTTTCAATTTTCATGAAAAATTTTCCAAATTTTTTTTCTTGAACTTGGTTTATATTATGTGTATATCTATACCGTACCTAAGTAAACCTACTATGATTATAGTGCTTGATGATACAGCTTTCGGGTAAATTACTAAAGAGCCCTTCCTTGACGTAGACCACATTACAGAGGATCCATACTTCCATACTAATATTATTAATGCAAAAGTCTGTCTGTCTGTCTGTCCGTCCGTATGTCTGTCTGTCTATCTGCTACGCTTTACAGGCTCAACTTTTCAACCGATTTTGATGAAATTTAGCATAAAGATAACTTGCATCCTGGGGAAGCTAAAATCCCGGAAAATTAAGGAGTTCTCGTATGCAGTCATATTCAGAGTAGATCGATAAAGCATGTAAAAAAACATGTGGAGCAGACGAAGTTCAAGCAAAAGTAAAACATTATACCTATCTACTCACATTCATTTAAACGTTCCAACATAAAATCAGTTTCCACGAGCTTTTCGATCTACGTTATTTTGCTCTCGGCAAAGTGGAGTGCAAAAAATCCCATATATACAAAAAGCCCTTCATCATGTTAAAAGTCAAACGGCGAACGAGGTCAACAATTTCAAAGAAATCAACTACGTTTCATTTGAGAGGCATAGCGTAAGGGAGCGTGGTATAAAACATTTCGTAATGTGCTGATTATATTACACAGGCGAGAGCGGAGAACGGTGCGGATCTAATGCTGGTAACGGATATAATAAAAATGTCCACCAACATTCTTATTACAGTACATTGACCACGACTTACATAAAGAAGAATTGAAGTGAAGGAGAATTTGAACAGAAATTTATTTTTAAAGTCCGTGCGCGTTTGACTGGTTCACTGAATTCTACGAATTAGGAATCTACTGGCTTTGATATAGCTAGAAAAGACTCAGAAACGTCTCATGTCCTGCACTAGCTCCCTTTTGCTATTATAACTAGCTCAATACTAGGTATATGTAAGAAGTCTAGTAGTAGGCTTTCAGACGTGGCAAATTATTACCCGTGCCATACCACCATACCTAATACCACCGACTACCACACCTTTTCCAATTTAAGCCGCTTCACTTTAGATTGCATCGTCACTAGAGGAAATCTCAGTCGGAGATGTGCCTTGTCGTCAGCCAGTCTCCGCCCGCGTTACTTATACAAACCGCATCCTATAAATTCCGTTAGGAATTTCTGAAGCACAGCTGTTACGCGTGGTTGCATAATTTTTACTTTGAAACATGAAATTCATGATTAGGTACTCTAATATGAAAGAACTCTTTTTATGTGTTTATTTTATTGTAACGCTAAAAACCTTGCAAAAGCCCTTTGAAACTGAAGTTCCTGTGAAAGCCTGTTGCAGAGTTTTGATAAAATAGTCCTTCAAGAATAAAAAATACACAGAATGACGTTCGCGACCTACAAAAACGGTCCTAAAGTAAAGTTAGTTCAACTAACTCTCGCCGAGTTGACTCGATTTTTGCTAAAGATTCGTTTTATGAAGCCACATTTGGTCTTATTTTAGATAGAAAACGCGAGAGACCACGCTATAATTCATTTGAACAAAACAACTCATTCACACTCAGCCGTTGTCATATACAACTCCGTCTCAGGCATCTAACGGTTTCGGTCTTCTGCGTTGGTTCTTATGTAGTGTATATCTACTCACTCTACACAACAAACAATAATTATTAATGCACCCTAAGTGCTTTACGGCTTGCGATTTGCGAACACTTCCCTCAATAAATTCAATTTTGCTGACATGTAGTAAGTACTACGAAATATTATAGTCTTGGTGAAAGCTGAGAGTGAATTATTTAAATTTTTAGCTACTGGAAACACGTCTCAAATTTGATACTAATTTTTTTAATGCGAAAGTCTCTGGGTTCAATATGTATCTCACCTTTTACCGGCTTTCACGTAGCATCCTGGAGGCATTAATCCTTAAAAATCAAAAACAGGATTTAAAAAAAACCTTAATCCTTTTAAATATTTCATTAATATTTTGTTACCAGATGATTCCCGCGACTTCGTCCGCGTGGACCAAGTTTTTTCGATTCCCGCGGGAACTCTTGAATTTTCCGGGATCAAAAGGAGCCTATGTCCTTCCCCGGGACACAACCTACCCCTGTACCAAATTTCATTAAAATCGGTTGAACAGATGGGCCGTGAAAGCGTAACAGACAGACAGACAGACACACTTTCGCATTTATAATATTAGTATGGATTAGTATTGTGTCAGCTTAATTTTGTCACGCATGTTGTGGTCATATCAATGAGGTTAAATCTTATGCATTTCATCTAAGCCTAATTTTAAGTTCAAGATTAAAATATGACTGTTACCAGTATTATGGCTCAAATAAAAATAAAAACCATCATTGTTGCAGGAATCATTAAATATATCTCGATACATCGTACAATAATATAATATTGAGTATATTAAACAATTTTATAATATTATACCTATTCAAAACGTATGCGTGCAGGAATTATAGAATAGGGGAACAGGAATTATAATGTGACCCAGATACTGAAGAGCAGTCGAGAGGCTCTCGGTTAGTGTGGTATGACAGGTGCCAGGGGATGCCGCGGCGTGCCACCACTCTACGCCCGGGTTTTAATTTATTCTCTTTGCCATTGATTTTACAAACTGTAAGGCAAAGTTAATGATATATACTAAATAAAAAATTGTATACAAATGCGTGTAGGTATTATTATAGAAGAGGGGAACAGGAATTGTAATGTGACCCATTAACTGAAAAGCAGGCTAGAGGCTCTAGGTTAGTGAGGAATAACAGGTGCCAGTGGACGCCACGGCGCCACCACAGAATGCTAACTGTTACTACGTACCGCCACGCTGGTTTTAATTTTCCCCTTGGCTATAAATTTTACACTCCTGTTTACAACGAACATATTAAAAATACTGTATTATGAATGAACATTATGGAACAGATATTATACTGTGACCCCAGAGTGCAGTCGAGAGTGAGTGAGGTCCAGAGGACGTCGATGCTACGTCGATGCTACGTCGATTGAGCATGCCGGCCTTTCATATTATAACCACCACGCTAGTTTTAATTTATTCCGCTTTGCTATGGATTTTACAAACCTATACTATGTAAGTATGAGAGTCTACCAAACTAAAAGCAAGTTAAATGATCAGAGAGCGGTCTAGAAGCTCTTGATTAGTGAGGAGGATAATAAGGGACGCCGAGGCGATCGCGACGTTTGAGCACAGTCAGTAACAGTAAATTTTTATCTACTTATACGAGTTTTAAAACTTTTAATTCATAAATTTTGCTATCAATTCTACAAATCCTTCACGTATTAACCTTAACTAACAGTAAAGCAAAGGTTCATGTACATACTTATCTGCACGATTATAATGTACAAGTAAGGTAAAGATGAAAGGAATTTGCTTATTTTTAATATTTTATCAAGTACTAGCTGATGCCCGCGACTTCGTCCGCGTGGAATATGTTGTTTTGATTCCCACGGGAACTCCTTAATTTTCCGGGATAAAAAGCCTATGTCACTCTCCAGGTCCTCAACTATACCCATGCCAAAAATCACGTCGATACGTTGCTCCGTTGCAGCGTGATTGAAGGACAAACCAACAAACAAACACACTTTCGCATTTATAATATTAGTATGATTTATTAAAATTTTAAGTACCTGTAATTATAAGGTGACCCAGTTACCGGTTGAGACACTGTTTGTGAAATGGGATAGGTGCCAGGAGACGTCCAGTAAATCATTTAACTATGTATACGTTATACGGAGCTGCCCAGACTAACACGGCAAGATAAATCGTGTTTCCCCACAAAATTGGACGCTTCGGGTTGACATTTTGACCTGTCCCATCCCTAGAGGGTTTTCACCTGAAAATTTGACGCACCGCGCCCATTTTAATTTATTCCTTTTGCTTCCTATTTCACAAACCCCTTGAGGAAACTAAGAACTTACATAACAAGTAATAAAATTAAAAATTTTAAAAAAACCCACGACGAACTGCAGAGCTCCATTATACCTTTGACCTTTATAACTTTGAAACAACAATTAGAACGTAGCAAACGTATATATTACATAATATCTAAAACACAAAACTGCATCTTTGACAGCTCAGTAGTTTTTTTGACCAGTGTGGTGGACTTTGGCCAAACCCTTTTCAAATGGACAAATCAAAAGAGTCCAAACGCGACGGGTATACGATGAGAATTTAAGGAGTTCCCATGATCGCCTCCTGACTCCATCATGATACCCTGGGCAGCATCTAGGTACAAGCTAAATATATCTAAAACAAAAAGCCCGCATCTAAATCAGCACAGTAGTTTTTGAGAAAAATGGTAACATATTGAAAAAATAAAATCATAGACTACAGCTCAGCTTTGTTGTCTATGGTCCTAAAATATATCTAAGAACCTTCTCACAAGCTATACACATCTAATGAAAAAACCGCATTTCAATCGGCCCAGTACTTTTTGTAAAAAATGGTAACATATCGAAATATTAAAATCATAGAGACAGCTCAGCTTGGTTGTGTATGGTCCTAGATTATATCTAAGAACCTTCTCTCAAGCTACATATATCTAACTAGTATTTCGCCCTGTGCGCGAGCTGCTAAAGCAGTTCACGGGTTGTGGTTAGACTTACAAGTAGTACAGATTTTACTGTACTAAACTGAATTCATTTATTATGGTGATAACAAAATAAATAAAAATGGCGCTGATTTTTTAAAACTTTGGTAACAGTTTCCTGTTTCGTAACCCCAGGGAGTCCTAAATATCGATTTTGAACGAAATGTTAATTTTCAAAATGGCGCTGATTTTCTAAAATTTTGGTAACAGTTTCCTGTTTTGTGACCCCAGGGAGCCCTAAATATCGATTTTGAACGAAATCGGTCAATTAACACAGAATTTCAAAATGGCGCTGATTTTTTAAAATTTTGGTACCAGTTTCCTGTTTTGTGACCCCAGGGAGCCCTAATTATCGATTTTGAACGAAATCGGTCAATTAACAAAGAATTTCAAAATGGCGCTGATTTTTTTTAAATTTTGGTACCAGTTTCCTGTTTTGTAATCCCACGAAGCCCTAAATATCGATTTTGAACAAAATCGGTTAATTAACAAAGAATTTCAAAATCGCACTGTTTTTTTTAAGTTTGGTAACAGTTTCCTGTTTTGTAACCCCAGGGAGTCCTAAATATCGATTTTGAACGAAATCGATCAATTAACAAAGAATTTCAAAATGGCGCTGATTTTTTAAAATTTTGGTACCAGTTTCCTGTTTTGTGACCCCAGGGAGCCCTAAATATAGATTTTGAACGAAATCGGTCAATTAACAAAGAATTTCAAAATGGCGCTGATTTTCTAAAATTTTGGTAACAGTTTCCTGTTTTGTGACCCCAGGTACGTCAGTACTATTATATTATTCTGTGCCCCAGGGAGCCCTAAATATCGATTTTGAACGAAATCGGTCAATTAACAAAGAATTTCAATATGGCGCTGATTTTTTTTAAATTTTGGTACCAGTTTCCTGTTTTGTAATCCCACGAAGCCCTAAATATCGATTTTGAACAAAATCGGTTAATTAACAAAGAATTTCAAAATGGCGCTGTTTTTTTAAAGTTTGGTACCAGTTTCCCGTTTTGTAACCCCAAGGAGTCCTTAATATCGATTTTGAACGAAATCGATCAATTAACAAAGAATTTCAAAATGGCGCTGATTTTTTTAAATTTTGGTACCACTTTCCTGTTTTGTGACCCCAGGGAGCCCTAAATATAGATTTTGAACGAAATCGGTCAATTAACAAAGAATTTCAAAATGGCGCTGATTTTTAAAAATTTTGGTACCAGTTTCCTGTTTTGTAATCGCACGAAGTCCTAAATGCAATAAACCGCATCTCAATCGGCCCAGTACTTTTTGTGAAAAAAGGTAACAGTGGTTGAAAAATTAAGATCATAGACTACAGCTCAGCTTTGTTGTCTATGGACCTAAAATATATTTAAGAACCTTCTCACAAGCTATACACATCTAATGCAAAAAACCCCATCTCAATCGGCCCAGTACTTTTTGTGAAAAATGGTAACATATTGAAAAAATAAAATCATAGACTACAGCTCAGCTTTGTTGTCTATGGTCCTAAAATATATCTAAGAACCTTCTCACAAGCTAAACATATCTAATGCAAAAAACCGCATCTCAATCGGCCCAGTACTTTTTGTGAAAATTTTTAACACAGAAAAATTAAGATCATAGACTACAGCTCAGCTTTGTTGTCTATGCTCCTAAAATATATCTAAGAACCTTCTCACAAGCTATACACATCTAATGCAAAAAACCGCATCTCAATCGGTCCAGTAGTTTTTGTGAAAAATGGTAACATGTTGAAATATTAAAATCATAGACTACAGCTCAGCTTGGTTGTCTATGGTCCTAAAATATATCTAAAAACCTTCTCACAAGCTATACGTATCTAATGCAAAAAACCGCATCTCAATCGGCCCAGTACTTTTTGAGAAATTTGGTGACAAAAAAGTGCACAAACAAACAAACAAACACACAACCTCTTAGGGCAAACACATATACCGTCTCCGCTTCGTCGAGGATAAAAATAACGAATTTTACTTTATTCATGAAACAAGCGGACAGACACACTTTCCCATTTATAATATGTATAAGTATATCCATGATGTTTCAGGCTTCCCAATTCAGCGAGTAAACATTTTCGTGCATAATATTGATAAAATCAACATTCGTAATTTATGTGTTGGATGATACCGGTGGCGTCAGACTCATCTTCTGCCACCGGGAAATAGCATCTGATGCGATACGGCTCCAATGAAATAATTATTTTTGAAAACATACAATGCTATATTCGTACAGAAAAAGTCACTTCTCTGTGTGAAGTATGTCTGCCTTGTTCCTACCTTCGAAAATTGTAATAATTATAGGTATGTAATTGCAGCAGTTGTTCAGAACTTTCCGGTTTCGTCACAAGCATCAATCATCATCATCATCATCACTACAGCCTATTAACGTCCCACTGCTGGGCACAGGCCTCCACTCTCATAGGAGAGCGGGAATTAGAGCTTAGACCCACCACGCTGCTCCAATGCGGGTTGGCGGGCTTTAACGATTATTATCATGTTAGTGATAATAACCGGGACCGACGGCTTAACGTGCTCTCCGAGGCACGGGGGTGAAACACCGCCAACTTCCAACTCCGGGCTGGCACTGAGAATTTCTTAATTGAAAAACCCAATACCTAACTTTTATGCCCGACCGGGAATCGAACCCAGGACTTCGTGATCCGCAGTCGACTATGCTAACCACTAGACCAACGAGGCAGTTCAATCATCAATCATAACAAATCAATTCATTTGTTTTTGATTCCACAAAATGAACGTAACCTAATGACAGATTTAGAAAACGATGATATCAATCGAATTTGAATAAACTAAAAAGCTTTGTTGGCTAGGTACATCAGATTATCCTACTTCTGTCTGTGTTTACTATTTTTCTAATTTTTGTCTTTGTTATTTTTACTTGTGTGGTACAAATAAAGTGTATAATAATAATAATAACCCGCAGGGCAGCTTGTGGCGAGCTGTTGGGCAGTAGCGACCCCACGGACCTGATCGCTCCCGGGAGAAGTCTTGTTCCTCATCTCTGGCTTGCCTTTATTGGCCGGCTGGAGTGAACACTGACGAGGAACAGAACTCCCACCTCTTGCTTGCCTTCATTGGCCGGCTTGAGTGGAGATTCGCAAGAGCATCTGCAAAGACGCTCGGAGGAAGGAAGTATTCCAGTAAGATGCTTGTAGGGATCTTGAATGGACTACCAGGATTGTCCTGAGAGCCGTGGAATACCTCTCCACTCCTCAAGCACCTCAGGTTATGTTGCCCCCTTGCCGCTACGTCACTATGTGCTAATGGCCGTTTCCGGGGGCCCATTTACTGAGTGTGCGAGTCACCCCCTGCCATTTTATCCGTGTAAAATATAATTGGTCAGGCAGGGGCCATAGTACTTCCATAGACCCAGATCACCAATCCATTTTAGCGACCCAAACCCGTAGACCCATACATATCATTTGCTTCCATGTTCTGCAATAGTCCTGCACTAACCGGGGATTGTCCTTGGATGCACTCGCATAGTGCGTATAGGGTTATTCGTCGGTTGGTGTCACATTTCCTTTAGAGTAAAATTGTCTAACGGGCCTCTGCGAGTTGGTTTCGGCCCCTCGTACGCCTTCCAAAGGTCCGGGACCCCATGGTCCCGAGATGGAAGAGAGAGATCTTATAATTTTGTTTTGTATTTGCATATAAGATCATACGCACAATACGCAAAAAGTCGTTTGGCTTCATCGGTCTGAGGTCAGGTCTGAAGTCGAGTGAAACGTCAAAAAACGTTAAACGTGGCGGTTGTGGTAATGATATTTTCCTGTGTCCTCCTTTAATTTCAATGAAACCCGATTTTACCCCGACAGCCAACCCAATCTAAGTTGAAATATATTGTCTTTGATATTATATGAACAGACCGCACTGGCCGATTATGTCTATGTCGTAAATTGCTGCTTAATTGCCTGTGATTTGGATGGGACAATAAAGGCATTTACTGCTACCGAATTATGGGCTGACAATTTATTTTCTATTGGTATGGTGGATTTTAGTGAAGCCATTAACCTTTACTAAGCCATATTTTTTATCCATCGTATTATAAAAGCTAAATTCCATTACATATAGATATACTTACTTAAGCTAAAAATATTTCAGGCTATTAAACTATTTATAGATAATTTTATACCTGGCACAGGAATTTTGCAGTGGTAGGTAGTACTTATAATAATTAATTATGATAAGAAGGCTCAGGGTCACTCAGCGGGCGATGGAGAGGGCTATGCTGGGAGTGTCCCTATACGTGATCAAATCAGAAATGAAGAGATCCGTAGGAGAACCAGAGTCACCGATATAGCCCGAAGAGTTGCGAAGCTGAAGTGGCAATGGGCGGGGCACATAGTTCGGAGAACCGATGGGCGTTGGGGTCCCAAAGTGCTGGAATGGCGACCCCGCGCTGGAAGGCGTAGCGTCGGCAGACCCCCCACACGGTGGACGGACGACATCAAGAGCGTCGCAGGGAGTCGCTGGTTCCAGGCGGCGCAAGACCGTGGCTTGTGGAGGACTCTACAAGAGACCTATGTCCAGCAGTGGACGTCCATCGGTTGACGACGACGAGGTAGTACTAGTTAATATTTGGCGTTTTCTCTCGTACTAAGTAATACTATCTCGCAGATACCTGGAAACGGCCGTGGCTATATGGCACAGAATACTAACTATTACATACGACCATGGTATCTTTTCTCGTGTTACATTGGAATAAAATGGAGCGGTATTCCACAGTATATATTATTATGATAAATCCGCGCGGAAGAAATGCAGATGAAACGTCCGTTTTCTGCTATATTTTTTAGCCTTAGTCGGCGCCAAATTGACGTTGCACTCTTGTAGGTACTTTCCACACTTCACAGAAATTTTAACAATGAGTGAATTTTACAGCGCTAGAATTGTAACTAAGTAGATATATTTATTAAAACGTTCGCTAATTTGCGAACAGCCGACATGGTTACATAGATTTACACGGGCTATTAAAGTTTGCATAGGTTAGTGGAATTTTCGTTTAGTAGACTGAGCAGACTTTGCAATTTTGTTTTAAGTTAGAAATATAAATTACTCGTAGGCGAGATTTTGATAGAGGCTTTTGTTTGTGATGAATGAAAATTAAATTTGTTATTTAATGAAAAGTTCTATTCTATTACAAAGCTTGAACAAACGACTTGTTCGCTGAAGTAGGTAAACTATGTCCACTTCAAACAAAGAATGATTAATTAAATTTTCTTTTGTTTTAATTAGTTAGATAATAATTCATTAAAAGTGTTCAAAAACTTTCAATTCATAAGACTAATAAAAGTTTCTGTAAGGACTCTTTATGTCACTTAAAAGTTTTAAGTCCATCCAAAGTTACAAGTACAAAAGAAACGACGACGTTGAATATATAAGTAAAGTTAGCCTAACTTTTACAAGATGGACAATAATTATTCGTTTTAACTTTTGTACTTTCTCTTATAACTTTTATGTAGGTACTTAAATATTATTGAAATTGTGACGTTAAAAATGACAGTATGTAAAATTACTCTCGATACAATCTAGATATCTACTTATAATAATCAAAATATCTTAACTTAAAATGCTTTTTGAATGAGAAAACTCGTTATTCGAACACTGCTATTATTTTACAGAATGATCTCTTTTATATTGGCTATTTTCTATATATATCCAGCATGTCTTGGGTCTAAACCTTTTTACATACCTACCTTAAGACGTGAGCTATACTACCTACTGCAATACAGGCTTTTATATTATAGTGTGGTACAGTAGATCCAAACTAATATGGTACTATTACCAATTCTGTGCCAATATAAAAACAAATTTTACCAACAAGAATTAATAGAGATTAAAATTTCTATGACATTTCTTAGAGTCTTGAGCATTCATGCTTATATCAGAACCATTAATAAACAATCAGAGGTAATTGCAACCTTTATCACTGCAGCAATTTCTTTTTCAATGATTCAATGTTTATTTATTCAAATTAGATACACTGTGCACTTTTTGAACGACAAAAATTATTCAAAAACATGATGATGATAAAATCAATGACGGTATCTTTTAACTAAAGCTACGAGGTTTCCAAACAACAACCTCAGCCAGGTTTTTTTTTATCGCCATCTTAATCTAAAGCACTATCTTACGTGATAAGGCCCCTCACAAGTTCTGGCGTTAAGATGCACATCAGCTAACTTTACTTCATCTTAACTTTAACTCCGACATGAGAAGCTTTCCCTACTTGGATCATGGTGACAACAACTTTCAAGGATTATTTTCTAGGCATCAAGTAATCAAATAAATATTATAAATGCGAAAGTTTGGATGGATGGATGGATGGATGGATGTATGGATGGATGTTTGTTACTCAATCACGCCCCAACGGCTGAACGGATCTGGATGAAATTTGGCACAGAGATAGATTATAGTCTGGAATAGCACATAGGCTATTTTTTATCCCGGAAAATGAAAAAGTTCCCGCGGGAACCAAAATCCTCGATCCACGCGTACGAATTCGCGGGCATCAGCTAGTTATAATATATTATTGTAGGTATTATTGAAGTTTGTCTTGAATTAGGGTCACTCCGTATAAATTATTATAACAGGCCGTTTATTCATATCAATCATCCGGTGATTAACCAATCGTCCTACTCAGTACGAATTTCTTAGAATTAAAAGGTTAAGAGCAAATCCACCCAGCTGATACAGTGTGGATACACACCTTGGAGATTATTAGTTACCTAATAATATAATATGTATATTAATGTTAAAATAGCATCGGTACTACCAGACAATTCGATAATGTGTTCTCATTATGAATGTTATAGTGAATTATTATTTGCGCCGATATATAATTCACAATATACCTTGTTAGGTACAGCCCCTTATTAAAATTTAAGAGGACAACTGAGTGGATGATATTTATTTGCACAATTATTACACTTATGATTTAGTGGAACTTATGAACTAAATACAATAATAGCTTCTTTGGCTGACAAATCTTTGGTTGATGAACCTTAAACACAGATAATTTAATATAAAAAATACTTTTTAAACAACCGACTTCTAACTCCCGCGCAAACTTTACAACAACAAGCACACGCCATACAAAGTACTTATTTTATTGTTGATATTTTAAAAACCGCTCGACGGATTTCGATAAAATTTATATGGGACCACATGGGAAGTGTGCTCTTTCAAATAAAAAAAGAACCATCCAAATCGGTCCACCCAGTCAAAAGTTCTGAGGTAACAAACAAAAAAATACAGTCGAATTGAGAACCTCCTCCTTTTTTTGAAGTCGGTTGAAATCTATATCAGAGCCAAAACACAAAGGGAAAGAATTGCCTTGCGGACAAAAAAACCATGACACTCACTTTTATATGGAGACTGCAAACTTTGTTCCGTAAACTGACTGTCCAGTCACTACCTAGTGTGTTTTTTGCTTTAAATATTAAGGCAATGACAAATCGTTTAACTTCCCGCATCCACACCGAGGCAGATCATTATTCTTAATTAATTCGCAACTTCTTTCATTTCTTTGAACTTTATTTGAGCATCCCCCCCAGATTTTTCACTGAGTAGAATAGAGGTTAATTGGAAAAAAGTCTAAAGGGACACGCTTATTCAATTATACCCCCCTGGCCCTATCTACCTAATTAAATCGTATTTTATTTTTTTGAAAGAGTATTCATATAGCCTTGTCGTCCCAACGATTAATCCTCGGGCACGCACCTCCAAATTTTCGGAGTTATGTGCCTTATATGAAATTAAAAGCACTTGCTTCAAACAGTGGAGGAAAACATCGTGAGCCTGGCCAGCTTGGTGGGCTATTAAACCCTTCTCATTCCGAGAGGAGACTCATTATCAGTAGTGAGCCGGTAATGGGTTGATAAGGCCTGCTTGCAGAAACACCTGGTTATCACACACACACACACACACACACACACACACACACACACACACACACACACGCGCGCGCGCGCGCGGGGCAAATTCGTCAATATGTTTAGCAGATGGGTCGTGAAAAGGTAGAATTAACAGCTAGACATACAAACAAACAGATATGTAGATATACCTACACCATTTTATATCCTATCAAGTGATTTGGTACGTATGTCTTGCTACGTAAAATCTAAAATGAATTGATCTTCTCAGTACCTACTTTAAGTACCCAGGTACTCAGAAGATTAACCACGGTAAGAACTTATATACGCAGAGAATATTAAAATACAGGGTCGAAATTACACAGTCTGTTTTGTATAAAAAGAAACAAAATTGAAAAGAATTTTATTAATTATGGAATCTTTCTCGGTGTCAGCGGGGGAGTAGAATTTATGAAAATTTAATAAAGCCTCCCTGGAATATTACTGGTTCGAATAAGGCGCACTTGCCAGTTTTCAAATAATTTACGGCTTGGCGCTTAGGCTGCGTTGTACCTTAAAGGCTTAGACCCACATACAGCGCGACGTCTGCGGAACGCGCTTCGAATGAATGAATGAAATAAAATATTCTTTATTGTACACTGAAACAAGATAAATACATATGAACAACAACGTTAAAAAAAACGGTACAACTTATTGACGGCATTATCGCTTTGAAGCGATCTATACCGGGCATTAGACGCTACATTAGATTTAATCCACCACCACCACCACTACAGCCCATTAACGTCCCACTGCTGGGCACAGGCCTCCACTCTCGTAGGAGAGCGGGAATTAGAGCTTAGACCAACCACGCTGCTCCAATGCGGGTTGGCGGGCTTTAATCATATTATCATGTTAGTGATAATAACATTAGATTTAGCAAGAAAAGAATAAAATTATTTTGCTATAATCCGCCAACAGAAAAAAATTCTGTATGTAAGGTCGACATCTCCTGAAGATGCTCCGGTGTCGGGGCGAAACGTGCGTCGAGAATAGTATAAAAGTCTTGTGTGGTGGTGCATGTGAGTGGTGGTGGCATTGCTTGCTTGGGAACTTAGCTTTCTTGCTTGGTTGGGAAGGTAAACGGTGCTTCTCTTGTAACTGCATGCTTGACCATACAGAATTTTTTTCTGTTGGCGGATTATAGCAAAATAATTGTATTCTTTTCTTGCTAAATCATGAACTTCCGCAAAGTAACGCCTGATTCTATCCAACATTAGATTTAATAGCTAGTGAAAAATTGTACAGGGTATACGTTAATTTACGAGGAAATAAATAAATATAACTAAAGCCTATAAATATCAGCGAATAATATAATCATTACAATAAAGGAGCGCCTCAACCTTTTGTAAAGTTTACATCTGCCTGGGGTTCTGTTTTATTGCCTGCCGACGATTGCAGCACGACAGCAAACGTAGCGCCTACTCACGTTTTGTAGTAGCACGTTAGTATGAACGCTTAAAGATTAGTCGATTAATAACTAGGCTTGCACTTGACGACAATCATGTCTAATGGAAACCCTTTGCGCATTGCTTTGATTATTGAATGATGAAGCTTGGTTTGAATACGTTTGCCTATAAGAGGCCTGTATATTTTAAAATTTATTGCCAGTTATTAACATAAGTAGGTATACTTATGTTAATCGAACAATAAATAAGGAACGCCGCTAGAATAGTTTTCACGGGAATTTTTAAAAACGCGTGGTGCGAGTACATTAGATAACGCTCACGTTTTCTCGCTTCTCGCTGTGATGTTTCTGAGCACACTTTCAAAGTATTTCCATAGAAAAACAAGATCCTCCATGTATTGCAACTTCTAGGACACGTTGCCGTCACACGTCGCTGTCGTGGCTCGTTGTGTTTGTCCATACCCTAAGGCCTTTAATATTTTCTAAGCTGAATTGTATAGAAATTTTCTAAGAATATGTACTTCTCTTCCAGAATACCTCGAGACTGTGAGTCTAGCGATCTTGTATTTGCCTTTCTGCTTCAACTTGTGCTTTGTATTAATAATACAATGACGTCAAGCGCTTTGCCTAGAAAGCTATAGTTCGTGCGCGTGTTGAATGCAGAGTAAATGTATGTGTCACCATACATTTACTCTGCATTCAACTCGCGCGCGAACCATATCGCACTTAGCTATCCAGGTGCGTGTTTTTCACAAAATTAGATTTTCTTTACATTGATTACCATGCAAAGAAAACGCGGGAACTACGGCCGGTTTCTGAATTGAGAATTTTATTTTGAGTTTGTCTCAAAGTCTACTTAAGGACTAATTAAGCAATTTTTTGTTTCTGAATTGATATGGTATAAGGTTTGAGAGTAAGAGCTTGCTGTTTTTGCTTGAATGCGTAATTCAGAAACCGGCCCAATATCAATTCAGAAACAAAAATTTGCTTAATTAGTCCTCAAGTAGTCTTTGAGACAGACTCAACATGAACTTCTCAATTCAGAAACCGTCCGCTAGTCTAGTTACGTCTCGAGTATCGTGTGGGATATTTGAAATTTAGGCAATACATTTGTGCCTAATATTGATGCAATTGCAATTGTTATTTTTTGAATTTCTGATATTATTATGACAGTTATGCAGTAGCTATGCATTTTGTGCAATAGTGATCGAGTTACAATATATGTATACGTCACATGATATGTACCAAATACAAACAAATAAACATGCAGCAATGAAAAAACTTCTCCAACGCAGACAAAATTACTTTCATCAAAATAAATTATATATCCAATACATTATTACAACAGCTGTCAACTCGCTCTTGAAACTTACGAAACTGTTTCACAACGGTCATCAATCAAACTAAAACCCTTCTTACAACTTTACAAGTAAGTATGTTGCTTCACAAGTTATACCACTTATGAATCCATACTATGTTGCAATTGTAAAAAAAATTAATGTTAGTTTTAATTTAAATTTTATTTTTAGTTTGCTATGTACAAAGGCCACAGCGATACAATACCATGTTATAAAATTCCTCACAAATTTTAGTTCGAACGTAATAAACAGACCATATCAGTGAACGAATTCAGTTTGCACGATCCCCCGATACACATGCTGATCTACTGATAACCCATAAGTGATGTGATGGTGGTTACACAGACGATCATTAAAAAAAGATTTATCTAATACTAGCTGATGCCCGCAACTTCATCCGCGTGGTTTAAGTTTTTTTGATTCCCGCGGGAACTCCTTAATTTTCCGGGATAAAAAGTAGCCTATGTCACTCCCCGTCCTCAACTATACCCATGCCAAAAATCACATCGATCCATTACTCTGTTGCACACTTTCGCATTTATAATATTAGTATGAAATATTAGTATGATTGTAATCGACAGATTTTTGATTGAATATTGCTTTGCCTATACCTAAGCTATTACACCTATAACAAATAATTATTCTCTCTCTGCGTCGTATTACACGTATTACACTTATTTTTAAAAAAGGCGACAAAACTAATCTAGCAAATTATAGACCTATATCCATTCTTCTTCATATTTACAAAACATTCACGAAGGTGTTGACCAATAGACTTACTAACAAGCTCGATCATGCACAGCCAGTGGAACAGGCTGGATTCAGAAGCAAATTCTCCACTATAGATCACATATTTTCAGTGCGACAGTTGATAGAAAAAAGCGTGGAATACAATCAAGATCTGTGCTTAGCTTTTGTAGACTTTGCATTTGACTCTGTTGAGCATTGGGCAATATTCCACGCTCTGAAAAGATGTTTGATCGACAACAGATATGTGGAAGTACTTAAGGAAATATATAGGGGTGCCACAATCCAAGTGAAGCTTCATGAACTTTCTGAGCCAATTAGCATTCAGCGAGGGCTCCGTCAAGGTGACACCATATCCCCGAAATTGTTTACTGCCGCTTTAGAAGACGTTTTTAAACTAATTGACTGGTCTGGAAACGGAGTGAACATAAATGGGAGAATGCTGTCTCACCTACGTTTCGCTGATGATATCGTTCTCTTTGCCAGCCAAACTGAAGAACTGCGGACAATGCTCGAACAGTTACAAGACGCTTCTGCTACCGTTGGTCTAAAAATGAACATAGGGAAGACCAAATTCATGTGTCAGAACGTGGACATTGACCACATTGCTATCCAGGGCCAGCGAATTGAAAGGGTGGACGAGTATGTTTACTTGGGCCAGGTGCTGACCTTGAATAAACAAAGCCAAATGAGGGAAGTGGAACGCCGAATTCAACTCGGATGGGCTGCCTTCAGCAAACTATCCGATGTCCTGAAGAACAAGAAGATCCCCATCTATCTCAAGCGGCGCTTGTTCGAGCAGTGTGTGCTGCCAGTCATGACCTACGGTTCGGAAACATGGACTCTGACAAAACAAATTACAACTAAGCTGCAAGTGGCACAACGAGCAATGGAGCGGGCCATGCTCGGTATATCGCTCATTGACCGTGTGCCAAACACCACATTGCGCCAAAGAACGGGAATAACCGATATTGTTTTGAAAGTGTCCAGATCAAAGTGGAGGTGGGCAGGGCATGTCTGTAGGACCAAAGATGATCGATGGACCCGTTTGCTACTAGAATGGAGACCACGTACCGGCAAACGAAGCGTAGGACGACAACCATCTCGCTGGTCTGACGACATCACCAAGCTTGCGGGGAAAACATGGAGGAGGCTTGCCCAACATCGGGAAGAGTGGCGTGCACATGAGGAGGCCTATGTCCAACAATGGATGAAGAAAGGCTCATAAAGAAGAAGAGAAGCGTCGTATTCCTCGTTGCCGAGGGTCGGGACCCCGCTCGCATTAATCACATAATGGTAGGAGTTTTCTTGGAATAATAATGTGGTGGGTTCCCACGTCTTTCCGCATAGTTATTAAGCTGTTCGATTTTCCAAGTCAAACAACAGTAGGGGATTTTTGACATAATTCTATCTCGTCTTAGGTGGTCTAAGTTAGGTACTACGATTTATATATTAAGTATATGCAATTGAGCAAACGCAGTGTGGGACGACCTCCAGCTAGCTGGTCCAATTAAGCTGGCTAAAGAAGGTTGGGAAGCGGGTGGATGAGGAAGGCAGAGGACCGTGTTTGGCGGCGCGCTCTCGAAAAGGCTTAGGGTAAGGTTGCAATCATTGGACCAGTGCTTTGTTTGGACCACTTAGATTTCTTGAAAATAAACAGTCCTAAAATCGTCCATTATTGACGAGACGCTAGCTATTGGACCCCGCACCCTGCCCCTCAACCTTCAGTGTCGCCGCAGGCTTCGTTGAGGAAGGACGTACGTCGGTGTGTTTTACAAGCTCCCGATATAAAATGTGTGCGTCATTCCATTGCGTACCATGTAAGTACAGATTTTTAAGGTATTTCTACCCAATTATTTTCGGTAGGATTGCATATTTATTCGTTCAGCTAACCTATTAATAACATGTCACAAAAATTATATACTTTTTTAAAAGTTATAGTTTGATTGGGATCTCAGTGAGTTGCCATGAATGAACTCATGCAAGTTTCTTTCATTGAACCGGTCCAATCAAAGGAACTAAGTTTTTGTCGTCACTTAAACTTTTTTTTTGTTTTAGCATGGCAAAACGAGGCCAGTATTATAAGTGGAATGAAGGCAGCATGACATTAGCGTTGTTAGCTTTGAGCAAGAAGTTGGTTTAAATGAAGCTAGCAGGATATATGGTGTGCCAAAAGCAACATTAAAAAGAAGATTTGACAATAAAAACGTCAAAGCTAAAGGGGAAAAACAGATTGTAGGCTCTGAAGGAGATCTCACACCTGATTTGGAAAAAAAATTAGTAGATTATATTTTAGAGATGGAAGGTTGTCTATACGGCATGACACCACTGGATGTCAGAAGTTTGGCTTTCAAAATAGCAGAGAAAAATGGTTTAAAGCACAGATTCAATAAAGTAAAAGAAATGGCCGGTAAAAAATTGTATTATGGATTCCTAAACTTAAAAATATATGTTAAAAGTTATTATAGTTGATTATTAATTTATTACCTATTACTTTAAACGACTGTTCAATTAAAAAGACTGAATTTAGTAATAATCTAGCCTTTTATTTATTAAAACTCCTTGGGTGCAATGAATGGACCAGTCGATAAAACTTCCTAAGTCCGATTATAGCAACTAGGTGGTTCAATCAAGGAAACAGTGGTCCATACAAGGCAACCATCCCAAAACTGATTTTTTGTAAATAGTGGCAACCTTACCCTATGTCCAGCAGTGGATGTATACAGGCTGATGGATGGATGGATGGAATTGAGCAAGCGGTTGATAACAGAATAGCTAGATAAATTCCATACAAATTTTGCTTAACTAGACGAAATCGAACAGTTAAAAAATCCCCCACTAGGCCTACAAATCGATCGATCAAAATCGATAAAACTTTGCGCTTGCTTCGTCGTCGAACGTCGCGTTCCTCAGTAGGTCACCGACAGCAATGGCAAATACAAGTTAAAAAAAAACCGGGCAAGTGCGAGTCGGACTCGCGCACGAAGGGTTCCGTACCATTATTAATAAATAATTACTTTTGTTAATGAACCGCAAGACTAACTTTGTTTGTAGAGGTTTATTGTCAATATCAAAAAAACTATGCTACTTAGAGCATTGGCTATAGTTTTCCTGTAAAATATACGTAAATTCCTATTGACCATAATTATTTCAAATTTTTCGATTGGTTAACTCCGGAGATAAGGGGGGGGGGGGGGGGGGGGGAACGGTATTTTTTTAGACATTTTCCACGATAAATCAAAAACTATCATAACTAAAAATAATTAAAAATCTGTTTTAGAATGCACAAAGTAAACCCTTTCATATGATATCCCACACAGTACAGTTATCTCACTTTTAAATTTCAACCCTCAGATTTTCCCCCCTTTTTAAATAAGAACAAAAATAATTTCCAATTTTTTTTAATTCCAGTGTCTTTGGGCCACATATATACACAACTATTCCAAATTTCATGTCGATAGCTTCGGTAGTTACTGAAATAGTCGAGTGTGACGGACGGACAGACGGACAGACGGACAGACGGACAGACGGACAGACGGACAGACGGACAGACGGACAGACGGACAGACGGACAGACGGACAGACAGACGGAGAAAGTCGCACCATAAGGGTTCCATTTTACCATTTTGGTACGGAACCCTAAAAAGGTAAGTACTTCCTTCATATCGACAGTTAAAATAAGGTCAACAAACGCAACATGATAAAGCGCCTCCGGCCAGCGCCACCGGCAGCCCTGTCAGTGGATGAGGGTCAAATAAAATATAGCATTTCAATGGACCTGATGGCACCCGCCCGGCCTTTGTGAATTCCCAATGAAAATAAAATACTTTTTTTTTTTAATATATAGGCTAGCGCTTGGCTGCAATTAGACTTGCTTGCAAGTGGTGATGCAGCCTAAGGTGGAGTGCGCTTGCCTAGAAGATACCTATGTTTTTTTTTATTGTTTTTTTTTGTTCTTCAAAATACGTTAGTGAAATTCGGAACTAATTAGAGGGGCGAATGAACAATCATAATATTATTATTATAAATGCGAAATTGTGTCGGTCTGTCTGCTACGCTTTCACGGCCCATCTATTCAACCGGTTTTGATGAAGTTTGGTATAGAGATGATTTTGAAGTTGATGTTTGATGCAGGATGTAGGTATGCGGGAGCAGGATATAGGCTATTTTTTTCATGTCGCGAGCATCATCCAGTTTTCTATAAATGGGTAAAACGCATTGGTTCCTTTCATTTTGGAAACAACAAAGTAATCAAAGAAAAGCTTAGGCTGGGTTTTAGGGTTCCGTAGCCAAATTTGGCAAAAACGGAACCCTTATAGATTCGTCATGTCTGTCTGTCTGTCTGTGTGTCCGTCCGTATGTCACAGCCACTTTTTTCCGAAACTATAAGAACTATACTGTTGAAACTTGGTAAATAGATGTATTCTATAAACCGCATTAAGATTTTCTTACAAAAATAGAAAAAAACAATAAATTTTGGGGTTCCCCATACTTAGAACTGAAACTCAAAATTTTTTTTTTCATCTAACCCATACGTGTGGGGTATCTATGGATAGGTCTTCAAAAATGATATTGAGGTTTGAAATATCATTTTTTTCTAAACTGAATAGTTTTCGCGAGAGACACTTCCAAAGTGGTAAAATGTGTATCCCCCCCCCTGTAACTTCTAAAATAAGAGAATGATAAAACTAAAAAAAATATATGATATACATTACCATGCAAACTTCCACCGAAAATTTGTTTGAACGAGATCTAGTAAGAAGTTTTTTTTTAATACGTCATAAATCGTAAACCGCAATTTACCTTTCATTCAATCAACTCAAATGAGATAAATTTGGTACGAAGCAACGTCTTATAGCACAGTTAAAGAAAAAATTGCGAAAAGCATGAATTTTTAGTTACATCATACAATAAAAATATTTTTAATAATTTAAAACTTACTACAGGTTTGTACGGAACCCTCGGTGCGCGAGTCCGACTCGCGCTTGGCCGGTTTTTTTTTTAAATTTGAATATTGTAATAGATAGTATTAATAAAAGATTTCGTCGACCAGACCACTGAACGAATCTTGATGAAAGCCACGGATTGCTTGAAATGAACATAATAAACACAGTAGGTACCCAATATTATATTTAGAGAGAGCAAATTGGCGAGATTCTGTTTGCATAATATACTAGTACCTACACATTGAGAATCCAGTTAAGACCTAACTTCGTCCAACTGGAAATCACTCTTTTGAATACCCAAGCTCGCCTAGAACACCTGACATGCATAAATTGACGCAAGACAGACATGAGTAGCAAATAGAAGCTCCTGGCATCCGAATCTAGTAATACAATTTGGATCACTGAGCCTCCGAAGTAACTAATACAATTTAGGTAAATGTTGCTGAATCCCCAAAGCCTATTGAACGTTCAAGCCCCCTATAACGTAGGTACAAATCCATACTTTCATACGAATATTATAAATGTAAAAGTATGTCAGTCTGTCAGCTATGTTTTAACGGCTCATTTAAACGATTTTGATGAAATTCTGTACAGAGTTAGGTTACATCCCGGGAAAGACACAGGTCACTTTTAATTATAACCCGGTCCGGAAAATTAAGGAGTTCCCCAACGAATCCATACTTAATATTATAATTGCGAAAGTGTGGCTGTCTGTTTGTCTGCTACGCTTTCACGGCCCATCTTTTCAACCAATTTTGATAAAATTTGGTACAGACATAGATTGTGTCCCGAGAAAGGGCATCGACCCAAAAAATTTGTCAGTTCCCACGGGAATAAAAAAACTTAATCCACGCGGACAAAGTCGCGGGCATCATCTAGTAAAAAATATTTAATCCACGTGGACGAAGTCGCGGGTGTTATATTATGCATACCAATTTTATATACGACCCCACAAAGCTATATAATTCCACCTCCAATTACCTGATAGTGCTTGAATGTCGATATCATATTGAAACTACTTCAATAAAGTGCATGTTAACGCCGATATGAATAATGTATTTGGAACAAGGTCTGCACTCAGGCCTTTGAGAAAATGGAGAAAAATACCGGCTTTACGCTACCTCTCTAGGTTTTCTGCACGAAGTAGGACGCGGAAAAAAGGGTGAACATTTTAATGGCAATGTAATTACATCGTATACCTACTAGAGTTAACCTGCGTCTTCGTCCGCGTGGATTGAGGGTATTAAAATATCTTCTTTCAATTTTCTGTCAAAATACTTACATTATTTGGTCCAAAGGTTCAAAGTTGCTTGCGAGAGGGAGCCATTGTTACGAGTTTCCCAAAGAGATTTCGCCATAATGATACTCAAGGAGTACCAAAGTACAGTAAATTTGGTTCTCTTTGGTCACAGCACAAAACATTTGCAAGTTGAACTGGTAATGGGTAGGCCTTGCTTGTTCTAGAGTAGATACCTCGTAAACCTAGGTATAGTACCCGAGCATAGTACGGGATCATTACTTAGATGGACAGACAGTACACAGAGGGTTGCGTAAAGTGGATGGATGAGGAAATTTCGAAATTGAAATTTGAAAGCACCTAACTTATCACTACGAAGTAGACTCTTCCAAGGGAACAAGACAACTCTTTTGACGACTTTACTAGCGCAGTGTTGAGCGCTGTTGTCTTAACGTGGAAGGTTTCGTGTTCGATCCCCGGTAGTGTTAATTTGGGAATTTATTATTTCTGATTCTTTTCTGGTCTGGCCTGGGGGGGAGGTTTTTGTACATATTTATCTATGGGAGGCTTGCAGTAACCGAAATCGAGGTTAGTCCGCTGCCATCTTAGACTGCATCATTACTTACCACCAAGTGAGTCGCAGTCAAGGGCTAATTTGGAGTGGTTAAAAAAAAGGATATTCAATAATTTCACCAGAGCGAAGTCAGGGTAATTATGAATACATTTAATAATAGTCACATAATATTGATACTTTCTCATTCGAATAGTTCATACGCCTGCTCACTCAAAGGAGAACAAGATTTATCCGATCAAAGCGAACGAGTTATTCCAGAACATTTATATGCTTTCTCACATCTGTATGTATCTCGTGTTCCAATTGATTACGTTTTCTGAATAAGTTTCCACTGGACCCTTTTCTCACCATAAAATTCAGTAGCGCAATGATAAAACGTCTTTATCGGCGATCAGCCTCGATTATGAGCAGATAAAATAATAATATGATGTTACTCGCATATTTAAGTTTTTTCTTTTTGTAACTATTTAAGTACATTTTTTTTGTTGTCATTGTCACCGTAAGATTGTAAAAACCGTTACATTATAATCTAACTCGCGAAATTGTAAACTGTCGCAAGATTACAAAATAACGCATTATTTTTCGGTAGATTGTAATCTGTTAGGTATATTAATACCTGATTATTTATGTCGAAACCTAACCTAACCTACAAGAAAGAGACAAGAAAACGTAAATACAATGAATATTTCAAAATTGGACACTCAGAACATTGAACGGTTCACAATATTTCGACAGTTTACAATGTTACGAGATAAAAAGCGTTAGATTACAATCTTATGGTTTTTGCAATCTTACGGTGACATAATCATTCCTATCATTTAACATTTCAATAGGAAAAATAATAAGAATGATGACAACTCAATCAAATCAGTAACTCATTATCAAAGTTAAAAACGTACTTCTAGTATTATCGATAGGTTAAAATGATTATGAAACTTACCAGAAGATGTGAATTGAAGGTCTTACTTACTTATTTAAATAAATACACGACAAACAGACACCGAAACTTCAAAGATGTAGAAAAAAAATAAAAATAAAAATAAAAATCATTTATTTCGACCAGATCATAAATTTTGTTAGTGAGATAAGAACACACACACAATAACCTAATGTAAGTAAACCTAAAACTACCTAATCCTAAAACCTTAACTAAGACAGCCTTGATTTGTCAGCACGTGCACCATATGACAATGGTTCTGGTACTGACAATCAAACCTGTCAGAAAATGCTCTCAGGATGCCATTGGAGCTAGCCCGAACAATGCGCACCAGGGATGTGTACCGTTTGCGCATAGTAGTGTAGAAGCAATCCACACGCGCATCGGCAAACATCCCCGACGCACTAGACTAGAGTATCTAGGCAGACCCATTAGCATCCTGAATTTAGCATCGGGTAGAGACCCGACTCTTTTCTCTTTTATTACATTCGCATAATGCATAGGATAGTAATTTAATTTTGCTTGAGCCAACACAAGGCCTCGTGTGACAGCATCCCTGCCTCACAAAGGCTGCTAAAGCCCGCGAAGCCTGAAGCGACTCATAAAATTTTATGATTCCAACTGAAACGTAAACAACATGTGTACGGAATATGCGATACAGGTTCCGTAATATATAGCGCTATTACGTTATAATAGCGTTACGTTGTTCGTATTGGCGTAACTCGTAATGCGCATACTATTTCACTATGAAATATCCATTTAATTATCTCATGGTTCATTGTAGGTATTTTCGAAGGCTTTTTGAAACATATTTTTCTATCAATCCGTAAATATTATAAAATAGATGATGCACGACTTCGTCCACGTGGATTGAGGTTTTTTGGTTCCCGCGGGAACTTTTCCGGGATAAAAAGTAGACTATGTCCTTCCCCGGGATGTAACCGATCGATGTACCAAATTTCATCCAGATCGGTGGAACAGATGGGCCGTGATATTTGCATAGACTAGATGAGGCCCGTGACTTCATCCGCGTCGTTTCAGTTTTTCTTAATTCCCGCGGGAACTCCTTTATTTTTTGGGATAAAAAGTAGCCTATGTCATTTTACAAACCTCATATATAACCATGCATAAATCACGTCGAACAAACCAAAAACAAACACACTTTCGCATTTATAATATTAGTATGATGCATGTGAAAGGGTGTTTATTTGATTTGTCTAGTCGACGTCGCATCAGAGCAATTGACGTGTTTTTTACATGGGTTTAGTTGAAGTCCAGCTGGAGAGCGACACAGGCTACATTTTGTACCTACCGGAAAATTAAAAGGTTCCCCCGTGTCCCCCGGAAAACAAAGGATCGCGCGAGCATTAGCTACCGAAAATATAAATAATCATTACTTACCAAGTACGCTGTTTTAGAAATACTATATTAATTAGGTATTAAACTCGCAAAAAAATTCAAATTATTATTACTATTGTAACATGTCACATGTCATTTAGCTTAGTTTTTTTCCAAATCAACAATATTATTCACAATATTATGATACAGTAACTAATTAGATCTAATTAATAATTCATTTTCTTCGAGTGTCAATTTTTCATCGCTCATAACAACGTTCCTCAATCAATTGCCATCGATATAAAAAGGTACTGAAGTGTCAGAAATAAATTGAATACAATAATAAAGAACACGTCCCACCACATTCAGTGAAAGTGGACGAATGCTCGTAAACAACGAGGCACGAGCGAGCAAGGGTAGCTGTCGAAGGCATTTTCATTTAGGTTATTGAGCTCCCTTGTGACTGTATTTTTGTCTGGCGCTTTCAGAATTTTCTTATCTTTCATTATTTCATCAGTCATACTTACTAATATTTCAAGGTAACTAGCCACGGCCGAAGCAAGGCCGAACCAGGCCAAACCAGGAAAGACGTCATCATAAATTTCCAGATTGACCCTCCCGGAGATCGAACCCGAGACCGCCCTCGTTAACGCAACAACACTCACCACTACGCCAGGGAGATCGTCGATTAAGCTAAACTAGTAACTTTGTAGTACAAATCATGGAAACACGTGGAATGGTGACAAAAATACTGATCCTTTGCTCAAAAATGAGCCGGTACCTATTTTTTACTCTCGACGCACAAAGAGGGGTGTTATAGGTTTAACGTGTATATCTGAGTAGGTATTGGGCATCGTAGCTCCCGAACGGATGAACCGATTTTGATTTAGTTTTGTTTGAAAGGTCCAGAGTGTTCTTAGCGATGATTCAAGAAAATCTATTCAGCCGTTTGAAAATCATCAGCTATTTTCTAGTCGATAAAGGGATGTGACTCCTACAGGTCTGATCGTATCGACCTTTGCAGGTAGGTAGGTATACCTACCTACTGTTAGGTACTTCAATGTGTCGGGGGTAGGTCTTTTAAATTTTTAAATTATACTTGTTAGAATCACTTACTTAATATGTTTAATGAGAAACCGAATACCGAATAAAGTGTTCTCGAGAGTAACATTATAGCATGGACGATAGACGGCTCTCGAGAGAAAATCTGAGATCAACTCGCCACAGCAACATGAATTCTCCATTTACAGTGAAGACGGCAAATATAAATACATACCACAGAATTCAGAACAGGTATAGAAGTGGATAGAAACAGGCGTTATTTTGCGGAAGTCCATGATAGCCGCGCACGCGTTGGTACTTTATCAGTAGTGCAAATGGGCTGATTGATTAAATTTTTGATGAGTAAGTCGGTCAAAAACGGTGACATATATTAGAACAACTTAAATATGATAATTATAATATCATTTCTATTAGGATAGTATAAATAGTATAATTACCTACACTACTATATTTAATTTATATACCTCCGTATTGTAATCCGTAACATTTAAAGAGAAACTTGTATGTCCTACATGTTATAAATAAATTGAGTATGAGTTTGAGTTTTTTTATTTAGAGTTCTTTGGTAGGTAGTGCGCTGTGTGATACATGGGCCGTTGTGGATGTGTGCACGAAGACTAATCCTTTCTCGTAAACTTTATAAGGCTGCATTTCCACCAGATATGCGAGGATGGTGAATGGTGCGAGCATACGTAAAGTTCTCTTTTCACTATGCTGTGCAATGCAAGCACGTAAGTTGAAGTATTTTGCGATATTTGATCACAACGTGATGTATCAATGAATTACTATAGGTAGTTGACTACTAAAACATCAAATCATTCTTTAGTGATAATTAAAAAGAGGATCTCCAAAAAGTCGTCATTTCCCAAGTCCCCTGTTAGTTTTCTGTTGAATAACAATTTTAAACTATCGATTAAAGTAAAAAAGTGCGTCGAACTTTGATGACGCCACAATTCAGTATTTCACACAAAATCCCATACTAATAAGAACGCGTTTTGAAAAATGACGCTGATTTGACTAGTTATCAAATCTATATATATATAGAAATGAATCCCTATTTCCCTTGGTCACGGCATCACGCGTGAACGGTTGGACCAATTTCGCTAATTCGATATTTTTTTGTTGTATAGGTGAGGACCTGGAAAGTGACATAGGCTACTTTTTATCCCGGAAAATTAAGGAGTTCCTGCGGGAATAACAAAAAACTTAAACCACGCGGACGAAGTCGCGGGCATCAGCTAGTACCCAATAAAGCCGTGACGCATTCGAAACGTTACTGTCATACGAAACCTTTACAGACCGAATGGGATATGAATTTTTTTAACTGCACCTTTACATAGACGCCTCTAATGGATTTCCTTTGTACTGCTCTAGGTTAAATCGATTTTGATACCAGGAAATAGAAGCGATGTGTGTGATGTGGTTTACGTCGCTAAAATGTTTTTCTCTGCTCAGCTTTCTATAAAAGTATAAATAGAAATTGGGGGAAAAGTACTCAAGTCAAACACAAAAAATTAATTTGCCTATTTTGCTGGATATTAATGCTGACAAATTAATATCGTGTGCGCCTTAGACTGAGTTGTGTAAGTGTACCCAACCAATTATTTTTTTTTAACCGCGATAATCCCTCTTTTTCTAGTTCCTAATTTCTCTAAGTCTGCTCTCTGTCCCAAGGGCCTATCCCTTACTGATAATCCAAAAAAGAGGTGGTTCTTTAGGAGGTTTTATCATAAAAATTTAAAAGACCGTTTTTTTAGATTCCATTAACAAATAACTTCGTTAATTCCATTAACGCGGATGAAGTTGCGGGCATCATCCTCTAATATAAAATAACAAATAACTGGGATGATAGACACATGATATGAAATAAAATGCAGCCGAATTTTCGCACTTACTTGGAAGACGTCTAATACGTTACATAAGCCAAATGTTGTTTTCACGGCATTTTTATCAAAACCATTTCACGTGCTCACATCGGTAAATTAGGTGAGCGTTCTCATTCTATTTCGCGTCATGCGAAATTAAATTATCTCCCGTAAAAAGCGAAATAATATTTTGACACGAGAGTGATAGGTTCGCGTCGAGCGTAATTTTCTCTATGTATATCTTGTTTAGGGTTCTGTAGTAAAAGGATGAAACCTACTTTCGTCCAGTCTATCTGTATTTCTATATCCGGATATCTGTGTCACGGATAATCTAAAATCTGTTTCAAATCATCTCTGCTTTAGTGGAAACTGGGCCTAAGAGTTGATAAAATGAGTTAGAAAATTCCCTACATTTTTTTTCCCCCTCACGCCCTAAAAGAAAAAAATATATATGCAAATCGATCCGGATACAAATCTTGAAATAATCGGTGTATCTATATACATACATAGAAAAAGAAATGAATTGAGAACCGCCTTCATTTTGGACGTCGGCTTATGTATTTTATCCTCAAAAATTATGGTTAAAGAAATACTGCCATAGTTATTAGTAACTAGCAGAGCTACGGAACCTTACGAATACATACACAAGCTCTTGGCGTATTGACTACTGAGTTAATATAAAGAAAATGTTGCCGAGATAATACGGAGTCTACATTACATTATTACTCTAAGTTGTCTTAGACATGTGCATGGGTTGAAAAGGGATAAGTCCAGCTTAAATAATAACGTTGTGAGCATAAAATTGGTTGGTTGTGCTTGTGAGTAAGGAAGAATAAAAAACCGGCCAAGTGCGAGTCGGACTCGCGCACCGTGGGTTCCGTACATTTGTAATGTAGTAATGTAGTAAATTTTAAATTATTATAAAAACTACTTACTAGATCTCATTCAAACCAATTTTCGGTGGAAGTTTGCATGGTAATGTACATCATATATTTTTTTTAGTTTTATCATTCTCTTATTTTAGAAGTTACAGGGGGGGGGGGACACACATTTTACCACTTTGGAAGTGTCTCTCGCGTAAACTATTCAGTTTAGAAAAAATGATATTACAAACCTCAATATCATTTTTGAAGACCTATCCATAGATAACCCACACGTATGGGTTAGATGAAAAAAAAATTTTTGTGTTTCAGTTCTAAGTATGGGGAACCCCAAAATTTATTGTTTTTTTCTATTTTTGTAAGAAAATCTTAATGCGGTTCACAGAATACATCTACTTACCAAGTTTCAACAGTATAGTTCTTATAGTTTCGGAAAAAAGTGGCTGTGACATACGGACGGACAGACAGACAGACAGACAGACAGACAGACAGACAGACAGACAGACAGACAGACAGACAGACAGACAGACATGACGAATCTATAAGGGTTCCGTTTTTGCCAAATTTGGCTACGGAACCCTAAAAAGCTAATTTTATTTTAAGAATTTTGAGACGGTTTTGAGTTATACAAAGTCTTCGGTGACCATGTGTTAAGGTGTAGCCCCACTTGAGATGCACGGAGTGGCAAATTTTATTTACTATAAATTGGTACGGGGCCGTCGGGCGTCGCGAAGTGCATATCCTTGCCGCGTCGCTTATGTGGGCCTAGTTCCATACAATCTCCAAATAGTACTTGGCGCTACGTACCACACCTCTGTAGTGGGGATAGACCTTTAGGATTACCAGCTAAACGTACACTTCATACGACTGGCTGTGACAGCGGCTCGAAATGAAATCTATTGTAGGTATTTTACAAAAATTCCTGCAACTCGACGATGCCGCGGGCATTTGATTAACATACATCATGCTGCCGGCTGCTGCCGGCATGTTTGTTTCGAGTAAACCCGGCACGGTCTGCAATATTGGTTTGTATTTGCATAATTTTTTCATCACGGCTACTTCCCTCGCGCAGTGGTGAACGCGAAGGTCCTGGGTTCGAACTACGGCGGGGTTTCCCGACTGGATAATAATTAATATGTCCCGCACCTGACATGTGCGGCGACCCTAGTGGCCCTAACAGTAACTAGCCACGGCTGAAGCATCCCTCCAGGAAAACTGCAATGGAGAAAGAGAGAGTCATTTTTTAACGCCACTACACGTTAGCCCTTGACTGCAATAGGCATGATGACTGATTTTGAAAAATGGTCAGATTATGTTCAGAAGTATCTAATATTTCGAAAAAATATCTTATTTCAGCAGAAAAATAAAGTTTGGTAGATAAAATTAGCATTTGAAATTTAAATTTTAAAATTCACGCTAAAACGTTCGGCGGTGTCATGGCGTCGTTTTGTGACGTCACTATTGTTTTTACCAATGTACTCTGTGCAGTGTGCAGCAAGCAATAGTGTGATTGTCAAAGCTCGAAAACAAACAATTGTGACGTCATTCGCTTCTTTGTGTTTTATGCAATATGGCGGATTGCTGTATTTTAAAGTTTTATTTTATCAAAATAAATAGCAATCTCACTCAAAATAGGAAAATAAATACGTTTTTTATAATTCATGAATCCTATTTCATTAGATAAATTCATAATTTCATTGATTCTTGGTTACTGTCATCATGCCTATTTCATCTGAAAGTAACGATGCAGTGATTAACAATCATGATGCAGTCTAAGACGGTAACTTGTTGAGGGTATGACACTTATATTAAATCCATACCCCCAATTTGTTTCTACACGACATCGTACTGAAACGCCAAATCGCTTGATGGTACGTCTTTGCCGGTAGGGTGGTAACTGGCCACGGCCAATGCCTCCCACCAAGAAAAACATATTATTGTTATTTATGACTGGCCACAGTCACAACAAAGGTAAAGGCAATCCGCGTCATAAAACACGGTTAAAGCCCCACTATACGCCAAACAAACCGCCTGATTTATTATTCCGAGCGAGTCTTGCGGTGAAACATGGAGCATTGTTGTGCTAACTACGTTAGTTGGGGCGGTGAAATTTTGAGGCGAAATGTGGGGTCTCCACACACAGTTACTATAGGTAGATGAAGTTTCTCGTAATCCTACGAAGAAATCCCACCGATATATCGACTACAGCAGAGTCAGAATCGAATGGAATCCCATTTTTTCTGTAGTAAGTCTAAATGTACAACAGGAAAAGGTAACTGACTGACTCACTGATCTATCAACTCACAGCTCAAACCACTGGACGGATCAGGCTGTTTGGCATACAGGTTGCTTTTATGATGTAGGCATCCGCTAAGAAAGTATTTTTGAAAATTCAGCCCCTAAGGGGGTAAAATAGAGGTTCGAAATTTTTATGAAAATCGAACTTACCGTGCGCGAAGCTGCGTGCAAAAGCTAGTACACGATAAAGTCGACTCGCAGTTTCCATTGTATACATACAGGTGGAAAAAAATTGCGATTGGAAATTGGAATTGATTCGGTGAGCCTAGTGGATGTCAGTCTTAACAACGAACACATCACTTCAAATTTACATTCTACAATTATTTCTCTCTACCTCTGTAAAATCCTGAATCACCCTTACGAAGTTTTTTCTACGAAACACTATACATACTTACTATAACATGGTCCAAGAAGATAGGTACGTGGAGCGGATTTCGTGGAATCGTACTTTCCGGTACGCCAATTCTCTTAGCGGTAGGGGTGGACACTGGCCAACACTAAAGCTGTGGTGTACACATAGATTTAAGATTTGTCCTCGCATCGGAGACCAATCCTAAATCTATGGGTGGACAATTTAGAAATTATAAATTCCCAAATGGCCCGTTGCCTTGGTCCTCCTATTTATAAGACCACAGCGCAGATCACTGTTAGGTTTTTGTTATGGCTGGTACGATCTATTCGTAGAAAACGTCTTACTCAACTATGGGAGACGATTTAAATATGATTTAAATACTGTCCAGGCGAAAACTAAGTTTAGACTAACACATACGAGTGGGAAAGTGCTCGCGTTCCTCTCACCGCTTTATTATAAGCCGAACAAAGGAAAGCTTTTAGTACGTCGCTATTAGACCCCCAGGTGGACAATTACCTCATTTCTCATACCTGTCGGGCTTTCCATAGAATATGTACATTCTTATTTTTATAAATTTTAAGTAGGTATATTTTAAATGGAAAAGAATAATAAAAATAACACATATACTTACTTTTTTGTCGCACTCTGCTTAGACATTACTTAAGCAACTCGTTAGTATAGATTTGAACATAAAATCCATACTAAGAAATTTCTTAAGTAATGACTAAGCAATAAGCGACTCTGAGTGCGGTAATTAGTCATTTAAATAAGCATATTATGAAATAAAAATTGCGTGTGTTTTACCCGACTGCGGAACGCACAGCGTTATGTGTTCATCAGTCTATATATGTATTTTTGTTCCTTGCAGGACAGCTACAGCCTAAACGCGTGGACCGATTTTGATGATTCTTGCATCAGTTTATGCCGAGTATATCAGTAGAGTATCACTGTGGAAGCCGAATTTGAGAAAAAACTAAATGGCGCCCTCTAGAAACCATAATGTAACAAATTAAAAAATTAAGTCGATAGACTATGGCAAGTGGGGTATCGATGAATAGGTCTTGCAAAATCATAGTTAGGTTCCCTTGATCATTTTCTCATTTTATCGATCATTTAGGATTTACGAGGTTTCAAAGGTTCATTTTTAGTGTATTCCTTTGTGTCTCACTACAGACAAAACGGCTGAACCGATTTTGATAATACTTGCACCACTAGATTGATCTTAATCTTCTGAGTGTCATAACGGAAGCCGAATTTGAGAAAAAACAAAATGGCGGCCTCTAGAAGCCATAATGTAACAAATTAAAAAAAAAACCGGGCAAGTGCGAGTCGGACTCGCGCACGAAGGGTTCCGTACCATTATTAATAAATAATTACCTTTGTTAATGAACCGCAAGACTAACTTTGTTTGTAGAGGTTTATTGTTAATATCAAAAAAACTATGCTAGTTAGAGCATTGGCTATAGTTTTCCTGTAAAATATACATAAATTCCTATTGACCATAATTATTTCAAATTTTTCGATTGGTAATCTCCGGAGATAAGGGGGGGGGGAACGGTATTTTTTTAGACATTTTCCCCGATAAATCAAAAACTATCATAACTAAAAATAATTAAAAATCTGTTTTAGAATGTACAAAGTAAACCCTTTCATATGATACCCCACACAGTACAGTTATCTCACTTTTAAATTTCAACCCTCAGATTTTCCCCCCTTTTTAAATAAGAACAAAAATAAATTCCAATTTTTTTTAATTCCAGTGTCTTTGGGCCACTAATATACACAACTATTCCAAATTTCATGTCGATAGCTTCGGTAGTTACTGAAATAATCGAGTGTGACGGACGGACAGACGGACAGACAGACGGAGAAAGTCGCACCATAAGGGTTCCATTTTACCATTTTGGTACGGAACCCTAATTAAAGTCGATAGACTATGCCAAGTGGGGTATCGATGAATAGGTCTTGCAAAATCATAATTAGGTTCCCTTGACCATTTTCTCATTTCAACGATTATTTAGGATTTACGAGGTTTCAAAGGTCCATTTTTGTGTATTCCTTTGTGTCGCACTACAGACAAAACGGCTGAACCGATTTTGATAATACTTGCAGCACTAGATTTATCTTAATCTTGTGAGTGTCACTACGGAGGCCGAATTTGAGAAAAACAAAATGGCGTCCACTAGAAGCCAATTAATAAATAAAAGTCGGTAGGCTCTTAGCCTATTAATAGTCGATAGGCTCTATAGCAAGTGGGGTATCGTTAGATAGGTCTTTTAAAATCACACCTAGGTTCCTTAAACCATTTTTCCGTTTAAATGATAATTTAGGATTTACGAGGTTTCAAAGGAAATGTTTAAAGTTCCTACTCATATCATCTATGTCTATCAAACTAGGTGGATTATCTCAAAAACCACTCTACCGATTTTAAAAATTATATTACTTATAGAAAGCTACATTATTAACAAGTAAAATAGGCTATATTTTATTTCCAAAAAAATTAGAGATCCTTACGAAAATTGCAATAATGTGAGTTAGGTCGGAAAAAACGATCTCATCTGAGAGCTTACGTGGCGTGCGCTGCCTAAATCGATAAAGTTACACGACAACAATGTATGGTGGAAACGTTCCTCTCAAAAAATCCTAAAAAAAAGTCCGCGATAGCATATAACTATCTTTTAAGGTTGACTCACAATAACCATTTTTATGATTTTCAAATTTGGTCACTGCTTTACTTGCGAAGGTGTTTTACCAACATAGTTTTAATCGTTAATTATAATAATAATAATAATAATAAAGCCTTTATTCCATTTTAGAACACTGTTACTTTTTTTTTTTTTGTTATAAAATGTCCCTTAAAACGGAGTGCCACGTTAAGGAGGAGTGGACGTGCGACTGCGCCTTGATAAATTTTATTAATATTATACGATTTAAATTGATAATAATGAAATACTTCAATTCATGTCTTGTTTTATACTTTTTGGTATCCAAGCAGTCGGGTTTTTTGTTTTTTATAAATTACTTTTTTATTTCCGCTAAATATCAGCTAAGATCCAGATTCAACCAAAGTGTGACTAGTATTTTACGTGTGGCGGAATTGTATCGGTCTTCTAACCTTTTCTCGGCCTACTTATATATTTATAATTTTTTTCCGTCCCAGATTTATTCAGTAACTAGCTGATGCCTGCGACTTCGTCCGCGTGGATTAAAGTTTTTTGGTTCCTGCGGGAACTCTATAATTTTTCAGGTTAATAAAAGTAAATGTGTTATTCCAGACTATAACCTATCTCTGTGCCAAATTTCATCCAGATCTGTTCAGCTGGTCTGACGTGATTGAGTAACAAACATGCATCCATGCAATCTTGCGCATTTAAAGCCACAGTCATATTATGCGGTTGAATATACTACCTACCTCAAGCTCTTGGTTACGGTATTTGTCTTCAAGCTTCTTTACTGAGGATTCCGTTCCAGAAGATACTGCTGCAGATAACACTTCTGTAGCAAAGTTCGTTATTTGCCCTTTCAAGCTACTTAAACATTTTTAATACACGAAATTAAGTCCACATATCACAGGCAAACATATAGCATCGAAATACTATGGAAATACCGATGTAAACAGTAAATTATGTTGACAGATTTTGACAGATTTTCTCTTCGTCGCAATTTTTTATAATTAATTTTGTTTCCTTCAAACGCCACCAAAAAGATATTATTAAGTCCCAATCAAGTGAATTGCTGTTATCTGTTGTGGAGTTATGGGAGTAAAATCAACAAAATCCTATCCTGGAGGAACCTTAATTTCTATCGGGATAAAAACTATCCTATATATTGATGTATCCGGTAGCTGATACCCGGAGTATCAGCTACCGCTTTACCAAATTTCATTTAAATCCGTTCATTAGTTTTCGCGTGATGCGCGGCCATACAGACAGACAGACACAAAAATTCAATAAAACATCTGTTTTGGGCTCAGTATCATAGCATAGTAAAGCATACCCCGATTAAAATTTTCAGAATATATGTATTAAATGTACAGAAATCTTCCAGTTACAGTTTTATTATAAGTATAGAATAGATTATACGTAATTCGTTTTGGCACGGAGTTTTAAAACAATCTATATATATGTGCGGATGAAGTAGCGGGTAAGGGAATATTAAGCAGTAGGAGACACCTACTCTGAAAACCAATATCCTTAGCACCTTATCTGCATTTAGTATTTACTTATCGACGATCAGAAGTAATCAGAAAAGTATGCAAAGTAAAGTTGCTAGAACAGCAGCTCAAGCGCAATCAATATGATAAAATAACTTATCGCGGCTTTCTCATGACTTTCTTCATCGGAAAAGCGTGACATAAGATGCGAGAGAGATGTAACGAATCAATTATGCTAGGGCTGCTGAACTCATTAACCTGTAATGTCGAAGGAACTAGAGTAAACAGAGACGCTTCATTTAACGCCTCGGAGGAAGCTGCGCAACATAAAAAGATATATCTGGTTTGGAAAAATGATTGATAAAACTTAAAAGCTCGTTGCAGAACCAGTCACACCGCAAGATCCATGTCAGAAAGTAATACGACGTATTTTCGTATTTCCATACTACCTAATCCATAAATTAGTATTCAAATTCTATTCTCTTTGTTTGTTTTTGTTGTTGCTGTTTAGTTTTTTAAATGGCGTGGATTTATTTTTCGGGATAAAATGTATCCTATACCTACCTATTGTGTTGATTTAGGTTACCTATAAGCTATCGTCATTCCAAATCGATAATTCAGTTGTGGCATGAAGGAGTAACACACATCGAAACCTGCACATCCATGCTAATATTATTAATACGAAAGTGTGTCTGTCTGATACGCTTTAACGGGCCATGTTTTCAACCGATTTTGATTACATATTTGGTATAGAGATAGATTAAATCCTTAGGTTTTATGTTAGGCTCATTCCGGAAAATCAGGACAGCTTGGAGAATTCAAAAAACTTGACCAATGAGGACGGAGTAGTGGGCTACATCTAGTTTATAATATTTCTAGGATACTTTTAGAATTACCGAGAATCTCAATTGAATAGCACAGAATACAATCTAGGCCTAACATTATATCATATATATATATATATATATATATATATATATATATATTATAAATGCGAAAGTAACTTTGTTTGTTGGTTTGTTGGTTTGTTGGTTTGTCCTTCAATCACGCCGCAACGGAGCAACGGATTGACGTGATTTTTGGCATGGGTATAGTTGAGGACCTGGAGAGTGACATAGGCTACTTTTTATCCCGGAAAATTAAGGAGTTCCCGCGGGAATAACAAAAAACTTAAACCACGCGGACGAAGTCGCGGGCATCAGCTAGTAAATTATACGAAAGGAATTTGCAAATACAATACAAATATAGACACTCGAGTAAGATCACATTCAACAGTAACACAAACCTCTGATTTTCAATAGAGACTCCCGTTTAAATAAAGGTTTCTTATTTACTACTAACCCATTGTACCTTTATCTTGAGATACAATTATGAAGACGCTTTTATATTCATCATAATAAAACCACCCAAGTACGAAACAGACTCGTGCACGAAGAGTTCCGTAGCTTGGAAGGAAATTTAAATTATTCGACTGCCATAAAAACAAAACCCTTTTGTTTGGAATGCAAAAATAAGTTAGGAATAAATGCTAGTTTCTAAACAATTCGGCATCGTCTGAGTACGGAATTCAAAAGAAATATTAACCTTGAATACTTTACGTAGTTAGACATAATAAGATAGAGTTGAAACAAAATATAATGTTGAAAAAATTTACTGAATTTTTCAAGGATCCCTGTATGCATGTCGCCTTTAAGTTTAAATTTTTATTATTTGCTGGAATAAAGGCTCTTGTAGCAAATATTAATATCCTCTAAAAATTTCAACTGGCTACGGATAAACTAGCAGTTGAAACTATTGGCTCCTGTGGCAAACAGACGGACAGCACAGGCTAGTGAAGTACCGTTTGGCACATTTTAGGTACGGAACCCTAAAAATAATAAAGACGTGGATGATAAATGACGCTGCCGTGCAGAAACTCGTGCCTCGAAAGAAAGTTATGGAAATTGCTTTCCAATATACCGACAGAGATTTTGCATATCAAATAATACGAACTGTTCTATCACTGTCCTGATTTATGATGGGTTGTTGTGAAGGAAATTCTTTCTGTTCGAGTGATGTTCCCATATTGAAGACAAAAGCGTTATTCACTTTTACTCTTTTCAACCGACTTCCAAAAAAGGAGGAGGTTCTCAATTCAGCGCGTATTTTTTTTAAATGTATGTCGGTGCATATCTCCGTGGTTTCTGAACCAATTTGAATTTTTTTTTTGAAAAAAATTCTGACTCCAAATCCTCAACCCTGACAACAAAAAGTTAAAAATAAAAATTCTTTCCAAAAAACCGACTTCCAACGCCACTGTAAAGTACAAAATAATTTTGATTTCTACCCACTATGTTCAAGTTGGGCGAGTCTGATACGTCAACTTTGCTTATCCTTGTTATACCCGCCCGACTTCAACATAGTGGGTAGAAATCAAAATTATTTTGTACTTTACAATGGCGTTGGAAGTCGGTTTTTTTAAAATATTTTTTTTATGTCTTTAATGCTGTCGGCTGCAGCGGTAACTGTTTTTTTTAACGGTAACTGTCATGACTAAAATATGGCTACTATTAGATATAATAATATATAAATATTGTATAAAGAATTGGGTAGAATAATAACTTTGCATGCCTTATCAGATTGTATGCTACTATATTAAATTAATAGATGATGCCCGCGATTTTGACCGCGTGGATTCAACCAAATCCGTCCGTTTTAAAAAAATAGTATTGCGTGAAAGACTAACAAACACACACACAAACATACAAACTTTCGTCTTTAAAATATACCTAAGTTATTAGGGTGTATATAAAACAACAATATTGTACTCAATCTGATCAAATAAATGAATTAGAATTGTAATTTCGCAATAATTATGATGTTTCAAATTGTCTTTCACTATAAAACAATAATATTTGCGTACTTAGGCATACCTACCTACGCCTAGATTCAAAATTGACAAAGTCAGTGTTTAACCCAAACGAGCTTTATTTTTGAGGATTTCATCGGCTACTTGGTTTGAAAATATTTCAAACAATGTTTTCTTTATTTAGCGTTTTATAAAATTAATAGGTAGATAAAACCTTTTTCAACCGACACGTGCGATCTAAATTACAGCAATATATTTTCACTGCTGCGGTACCCATACCACTACGGCCTAATATACCTACTCATTGCGATGCGTATTGTGCGAGTGATATTCATAAACGTCGCTGGATTTGGGCGCTACTTTATTCTTGATACCCGAGCAATTAGGAATAAAAGAGTTTGATAAATTAATGTCGATACGAAGCCCTGATAAATATTTAAAAAAAAAACGTTCAAGTGCGAGTCATACTTGCGCACAAAGGGTTCCGTACCACCACAGAATGTAAATTCTTTTAGTAAACAACAAGAAAGATGTCATAACAACATACAGTCCGACAAACTTATCTGACCCGGTGACAGCGTCGCTAATATCTATGAAAAATAAAATAAGGACAAAAATAGACAGCCATAAAAATTCGTTCCAATTTTGGCCACCGGGTTAGACAAGTTTGTGAGACTATAATTGAAACGTAATGTGAAATAACTGGCTTACGTATGGTGATAAGCGGGTATCGCCTAACATGAATACAAAACCCTAATTATATCTATACCTACACTAATTTACTAATTTATTGTTCTGTAAGGCCTTGCTTCTTGCCAAATTTCATGGTCAACGGGAAATACCCGTATTGATTTATTGGCGAGTGTCAAAATATGCAAAATATGCGGCATAAACGGCCGTATCTTTTGATTGCGTTGACTTAAAGTAATTGATTTTTTTACAGCTCCAAGGGACCGTAAGCCTAAGCCTGAAAATTAATTTCAAATACTTAGGCCTTCTACCTGACTTGATACCTCGCGTTTCCAAGAAAAAGGGCGTTAACAGACAGACAGACAACGAAGTGATCCTATACGGGTTCCTTTTTTCCTTTAAAGGAATGCCACCCTAAAATTTAAACTACATTATAAAGACGTACATGTTTGCTGTGAAGAAATGCTTAGCTCGAATTTTGTTTCGAAATATGACCTAACTTGACTAGTTTCGAAATATTGGCTGAGATAAAAATATTATTCACTAGATGATGCCCGTGACTTCGTCCGCCTGCTTTAAGTTTTTTCGATTCCCGCAGGAACTCCTTAATTTCCGGGATAAAAAGTAGCCTATGTCACTCTCCAGGTCCTCAACTATACCCATGCCAAAAATCACGTCGATCTGCTGCTCCGTTGCGGCGTGATTGAAGGACAAACCAACAAACCGACAAACAAACTGACTTTCGCATTTATAATATTAGTATAAGTATATGATACCTAATCATTTTATATGAAAACTTACTATACCAACCTAGGTATACAATTGTCTAGCTTACTAAGATAAGGAACGACTTGATGTCAACCTAATCATTAGTAAGCCTACTGCATTTGACTAATAACAAAAATCCATAGGTACTATCCATCCATCCATACTAATCTTATAAATGCGAAAGTATATCTGTCTGTCTGCTACGCTTTTCAACTGATTTTGATGAAACTTGGTTTACAGGTAGATTACATCGCGGGAAAGGTTATATGCTACCTGGTATCCCGGAAAATTACGAAAGTCCCGCGGGAATCAAAAAAGATATTTAAATAACTAAGTAAGTAAGTAAAAACACTTTATTACACACAAACAAATAAGAAAACAGAGGTCAAACTAATTGTGACAGAATTTACAACTTGTTACGGTGTTAAATTTACAACTTGTTAGATCGAGCGGGCTTCTAGCCTTAGCTGAAAAAGAATCCGGGTATTGGCTTCATGCCTTGCCATTGAAAAATCTCGGCACTCTTTTTGATAATGAAAGTTTTCGTGTGGCTCTAGCTGGTCTCAGATTGGGAACACTGTGCTTCGAACACAGATGTCCGTGTGGAAAAGAGGTTGATAAATTTGGAATTCACGGACTCTCTTGCCAAAGGAGCGCTGGCAGGCTTTTTCGGCATGGCTCTCTCAATGATACGATCAAAAGGGCTCTTGCCACCATAGATATTCCTGCGTTCATTGAGCCGGCCGGGATTAGTCGGGATGATGGCAAGAGACCTGATGGATTGACGCTGGTTCCCTGGGAACGGGAACGGGCGCTAATGTGGGACGCAACATGCGTAGACACATTGGCCCCGTGTCATAATATCAGGGAGACAGCATCAAGGCCGGGAGCCGCAGCAGAAAAGGCTGAAACCGGCAAGCGGCGGAAGTATGCCTATCTCATAGAGAGTTACATATTTGTTCCGTTTGCCGTGGAGACCCTGAGGCCATGGAGTCTTAGTGCCAAAAAAGGTCCTTTGTTAAAATAAATTTTTTTCAGTGTACCTGTTCTTTATTGTTTTTGTTTTGTGTGTGCAATAAAGAGTTAATCTATCTATCTATCTACTTAACCGATTTTAAAAATTATTTCACTTAGAGAAAGCTACGTTATCATCGAGTAATATAGGCTGTATTTTATTTTGAAAAAAAAATAGAGGTCCCTACGAAAATTGCAATAATGTGAATTACTTAAGTCGGAAAACAATCGTCTCATCTGAGAGCTTTCGTGGCGCGCGTAATACTAAATAATACTAATACTAAATCCAAAATGAGGAAGGAGGTGCTCATTTCGACGCGTTTTTATTTAATGGTTGTTTTTTTAATGTGCCTCTGATTACTACTATGGTGAAGAGACTGCTATCAAAGCACTATTTTTCAGCTGTCACTTGAAAAAAAATACGTGCCATTTTCAGTACAAAGGAAACGAAATTGCGGCAAGCTCTATGAAATATTTCGTCACCAACAACTTACACCGTATCAAGAGGCTTTTGTAAGGGCACTTGTTTTTCTTTGAGTTGCTTCAGGCGAAGTACTTTACTGAGGAAATTTGAAGCCTGTTCAAACCTTGGAGAGGCGTCATTATTTTAGCTCCAGTATTTGGAAAATATTAGAACTAAAACCGTATACGTAAGTCTCTGAAAAAAAGTCACTACGCAATACTGGTTTCAAGCAGTCAACAAAAGTGATTAATATAACATCACTAGGCACAAAGCTAATCTTACTAATATTATAAATGCGAAAGTTTGGATGGATGTATGGATGTATGGATGAATGGATTATGGATCTAGCTGAAATTTGGCACAGAGATAGATTATAGTCTGGAAAAGCACATATAGGCTACTTTTTATCCCGGAAAATTAAAGAGTTCCCGCGGGAACCAAAAAACCTCAAACCACGCAGACGAAGTCGCGGACATTAGCTAGTAATATGAATATTAGACTGTTCAACAAGGAACTAAATCGAGCCATTTAATTCCAGATTTACACACCTTTGAATTATTTTGAAGAACACTCAAGCATGCATTTCCTCTCGTATTACCTACTACTCCGAATAGTTAAAAGTGCGTGTCCTAACTCCCAGGATTGAACCTTCGACCCTCTGAAAAGGAGGCCGGCGTCGAAACTATCGGCCTATTACCGCTGTCCACGTATCATCATCGTCAGTCAGTATGCATCCACTGTAGGACATGTGCCTCGCAGATTGCGCTAACGTTGCCTATCCTTGGCTTTTTGCATCCATTTGAGGCCAGCAACTCTTCACCCAACAACGGAAGTCATCGCCCCTAAAAGCATTTGATTAAACAATTCTATTTTATGTAGGTACTTATCTAAGAACTAGTTACGTGCCATGGTACATAGCACGCTCATTAAGCTCCTGCTTTGTTGCTGCTTCGCGTCGCTAAACGGTTCAGAAGCTTTGAAATTGTGTCACTAATAACTTAAACCGTACAACAGACTATTGTGCGGGCAGAAGGCGGGCATTCATTGTCCTTTAAGCTGCTCCAAGCGTAGTGTTCTATAGTATGAAACCGAAGTCTTTTGAACCACTAAGAGTAATTTCTCTTAAAATCCGATGAAAAAACTCGGTGTAGAAGAACTCAATATGTGACCTAATGATCTTCCAACTTATATCTATCCTTACAGGTATTAACCTAATGCGATAGACTAAGACAAAATATGTATATTATAAAAAATGTTTACAATAAAATAGACTTGATTAACAACAAAAACATACATATCCTGTGAAATAAACATAATACAAATGTAACCGTTCTTATGAACTCGCTCAGTGAGCAGCTGAAGAGGTCCCTCTGTTCAGTCACTGCGTTGAGCGTACGAGTCACGCGTACTAGTGGCGCCCTCTGCATCTATCCCATCAAAAACATAAATGTAAAATGAGAGCCAAGTTCAAAATTGTGATATATATGCTTTGGTTGTTGAAAATAATGATTATAATACTACAACCCAAACGTCAACAATATTTAAAAAAAAAAACAAGCCAAGTGCGAGTCGGACTCGCGCACCGAGGGTTCCGTACAAACCTGTAGCAAGTTTTAAATTATTAAAAATATTTTTATTTTAAATATTTGAGTTGATTGTATGAAAGGTAAATTGCAGTTTACGATTTATGACGTATAAAAAAAAAATTTTAAAATAAAAATTGTAAAAGGTAGTTATAGCTAGGTACTTTTAAGATTCGTTCGTAATACTGTAGATGTAACACGACTAAAACTGTAACGACCAAAGATGTAAAACGGTAATAATAACCTTTGTTAATGAACCTCAAAACTAACTTTGTTTGTAGAGGTTTACTGTTAATATCAAAAAAACTATGCTAGTTAGAGCATTGGCTATAGTTTTCCTGTAAAATATACATAAATTCCTATTGACCATAATTATTTCAGATTTTTCGATTGCTAAACTCCGGAGATAAGGGGGGGGGGGAACGGTATTTTTTTAGACTTTTTCCCCGATAAATCAAAAACTATCATGACTAAAAATAATTAAAAATCTGTTTTAGAATGTACAAAGTAAACCCTTTCATATGATACCCCACACAGTACAGTTATCTCACTTTTAAATTTCAACCCTCCGATTTTCCCCCCTTTTTAAATAAGAACAAAAATAATTACCATTTTTTTTTAATTCCAGTGTCTTTGGGCCACTAATATACACAACTATTCCAAATTTCATGTCGATAGTTTCGGTAGTTACTGAAATAATCGAGTGTGACGGACGGACAGACGGACAGACAGACGGAGAAAGTCGCACCATAAGGGTTCCATTTTACCATTTTGGTACGGAACCCTAATAATACGGCTTTAAGCGATGGTAGTATGCCCCCTGGGTTAGAGTTTTGATCTATATGTAGGTAAATGGTAAAAATGTAGATTTTTGGACGTTTATATCTGAATAACCATTTGAGGTGTGTTTATGAAATTTGGAGCACATAATTATGTATCTCGCAAGTCTCAATGTATGATCCAAATTTGACATGTTTATGTGAAATAGTTTTTGAGTTATGAGGGGGTCAAAAGTGGCTCCAAATGGATCGTGTAAAATTACACACGGTGCTGCTCGCCAGTTCTATAAAGTTCTTCCTTCTTGTTTGAACTTTGACTTGACACGCTACCGCGTTAAGCGTGGCAAGCTTCTTTGAAATTTTAAGCTGGATTTTATAAGATACACGACTGGCTACATACAAAAAGTCAAATTGGTATTGGTAGACAGGTAATAAAATTACAAGTATCTACAGAATGAGTGTGGCTGCTTCTTTTTCGCGACTATTAAGTAAGTACTGAAATGAGTAAGTATTTTATCCCCTAAGTTTTAATGTTGTTTGGTATTTCTTCTTGTAACATTTATTCTAACTGTTACATTTATAATAATATGTACTTTTGGGTTTGGTATGCCTGTAAACATAAACTTCGTATATAAATAAAATAAGTATATAAATAAATAAGTACTTCAAAACTTTGTTGCTCTTCTCATTTCCATCTTCTGTTGATCCTTTTTTATCATCGGTGCACATGCGAAGCACTGCTACATGGTCCAGTAGGTTTCGAATTGTGTCACTAATGACACCACACGGGCTATTGTGAACGCGGCTATTGTACTTTAAACAGCTCGAAGCTCTATTGTGCTCCATTGTGTGTAGCGCCCGCGAATCGCTCAATCACTGGCAGCAATAATTTTCACGATACCATTGCTCTCATTTTAGGAAAATCAGCTGTAGCCATTGAATTGGCGAAAAATAATATTTCATTAATTAACCATACTATCAATACTCCTATACTAATATTATAAATGCAATAGTGTGTCTGTCTGTTTGCTACGCTTTAGTGGCCCATCTTTTCAACCGATTTTTGAACCGAACCGGGAAACAAGACGTTATTTTTGTTTCCTCTCTTGTTTCTTTTACGAAAGTGTGTAAGTGCTTACTTAGTATTAAATCTTGTAAGATGGTAGGTACCCTTTGTGTGCGAATACAACTAGCACTTGGATGGTTTTATTTTTTTGCAAATGTGACACGCGGCGCTGGTATCGTTGCAACATTTCGTTTTGCAACTTGCTCCTTTATTATACGAGTATGTCATGACGTGACGTCCTAATGTCGCCCGCTGGGTGAGGTTCAGGCATGTTTCAGGTTAGTTCGTTGAGAAATTAACGCCAAACTGTAAAACAATTTCTCCCTGCACAAAGCCGGGCAAAATTACGATACCTTTGGGAAATTTGTTAAACATTTGGACCAAGATTAACGATACTTTAAAAATTTAGCAATGAAAATTGTGTTGAAAAAATTAAAAAACTAGAAGTTTAATTCGCTATAATCCGCCACAGAAGGCAAATCTATGTGGTACAGTGCGTATCTCGAACCTGATGCCTGCGACATTCACCACATAAACACTCAAAAATACCCTCAACGTACGTTTCACTGCGATACCGGAGCTGCATCTTCAGGAGATGTTGCCTTCACAATGCACGATTGCAAATTTACGTATAGTTTCGGTAAATTTGAATTATAGTGAATCGGATTAAAGCGAATTAAACTTCTAGTTTTTTCATCGTCATGGACTTCCGCAAAGTAACGTCTGCTTCTATACAATATTTGTAAATTGTGTTAACTAATTCCAATAGAAGAATATTTACACTAAGTAAAATATTTACAAAAAATAAAAATAAACAGTTTCCACTAGAATAACAATGTTTTTAATTGTTATCCATGTTTGACGTGTTATGTAAGTGCCTTGGAGTTACCAAAATTTCGTTCACTCTATTAATGATCAGGGACCATACTACTAACGATTATAGCAATATTGTTTCATTATTGTTGTCTTTCGTATTTTAGAATTATAAGCCTTATTTTAGGAACGTCACGGTATGTGACATCAAACTGTCATTTTGAGTAATATTGTTTAAGCGTTGGCAGTGTGGCCTCTGTCCGAAAAGAAATTTATCATAAAAAATACTTTTGGTTGACAAAATACAATAGACTCCCGTGTAAGCGTATCAGAGCGCGAATTGCGACGCAGCTCAGGTGATCATGTCGGAACTCGCGGCCCGCATATATCTCCCCTTATATACCTCCCTGTATTACGTATTGTTTCGGTAATAATACAGTTGTTACAACCGTACCCAGTCTCCCCTATAAACTCCCTTTATAATCATGGTCACCATCTTCTCAAGCCTTCGCCGGTCCACTGCTGAGCAAGAGTCTCTATCAGCATGAGAGGAGTTTTTGGCCATAGCCCAACACGCTGGGAAAACCCAAACCCTTGTACCTAGAAAGATGAAATAAAGCCACGGACAGTAATTGCATATTATGTAATCGCGAGTAGGGTAGAGCCACCAAAGAGTACGCACTTTTTAAATCTTTATCCATACTAATATTATAAATGCGAAAGTGTGTCTGTCTGTCTGTCTGTCTGTCTGCTACGTTTTCACGGCTCATCTGCTCAACCGATTTTGATGAAATTTGGTACAGGGGTAGATTGTATCCCGGGGAAGGACATAGGCGAAAAATTAAAAAGTTCCCGCGGTAATCAAAAAATCTTAATCCACGCGGACGAAGTCGCGGGAATCATCTAGTTTCTTATAAAATCAAATTTTGTATTACACTTTTTACTGCTTATTTTAATTAAACTTTGGTCTTTTAGGAGCATTATTAAAAATACAAAACATGTATTATAAACTTGGAAAATATTGAAAAAATCTTAAACCTAGAAATCATCCCATGCGCACTCTTTGGGTGCTGGATAGCAAAGAGTACGCGGTGATAACCTTTCATAGAAGGTAAGAGTGCGCATGAGAGAGAGAAGTGAGATCTCAGCCCTGACAATTATCACAAGTAAAGACTCCAATCCCAATATTATAGTCTGTGCACTCGTCATGCCACCAGGCTTCACACCTATTACACTGGATCCAGTCTTCGTGAGGTGGTTCAGCGTATTGCTCGAGGCAGAGAGGGCATCTAATTACAGCTTCATACAAGCAAAGAGTACGCATGCGTACTCCTTGGGTGCGTACTCTTACCTAATACATAAAAAGAGCTAAATCATACATTTCTTAAAAAAGTTAATAAAATGGTAACATAACCTCTCCATAATAATAAAGTTCAGGACACAAATTTCTAGTATAATAACATTTTTTGTGAACAAATCAATCACAAACCTTGCAAATCATGTTTAACATTGTTAAAAAATAAGATCAAATGCTTTGAAAATCGAAAATTCCATATTAGACCAAAAATAAATACCTCAATGAGAAAATTCATCGTCCAACACCTTGGCAAGTCACAGACTACTGACCCGCTAAGCAATGCTGCCAATATAACAAAACGAAATACCAATTTGAATTTAAAGCACTTCGTACTCTTTGGTAGCGCGCACTCTTTGGTGGCTCTACCCTATACCTAGAATTAGTATGCCAATCATAGAATATAGATTAGTAATAAGCAGATTTTCTGTTCCGTGATGCCAATCGATCGATAATTTACAATTACTTATGCAAAGTAGGGGAGAGTTGCTAGTATTTTTAAACACACAACTGTTAATAAACCGGATGACTCGACAGCAAAACTAAATCCATCCAACAAGAAACTTTAACCAACAAACCCCTTTTCACAAAAGTTGAGCTACACTGTAGAGTTTAAAGTTTAAACAATTAATCAGCCGTTCAGCGCAAACTGTGAAACATTTTAGTATTGAACAGTGTGGTTGAATTCAATGCCTTTGGGGAGCTAAAAGTAGGTACTTATGGTTGAAAATTGTACGATAGTTTTAAGATTGATTTTAAGTATAGTAAGGCTAACGCGGAGGCTAAGGATTTATCAAAACTGCCGTCTAAGCGAAGTTGCATATTTTGTAATCATGGGTACCTTAGAAGTATGCCAATCAATCGATATTAGTTAAAGTAGAGTAGGGGCGAGTAAGGTAGTATTTTTGTAGTAACTATAAAAAATACTACTGTTAATCAACCGGATGACTCGACAGCAAAACAAGGAACATCCATCCAACAAGGAACTTTATACAACAACCCTTTTCACTAAAGTTGAGCCACATTGTAGAGTTTCAACAATCATTTAGCACTAGCGCAAGCTGTGAAACAGTGAACAAAGTCTGGCTTTATTCGATGCCTCTGGGGAGCTATAAGTATTATACTTAGCTGAAATTTCTTACAATTTTCAAGCATAGTTTTTCTTGTACTTGAGTGTTTCCCGAAATTACAGCTCTTTTACTGCAATCTACTTTTGACGACCTCTAGCTGGCGCATTATTTAAAACAGCCGTTGTTAACGGGGAAGGTCCCAGATTCGATTCCCAGCGGAGTCATTTTGAGAATTTATAATTTCTTAATTTTCTCTGGCCTGGTCTGGTGGGAGGCTTCGGCTGTGGCTAGTTACCACCCTACCGCGTACTGCCAAGCGATTTAGCGTTCCGGTACGATACCGTGTACCGACCGATTATGTTTTTTGATTATAATTTAGTTCTGTAATGTGTGGCAAAAAAGAATTTGTCTATCTACCTATTAAATTAATGAGCATGTCTATCTACCTATGATATTAATGAGAATGTTTTGCGCAGTATGAACGTAGCCTTAGTCTCAATTCAACTTGTACAATATGTAAATATAGGAGAATGTAAAAAACTTCGTAGGTTAGATAGATAGATAAATTGCCACACAAACATCTATACAAATACTATAAATGCGCAAGTTTGGATGGATGGATGGAGGGATCTTTCTTAATCAATCACGCCAGAACGACTGATCAAATCTGGACGAAATTTGTCACAGGTTACCAGATTATATAGACTGGAATAAAACATAGGCTACTACTTATCCCGGAAAATGAACGAGTTCCCGCGGGAACCAAATAACCTCAATCCACGCGGACGTAGTCGCGGGCATCAGCTAGTAAAAATATAAAGAAAACAAGTACAGACAACAAAGTGCGCAAGGGCGGTCTTATCACTAAAAGTGATCTCCTCCAGACATAAGGTACGTCACCCAGACATAACTAACTATCGCTCGAAGCTAGTAATTTGCAGTAAACTTTCTCCATTAGCGTCTTAAACATTTCAATTTAACTTTACACTAAGAGTGAAGAGTGCCTGAGGTGATAGTGGAAGCTACCTAGACGAGCGTACACTGATCGCTAACAACAAAAGTTGTGTTTCGGCCGGATGACTATCAAGTATTTCAATTAATGAACAACTTTTGAGACAAAACCTGAAGTTCATTTCGATATCTTTGGAAAGTTAGATAGAGATCTGGTTTAGCTGTAAATATGATAATCTATACTTACTAAATTAAAGGGTTCCCGCGGGAACCAAAAACCTCAATCCATGCGGACGAAGTCGCGGGCATCAACTAGTAATTTTATAACCCACTAGATGATGCCCGCGACTTCATTCCCTTGGTAAGGGTTTTTGGATTACTGCTGTAACTCTTTAATTTTCCGGGATAAAAAGTATCCTATGTAATTTCCTAGAATGCAACCTATCCGGACCTACCTACCTACCTATGCGGACGATGGAAATATTGATAGAGCTATTGAATTGCTACAGTTAATGCGGCCCTCGAGGGTTAGGGGCTGAAGGCGGCACCCGGGGCATTCCATCACAGTATTATGTTTGCCGACCCATCGCTTATAGACGTCAATGGAACAGGGCGCGGCAAGAGTACAATTGCTGTATACTTCACGGATATTATTATTCATCAATGATTGGCCTCAAAGATATTCCCTTTGAGTTACACAAAAGACGAAAGACAAAATACTTTTTGTACCGCATGTACAAGCAATGGTTCTTATAATTAATAGTAACTAGCTAATGCCCGCGACTTCGTCCGCGTGGATTGTGGATTTTTGGTTCCCACGGGAACTCCTTTATTTTGTGGGATAAAAAGTAGCTTATGGGCTATTCCAGATTGTAATCTATGTCTGAGCCAAATTTCATGCAGATCCGTTCAACCGTTCTGGCGTGACTGAGTAACAAACATCCATTCATCCATCCATCTATCCATACATCCAAACTTTCGCATTTATAATATTAGTATAGATGTGAAAGTATATCTGTCTATCTATGTATCTTTATGTCTAGCTGTCAGCTAACCATCTTTTCAATCGATTTTGATGAAAATTAAGGTAGGTTGCATCCCGAGAAAGCAGGCTACTATTTGTCCCGGAAAATATTGGCTACTATTTGTCTAACTAGGGGAGTGTGGATCTAAGTTAATAGTTTGAAAAGTTTATAAAATTACTATAATGCTCATTTTTTGTGCTGTGCATTGGAGATCACGTTAAGCTATCAATCCCGGTTATTATCATTTATCACGTATACGTCTATTAATAATCACGGTAACCTCATAGTGGCACGAAGTCTGGATTTAAAGCCTATTTAGAAAATATTGACCTTACGTTTGGATCCGGGGGCTAAACCCAAGCTTATAAAAACTGAAACCGTTTCAATCGATAAAGTAGGCACCTATCTAGACGTGCTCTACGTCTAGAAAGTACTATTACCTATTCTGTGGTCTAGGTACAAAGTTACTTGGTTGCAAGTTGCATCTCTATAGAGCACGGTCTAATAATGCTTGTGTCCAGTGTACACTAGGTATACTCATTTGGAATAGCTAAGCTTCCATTTTTATAACATCGGCATATTATTTTTGATCATTTTAGGGTTCCGTACCTCAAAAGGAGAACACAGAACCCTTATAGGAACGGAACACTTTGTTGTCCGTCTGTCTGTGTGTCAAGACCCTTCTTCTCAGGAACGCATGGAGGTATCAAGCTGAAATTCATATACTCAGGTCTATTGTCCCATGGAGCTGTAAAAAAAACAAACTTCTAAGCTAACGCAATCAAAAGATACAGCCGTTTATGCTGCAAATTTTCGACACTCGCAAGGGAATCAAAACCTACAGGGTACCTACTTCTCGTGAACTCAGAATCTTGAAATTTGGTACGAAGCAACGTCTTATAGCACAGATAAAGGAAAAATTGCGAAAAGCATAAATTTTTAGTTACATCATATTATAATAAAAATATTTTTAATAATTTTAAACTTACTACAGGTTTGTACGACACTCTCGGTGCGCGAGTCCGAATCGCACTTGGCCGGTTTTTTTATCCACTACAAGTAAGCCCTTGACTGCTATCTCACTTGACGGTAAGTGATGATGTAGTCTAAGATGTCGCGGTCTAACCTGTTAGGGGCATGGCAGGTTTATTAAAACCATACTCCTATTTGGTTTCTACACGCCATCGTACCGGAACGCTTAATCGCTTGGTGGCACGTCTTTGCCGGTAGGGTGGTAACTAGCCACGGCCGAAGCCTCCCACCAGGCCAGACCAGGGAAAATTCAGAAATTATTAATTCCCCTAATCCAGGGATCGAACCCGGGACCTCCGCACGTTAAGACAACAACGCTCAACACTGCGCCACGGACATCGTCAAAGGTGATCTGATTCCTCTATCACCTTTCTACTTTCATAACGCAAGACATCGTCTAGGTCTGTATCCGTATAAATACGTTATCGATATCTTTACTAAATTTGTTTTATTGCGGCAAAGTCCTTAAATTTAAAAAAAATCATTGATCCATCTATTGTGGGAGGAATCTCGATACTATACGTTATCCAGTGAGGAATCAAGTTCAAGCACCTTAAAGTATCCCAACTTCTTTGAGATCTTATTTGTATGTAAGAAGCGTAAGATAGGTGCTATACCTACGTACCAATTACACAGAAATAGAACATTAATCATTTAAACTGATGGGAGATGACGCGATAAAAGATCTTTTGTAAGCCAGTCACAGGCCGTGTGACAGCGCCTTTCGTATAAGCTATTATATTATCAACTTAGGTCGTTATTAAATTAAAAACTTCAATAACTTTTTCTCATAACGTCGCGTGACTTCAAAGTTTTGATTAAGCTTGCAGCTAGAGGACCAGAGTTCTATTTTACCTCCATTTGGATCTCAATCCTCACTGAAATAGATTACACAGGGATAATCTACCAAACAACTATTGCAGTCGTCAGTGGCGTGCAGTTCATAGAGGCATAAAAGCACGGCTTACCCAAATGGAATTAAGTCAATGATCATTATTCATCATGACAGTCAGTAATTGTACCGAAAAACAATGCAGTACAGCAGCTGCTGGTGTACAGAAAAACTCTGTTGAGTTTATGCTATACCAAATAGACTAAGTTTGTAACTTTTTGTTTTTTTTTATGAATAAATAAATAAATAAAATAAAAAATAGGTACTATTCTGACTAATGCCTACCCTAGTTTCAAACCCTGTGCACGCCACGAGCAGTCGTATAGTTTTCTACTATTGTTTTCTTTTGTAAGTGACTGTTTATTCAAATCAGTGACTTTTTGCTTGTTAACGAGACATCCATCCAATTCCAATGAGCTAATGACAGTGTAATTTTGATTTTTAAATGAGTTCTGCAATTTATAAGTGTTTTTTAATTAACCTAATTAGATTAGTTATGGATAAGTTACTCTGTTTACCAGTTTGTGTGTGGCGCGTGTATCAAAGGTCAAAACTCAAAAGACCAACCGAATTTTATAAAAGCCACTGATAATAAATGTTATATCATAGATATTAAAAAAGTTGTGCCTAAAATTGTATATCATCACATTTTTCTAATATCGTCCACCGTTTTTTTTTAAACTGTGTTTAAGTATTTATAATAGGTACCTATTTCGTATACTTATAATTATTCTCTTTGTGCAAAACTCACAAGCTTGTGACGTCACTTTGACTATAGTTAACAAGTGACTATAATTTGGTATTAATGGTAGCTCTGGTTATTCTACGGGTTGCTTCATTGCTGATTTATCACGTAGAGAAACTCCTAACATAGTTCAACCAATTACTTGAAATAAATACGTTTTCGCACCCCTCTCAAGTTCCAAATGGACTTTTAAACGATCCGACAAACTTCTTTCATTCGCCAGTGTAAACAACAATTTCCAGCAAAAACTTTAGCTTTGTGCAATAGATAGAAAATTGTTGATTATATATTGATAAAGGATAACGTCCCACTGCTCCGCTACGTTGGATTTCGGATAAACAGGTTTTATTCGTTGTCTAAATTAGAAAGGGATTATCTGTGCAAAATGTCAACTTTCGGCAGCCTGATTATGTAAAACCTGCGTCAATCATTGTTACAGTCTCAGTTGTTGTGATTAGCTGAATTTATGGTTTTCTTTCTGCATCACTGGATTTTGGCCAATAGCTGTCAGTGTTAACCAATTAGGGGTGATTAAGATCGTTACACTGTAGGTGTCATTTTTACGATATAAGTTCCTATAATGATTTATGGGTGTTGTGAGTCAGGAGCTTTCTTTTGTTTTTGAAATCTATGTGATTTTAATTGAGATTTAACTGATTTTTCGTTTTTATTCGGGTCTATGGAGACCATTGATGTAGAATTTTAGTACCTAGTTATACTCTATTTCGATGATGGATTTCATTTAGATTTTAAATCAAACGTAAATTGAGTTAAGTGTTTGTATTCTGAAGACGAGTGAAAGTTAAAATTAGGAAATTCGAAACGAAGCTTATGGATAAAATTTTGAATTAAGTAATCAAAGACAGGAAAAGTTTAATGGAGCTTTACTAATTCGTCGGATATCTCGCCCTTAAATATTCATGAGATGTTCATTAATTACGCGAATGTGGGATTATAAAAGTAAATCATAAGTTCCTTTAATTTTGCCTTATTCTTTTTTTATCCACTAAAAGTTAGCCCTTGACTGCGATCTCACCTGATGGTAAGTGACCATGCAGTCAAGGACCTAGTAGTATGGTAGCGGGTTAACTTGTTAGGGGCATGGCAGCTATATTTAACCCAAACCCCTATTCACGGGAAAATAAAGATTGGATTCCAGAAATGAAAAACAGGTCAACTAAACTACAGAAGACAAGACAAGGAATCCTTCAAGTAGCAACAGAATTCTATAAAAAACTGTATTCGGAAAAAGAACCATCAGAAAATCTAGATTTGACCCCTGAAGAAGATGAAATCGTCCCCAATTTTATAAAATCAGAAGTAGAACTAGCTATAAAAACACAGAAAAATGGAGAGGCCCCCGGGCCAGACAGTATAACAAACGAAATGGTAAAGTTGTCGATTTCAAATAACTCAAGCAATCTAGAAAAACTGACTGAACTCTTTAATAGTATTCTTACTACCGAGTACATTCCATCTTAATGGTCAAAAAGCGTTATCATACTCATTCATAATAATTTAATTAAAATAAATTATTTTTAAACAACCGACTTCAAACTCCCGCGCCAACTTTACAACAACAAGCACACGCTATACAAAGTACTTATTTTATTGTTGATATTTTAAAAACCGCTCGACCAAATTCGAGTATGCCCTTTCAAATAAAAAAAGAATCATCCAAATCGGTCCACCCAGTCAAAAGTTCTGAGGTAACAAACATAAAAAAAAAATACAGTCGAATTGAGAACCTCCTCCTTTTTTTGAAGTTGGTTGAAAAAGGAGATCGTAATGATATTGGAAATTACAGACCAATAAGTCTAATATTAAACATTTATAAAATATTGGCTAAACTGATCCTCAATAGAATAACAAAAACTTTAGACGAACAACAGCCAATAGAACAAGCAGGCTTCCGTGTGGGGTACTCAACAATAGACCATATTATACATGTTTTAAAGCAATTGATAGAGAAGAGTCAGGAATACAGGAAACCCTTATACATCGCTTTTGTAGACTATAATAAAGCATTCGATTCGTTGAAACATAACCTACTCTGGAAGACTCTTCTACAGCAAGGAGTACATAAAAAGTATGTTAGAATTATTAGGAATGTGTATACCAACAGCACCGCACAAATTAAGACAGAAGCGCCGGGAGAAGAGTTTCCAATATCCAAAGGAGTGAGACAGGGAGATCCGCTATCTCCAAAACTATTTTCGGCAGCTCTAGAACGGATTTTTTGAAATCTGGATTGGGATAATTTAGGGATAAATATAAACGGCGTGAAACTAAGCCACTTAAGATTTGCAGACGACCTAGTTTTAATATCTACCAACAGCGCAGATCTCCAAACTATGCTCCAGCAGCTAGCCGAAAAGAGCAAGGAAATTGGTCTAACTATGAACAAGTCAAAAACTAACATAATGTCAAACGGAGAGCAAATAGATATAGAGGTAGACGGAGAGATCATCGAATATGTCACTCAATACATCTATTTAGGACAAACTATCTCTTTCAAAGACCAAATTGACCTAGAACTTGAAAGAAGAGTGACTTGTGCCTGGAGAAGATATTGGTCACTAAAAGAAGTCATGAAAAGTAAACATTTTCCTATAGCAGCCAAAAAGAAAGTATTTAATATTTGCATTCTCCCTTGCCTTACTTATGGATGTCAAACTTGGGCTCTCTCGCAGAAAAACCTTCAGAAGCTCAGAACTTGTCAAAGGGGAATGGAGAGAAGTATGCTAGGGTTCACTTTAAAAGAACGGAAGAGGGCGTGTGACATAAGGAATACCACTAAAGTGCAAGATATACTTGAGACAGTCAAAAAGTTAAAATTGAGATGGACAGGGCAAGAGTAATGAGAAATAGACGCAAAGAATAACCGAATGGCTACCTCGAGATGGGCAAAGGAATAGAGGTAAACAATATTGAAGATGGGAAGATGATATAAGACAAGTAGGAGGACCAACATGGAAAATGGAAGATGCTGGAAGAGGCCTATGTGTCGGGAGGACACGCAGATAGCTGGACTAACCGATAATTTTATATTTATAATAAATTAGTTAGGTTTAGGTGATAAGGAAAAAAGTTGTGGTTATAACATAAATATTAATTAAGATAGATTAAGAATTTAGATGATAAGGAAAATATTGTACAGTCTGTCAGCAATAAAGGCTTTATCCCACCAAAAACATTCTGTAAAAAAATAGCCAAGTCTCGATGCAGCTGCTTGCTTGCTTTTTCTAAAAAGTAATGAAATCTCTAGACAAAGTTGAGCCAAGTCTAAGGTTCCTTACTGCAATTTCTTTATAATATTTAATGTCATTAGTGACTTGGCCGTTGACCTGCACGCACTAACGTGTAAAAAATGTTCAACGGTTAACATTTTTTCACGCTCTAGATATTGAAAAACATGCGATCAACCGTCTGCGATCTGGCCTATGCCAGAACATATAGCTTATTATATAGCATAACATAATGCATAGCATATAGCATAGCATATAGCATAGCATATAGCATAGCATATAGCATAGCATATAGCATAGCATATAGCATAGCATATAGCATAGCATATAGCAAAGCATATAGCATAGCATATAGCATAGCATATAGCATAGCATATAGCATAGCATATAGCATAGCATATAGCATAGCATATAGCATAGCATATAGCATAGCATATAGATTAGCATATAGCATAGCATATAGATTAGCATATAGCATAGCATATGGCATAGCATATAGCATAGCATATAGCATAGCATATGGCATAGCATATAGCATAGCATATAGCATAGCATATAGCATAGCATAAAGCATAGCATAGCATAGCATAGCATATAGCATAGCATAGCAGCAGTTTGGGTGTGCTCTTACGGTTTCTCATCAGGGTCACCAGGTAGTCCAGATCTTCCATGATCCCAGTTTTGATAGTTTGATGAGTAGGTATGAGTTTGACGCCCACATCTCTATGTGGGCGTGAAACTCATACCTACTACTCATACTCTACCAAATTTCAGCGCTCTAATTCTATTTAATCTAATTTCGTACCAGTTCTATTTTGATGATCGGTGAGTCAGCGTCGAAAATGCGAAACTTTGCTTTCGCTTAACTTCGGAACTAAATGATCTACCGACTTGAAATTTTGGATTTCAAGTGTGTGATTATAGATTACTAGATGACGAAAATTTCAGCGTTCTAGTCCCATCCAGAGGTTCTCAAATAGGGGCCTGAAAATGCGGCGAAATGGTTCCAGAAAAGGTGGTACGGCAGTGTTGCTTCGCACTCGACTTGGCGGGGGCACTGCCGTGCCCCCAGATTATTATACCTATTCGCTTTCTACACGGCATCGTACCGGAACGCTAAATCGCTAAGCTCAAAATAAAAACAGAACTTATTTATATATCAGTAGGTACATCACAGACTATTTCTTTAAAAAAATAAAAACCGGCCAAGTGCGAGTCGGACTCGCGCACCGAGGGTTCCGTACTCAAGAAGTAGGTACTGTAAAATATACATAAATTCCTATTGACCATAATTATTTCAGATTTTTCGATTGGTAAACTCCGGAGATAAGGGGGGGGGGGGGGGGGGGGGAACGGTATTTTTTTAGACTTTTTCCCCGATAAATCAAAAACTATTATAACTAAAAATAATTAAAAATCTGTTTTAGAATGTACAAAGTAAACCCTTTCATATGATACCCCACACAGTACAGTTATCTCACTTTTAAATTTCAACCCTCCGATTTTCCCCCCTTTTTAAATAAGAACAAAAATAATTTCCATTTTTTTTTAATTCCAGTGTCTTTGTGCCACTAATATACACAACTATTCCAAATTTCATGTCGATAGCTTCGGTAGTTACTGAAATAATCGAGTGTGACGGACGGACAGACGGACAGACAGACGGAGAAAGTCGCACCATAAGGGTTCCATTTTACCATTTTGGTACGGAACCCTAAAAACTTGCAAGTATATAATAATTATAAACATTCACAAGTCACCTACGAGATCTTTCTCCAGTTAATTTGCTAGATAGGTACCTAAAGGATCGAAAAGCTATAAAATTCACTATCTTGTTTTCAAAATAGATATCTAACTCAGTTGTGCAAAGGCTCCAACGTAGCCATTGCTGATTGCAGAGAATTTCTTGCCTTGTTAGTTTTAACGAATGTCACATTCTGTAAAGTTCAGCGTTCACTACCTAGCTGTTAACGCTATAATATTATTTCGTGCGATATGACAGCTCTATTATTTTGATCTCAGATATATTGACATAACGTTACTCACTCAGGCGGTTATATACAAGCCAAGGTTTGTTAACTTTGGACCAAAATATGTATTACCTGAATAATGGATAAATAAATACTGACTTGTGTGACCGAGTTTGCTTTTTCATTGGTAAAAGTAGACTTAGTCTAGTAACCTTCCTGGAGCGAGTCAAATCCGCGCTCTTTTATTATTTGCCATAATCTTCAACAGTATAAAAAAGCTTTTTATAATAACTTAACAAAACTTTGTAAGACTGATATAGGTAATATGTAATTGTTATATTGTAAAGCAAAAAAAACACGTCGCTTCGCCAGAAAGGTTTGTACTTACACGGATTACAATGATTTAACGTGTGACTTATGAACTCCCAATATACCTATTATTCGAATATTTAGTAGAATCTTCCATGTATAAATCCATAGTGGATATACTTACTTATCATACTAATATTATAAATGCGAAAGTGTGTTTGTTTGTTGGTTTGTCCTTCAATCACGCCGCAACGGAGCAACGGATCGACTTGATTTTTGGCATGGGTATAGTTGAGGACCTGGAGAGTGACATAGGCTACGTTTTATACCGGAAAATTAAGGAGTTTCCGGGGAAATTGAAAAAAACTTAAACCACGCGGACGAAGTCGCGGGCATCAGCTAGTTTTTTCATAAAGATATTATCGTATGATTATAAATAAGCGCACTAGTGGATGCTAGCCCTTATTTTATATAAATGACCTATATATAAATCCTTTCTGTCAACGTGAATAATGTTCGTTTGAGAGAAAGGCACGTTTTAAACCTTACCATTTAAAGAATGACCAGTAACGTGTTCGTCTTCCATATGCCGCGTGTTCCTAATAATTTATTTCCTTATAGGGAAAGCTAGCAAGAAACATGTTTATGATGTATGAATCTCGACAGCTTAAAATATTTCAGACAACTTTTTATAGTTTTCGATTAGCATCCTATCGCTTGTAAGAAAGTGTGAATATTGAATAGTAAAATGTGAATAATATTGCCATTAGACCTTAGACTAGCTGATCTAGCTGACTTCGGGCTAATGTTCTTTTTTTAAGTCGTCTTCTTATAGTTTATCTGGAAAAATAATAATAAAGAAGCATAATATAACATGTTTCAATAATATCACTACGTGTGAAAGTAAGCAGAACCCATAATAAACTTAAATCTTTACCAATGTTACAAATTCGAAAGTTTTGATGGATGGATTTGTTAATCAACCACGGCAGAACAGCTGAACGGATCTGGATGAAATTTGGCACAGAGATAGATTATAGTCTGGAAAAACAAATAGGCTACTTTTTATCTTGGAAAATTAAAGAGTTCCCGCGGGAACCAAAAAAACCTCAATCCACGCGGATTCGCGGAAGTCGCGGAAGTCGCGGGCATCGGCTAGTTAAGTAAATAAATTGAAATTCAATTACAAACCTATCTTACAGTCTTTGCAGAAATATTTTCAAAAAGTCGTACCTACCTACCTGTACCTACCTACCTAGCTACGTGAGAATATACCTACAAACATTTTCGAAAAAATAATTATTTCACGGTTAATATTTATAGGTCTATAAAAATTAAATTCAGTGCTCTTAAATCTAGAAAACAACAGCTTCTTCCACAAGTAGTTAAGCTTAAGGGGCTTACTCGATAAATAATTCAAAAGCGTTAAGGGGGAGTAAAAGTTTATCTTCGGCATCATCTTTTAATACTTAAGAAGCGCAATTAAATTCCAGTTTGGAAAACCTCTGAGAGTTATGGGTGATGCTTTTATGGAATATACGAGTACATTAATTGTGGCGATATCCTTAAACAACACCGACAGCCACACAGAAATCGCACCGTGAATATCAAATGAATCTTACAAATAAGTCGTTAGGGTAAGCCCGCAAGTTGCTGTTTTGTTTGTACAGGTTGCATCCCGGCTCGGGGAAGGGCAGAGGCTACTTTTTTTCCCGGAAAATTAAAGATTTCCCGTGGGAACGAGTATGAAAACATAAATCATAAATAATAAAATAAAATAGGCGCGGGCATCATCTAGTAGATCTTACCTAATATAATCTCGTACCTATTATAAATGCGAAAGTTTTGATGGATGGATGTATGGATGTATGGTTGGATGTTTGTTACTCAATCACGTCCCAACGGCTGAATGGATCTTGATAAAATTTGGCACAGAGATAGATTATAGTCTGGAATAACACATAGGCTACTTTTATTTATATATATAAAATTAAAGAGTTCCCACGGGAACCGATAAACCTCAATCCACGCGCACGAAGTTGCGGGCATTAGCTAGTAGTATAATAAAATTCATTTTTCTAATTTGGTTCAAGCTCTATTTTTTTCGTAAAGTTGAAGTAGTGTAAAAAAATCAAGATACCTATTAAAAAAACTATAGTATCTTATCATTATCTCTAGGAGTCTAGCAGTGAATGTCTGTTAGCCGACAACAATGATGACACCCGTAGTTCTTTTTTTAAGAACTGGCCTGAGAAACCGTACCAAAAAAGCATTAAACTATGTCTCTCTCTCTCGTATGGGGATGGTAAATGGAGTAAGACAGAGTACCTGTAAGTATAGGTCCCGTCACGTAAAAAGAACGCTGAGTGAGATGTGTCTGATCACTGATCATTGACTTTAACGTAATCTCTGCGCGGGTAGCATGGTACAACCATTACCGAGGTTGTACCGCCCCCTTAATATCTACCACCAATTTTATCGATAAATCGCTCAGTGCGCAAGTAAACAGTCAGTGTTCTTTTAACGTGACGGGACCTGTATATTATCTTCTTACGAGGTATCCAACGACATCACACGGCTTTTTCATCACTATTTTAACCAAGGTGTAATTTTGTAAAGTTGTACTGATCAATATTATAACCGTAGGTACACGTGGTACCTTTATACCGAATATCAGTCAATTTCATATTGACATTGATGAACGAGTACGTAGATACAAACATTAATCATGCAAAGTAAACACTCATTCGCCAAAGTTATTATTCCAGTCACGCATAGCTGAACATAGCTCAAATAATAAAGACTGCTACATTAATAGTTATCTTTTAACAAATTGAATGAAAATAATGTAAGTAGCATTGGAGCAGCTCGGTGGGTCTAAGCTCTAATTCCCGCTCTCCTATGAGAGTGGAGGCCTGTGCCCAGCAGTGGGACGTTAATAGGCTGTAGTGATGATGATGATGATGATGAATGTAAGTAGCATTGCCAAAAGTTACCAAAAAGCCAAAACCGTGAGTGGGCGGTTTTACATTAGGTATGCTCGTAAAACTCGAAGCGTGAGTCTGTAAATTAAAAAAAATCGATAACCCATTGTTTAGGTGCGACAGAAGCGACGCGACGCGATACGACGCCATAGAAAATGGCAAACTTGTCTACGCGACCACGTAGGCCACGTGAAGGGGCTACTGTTTAATACGGTCGCGTCGAGTCGTATCGAGGCTCGGTGTCGCGTTTGTCGCTCACGTGGAACAACGGGTAAAGCGGCAATAACTAAGCGATACTATCAGGGAAAATATCAAACAATAAATGACCATTACCGCATCCCGTTTGATTGATCACCTGTCCGGTATCCATTGTGCAGCAATTAGTGGTGGCTTCGTGCACGTATTACAAGAGCTGTAAAACACACAAAAAAAGCCTAGTGGTATGGATGCACGGCTTTCTATGGTCGGGGATTCGATCCCCGGGAGCTTTGACGATTGACGTTGAAAAATGTACACTTTCTAAAAGTCAATCAGGGGGCTGCTAGCGCTTAAAGTGGTACTTAAGCAATATTACTCAACAGTTTGATGTCACGTACCTTGACCTTCCTAAAATAAGGATTATAATTCTAAAACACGAAAGTCAACAATAATGAAATAATATGGCTTTAAGCATGGCCCCAGGTGCTCTTTAAAACTAAAGCTACTAGGGTTACAAACCCGGCCTGATTTAGTAAAAACCTACATTAATCTCAAAAGAAAAGAAAAAACGTATTATTCAATAGCAAAATTCTCTAAGTAAGACATCTTACGAATTATAATTATTGTTGCCTATTATAAAGATGATAAGTCACATAATACTGGTGTATTATGTGACTTATCATCACATATATAAGTGTATAAGTCACCTGGTGGGACCTAAAAAGGTACGATGCAGCGGGCGTGGGTAACAGGAATGAATATTTCCACAAGAAAAACTCTTCGAGTAAGATGTCCTACAACTCGATTCCCGACAGTTGTCTCTGATTTGGTCTATTGTTACTTGTTATACTAAGCTATGGCCTCAGGGATCATTATCAAATTGAAAGCAATATCAATAGCAATATCACCTAGGACATTGTTTTTCTCAAGGCAGGCGGAATATGCTTAAATGTCTAAAATCCAATTCCTATATCTAGAGCAGATGACAAAATTCCAAGCTTTTCTCATAAAAACAACCAGCGACTTATTGTTTTAATAAATTCAAGGGACGGAACGGGCGGCAGATTATAACAATGCTTAAATGACTAAAACCCAGTTCCTAAACCGAGAGCAGATGACAAAATTCAAAGCATTTCTCATAATAATACCCAGCGACCTATTGTTCTAATAAATTCAAGGGACGGAGCGGGCGGCAGATTATAATAATGCTTAAAATGACTAAAATCCAGTTCCTAAACAGAGCAGATGACTAAATTGCAAGAGTTATCTACTCATAATAACACCCACTACCCAGTGACCTATTGTGCTAATAAATTCAAGTCTCATGGGTTTATTATAGCAACGTAAAGACAGGTCGGATGACGCGTAGCATGTTGCTCCACCTAGGGCGGGCGGTTGCGGCCCAGAGAGCTACGCTACGGGAGTCGGGCAGTATTTCACGTTTCACCCCGCACCCGCACCTTGTCGCAGTCTACCTCTGGCGATCAAGTAGAACACACGTATTTTACTCGCTCGAATAATTCGCGCCCACCGCGTAACAAAAACTCTAAAAATATGAATTAAACCCCATAAAATATTGAGTAAAATCAAGTGAAAAAAACATAATATTTTTCGTTCAGTGAAAGTGTAGAAGGAAATTTAGGTGAAAGTGTATTTTGTGAAATAACTTTTTTGGGCTCTTTCAGTTGGGAATTTGAGTACGTAAGAATTTAGTTAATAAGGATTCTGTTTACACTTTTTATACTTTTTTCATTCAATTACTTAAGTAGTAGTATATATTTTTCTGATCTTAAACGTATAGGTAGAGTTTTCAATATATAAACGTCGTACTTAGTTGTTCTTCATGTTGATTAGGGATACGCTTTTTGCTTATGATCACTCGTTCACAATATTTTATTCCACATGGAAAATAGAAACATTGACATCAGTTACAACCGTAACACTAGTAGGTATGACGCCTTTTAACTGCCTTTGCTTTACCACAGAATATATAATAACACAAGAAACTTTACGTTGAACTGTGGTTGAAATAAGTAAAAATAGGTGTGCCGAAACTAGGGTAGGTATTGTACTCCTCACCAAACCTAATCCAATAAATACGAAATACATGGCACATCTAAATATTACAGAATAATAAAAAAATCTTATCTCAACGCCAACACAAAATGATAAAAATATTTTATTGTTACGTATTAGTTACACACCAGTTATAACTGGGTCATCGTGGGTTAGAGCTTCAGAGCAATTGTGATTAATGGATCGAGATCGGTTTTCTTACGTTAAAATTATGATAAAACAAGCTGATCCCCGCGTGTTTGTCCGCGTGGATTGAGGTTTCTTGGTTCCCGCGGGAACTTTTAAATTTTGCGCGATAAACCGAATCCAGTGTGTTTATTCCAGACTATCTCTGGGCTAACTTTCATCCAGATCTGTTCAGCCGTTCTAATGTGATTGAGTACCAAACATCCATCCATCCATATATCCATAAGTAAGACTAGCGTCCAGCCCTGGCTACGCACTAGATTAATTTTCACTTCCGTCTTTTCTTTTCTTGTGTATAATATAAACCTTCCAGTTATAGTGCAGAAGAGGTTGTCTCAAATAATGTAATAAACGAAACAAAATTGTGATCATAATATAGAAAATAAGGATATTTTCTAAATTTATCTACTTAGGTAGGTTCTCTGGAATTGTTTTTACTTTAGTCACGTTGGGTTGTTCCCATAGGGAAACTCTGGTACGTCTTATAGAGCTGATGGCCTCACGTTATGGGGCTTGTACATTTTTACACTTAAATATAGGAAACGTGACGAAAATCTGTCTTTGGCTAATAATTACAGGTTTTAGATCTTCGTAATATTACTTTTAAAAATTTTCCAGGAAATGAAGTTATTTCCCAATAGATAAGATATAAAACGACGTAGCGGCCGAAACTATCACGATAAAACAAGTGATTATAGTACGAGCTTCGCAATTGTTTGTAATCTATTGTAACTATGAAACTGTAACTAAGACGATAAGGGCATACGATCTCGATTGGCGAATAACAATTCCACCATTTAAAAAATGAACCGCTTGCGTTGGAAGTACGCCTGGTTCACTACAGTTGTAATATTATAGCAGCTGTATGGTTCTGTTCGTGAAGCGCTGAATGATACAATTGCCAGTTAATTTATTTTACTACAACTAGCCCCGACTACGGTCAATCCATATGTAAATGACAAGGTAAATACTTACTCAAGTATTTGTGCTAAGCTCTATTTAAATGGTACATATTCAATAATAATAGTTTAATGCGTGGAGAAACCAAATTACAGGTATTGCTCTATTTGTAATAGGCCTGCTCAACTCGTAGACATAATACCAATGTACCAAGTCTATAATATAATATTATAGACTTGGTACATTGGTATTATGTCTACGAAGACTGCGATTAATACTATAGCATAATATCTTTAATTAAACCCACAGATATATAGAGGTGATAGTCTATTGGTTTAGACACCCAATCTCACCGGGGTCGCTGGTTCGATTCCTGGGCATGTACCTCTAACTTTTCGGAGTTATGTTCGTTTTATGAAATTTCATATTATCACTTGCTTCAAACGGCGATGGCAAAAATCGTGAGTAAATCCGCATGCCCAAAAGTTCTTCATGATATTGGAGAAGGTGTATGAAGTTTGCCAATCCACACTTGGCTAGCGTGGTGGACTTGGGCCGAACCCTTCTCATTCCGAGAGGAGACTCATGCTTAGTCGTGAGCCGGCAATGGGTTGATATGATGCTGCTGAACCCCACAGATTTGTCCTACGTCATATCTACAATATACCTATTTACCGTCGTCACGTGGTTACTCGTAGATCCATTATCCAAGTCAATTGGTTCAATTTCATCTGCTCAATCCTACCTCAAGAGGTGTGATTGGATTTCTGCCTCTGTGATTTTAACCGTAAACTGGTTGACTTGCCCCGATTTCCCTCGAGTTTTTTTTATATCAGTGGTATTTTCCAAAATCCTTCTTAATTTTTGCACCAAATGTTCAACGGGTATAAACTTCAAAAATTACGGAGTAAAATGTCCCGTACGTACAACGTTCCACTGTTAAAAAATGTCCCCGTTCGCAAAAAACAAATGAAAAAAAAAAACGTTGAGATCAGCCAATCAGTCAGTTAGGACAAGCTGTTTTTTTTATGTTAAGATAATAAGGAATTGAAAAATAACAATTATTTTGCCTAGTTTCTTTCTACATGTATAATATCATGCTCTGTCAAGTTTATCTTCGAGCAACACAATAAAGAAAAGAACACGCTAGTCCAAAAATCTTCAGCATTTTAGCGTCCACTGCTCAATATTCTTATCGCGCCACAACACACGAATTCCCGCTTTTCTTACTCAGCCATTTACCTCGGCCATTTTAAAATCATCGGTCCATCGGGCTGCAGGTCACCGTATTTAAGTTCATTCAAGCAAATTACGAGTAATTGGATGGATGCAACGATAAGGGCGAAAACATACTATGGAACAGATAGCACAAAATGTCCGCTTCGGCATTAATTGTAACGTCGTTACCGTCCAACGCAGATGTTTCGTGCTAAATTTTGTCCTATCCAGTCCGTAGTGTGCTTTCACCCTTAACTTTGCCTTGCACTTGACAGCTTGCTAGTGAAGCATGCATCTGCGTGGGAGTCCAGCTTTAGTTTATCGTTAAGTATACCTATTCACAGTTTATCAATAGATGTCACAGACAGGCCTGACACTCTCAAGCGAACCGAATATATCATCTGTCTGACCTACTTAAATTATATTATTAGCGAGCGGATTTGACAATTGAATACATTTTCAGAAATAAAGAAATTTAACTTTTTGGGCCCGGACCGGACGGTTTTTGGGACCAAAAGGTAGAATAACGGAGATTTGTATAGCAGACCAATGAGATTATGATAGATGGATGACGTGAAAAAATTAGCATCGGTAGTCAGTATACTAGCGTTCGAACATATACGAGTAACTAGCGTTCGAACATATACGAGTATATTATTATGAATTGAAATGCACTTCCTACCGTGGACGGATGGCATCAAGCGAGGGAGCCACTGGATTCAGATGGTGCAAGACCACTTTCCTTGGAAGTCTTCATGGAAGTCCCTACAAGAGACCTTTGTCCAGCAGTGGACGTCTATCGATTGACAACGACGAAGACGACCTGCAATAATAAAAAAATCCATTCGCATCTTCTAGCTTTCAAAAAACCGGAGAGCCAAATACCAATGTTAAGAGTATCATGTGTTTTTATTATAGGTCATGTCTTCTTTTATGCAAATAAAATAGATCGATTATTTATCTAACCTATTTCCCGTATTTCTATTTCAGACAGGTAAAGTTGTTCCAAACATTTGCAAGTTATTCAAGTCTGCAGGTGACTGAATTATGCAGTTTAACTTTGAAGATGAACTTCACTTAAATTGGAACAAGTTGTATGACTTTGCAATTGCGTTGAATGCTTCAGATTCTGCTTAAACTATTCGACAATCTCTATGGTACAGTGATCAGCTCTGTGGGAGAGCTGTTGAGGGAGAACTGTGAAATAAGTGGAAGGTCCGGGTTTGATCCCTGACGGGTTAATTTGGGAATTTATGATTACTGAATTATCTCTGGCCTGGTGGGAGGCTTCGTCCGTAGCTATAGGTACCACCCTACCTGCAAAGACGTGCCGCCAAGCTATTTAGCTTTCCGGTGTAATACCGTGTAAAAACCAATTAGGAGGATGGGTTCAATACAACTGCCATACAGTATAATGTAGCGGGAAAAAAATATAGTAAAAGAGCCTTTTTTACTATTGTAACAAAGACAATTTTAAGCTTTTTACAAATTCGTTATTAAATTATAGAGCAAAACAAATGTGCTTTAATCGATTCGAGATTATTTAACATTTTGAAGTACCCGAAGATCCTTATATTGTTGTCGTCGGCTCAACCAAATTTTGTCTACTGCTAGTCTTGTCGGTCCCGGCCCTTTTGACCCGCAAAGGGTCTCCAAACGCTCGGTGTTTGGGTTAATAATTAGCCTGAAAGCATTCGTAAAATGAGAACATACCTACCACTGATCTACTAAATCGAACTGAAGAAAATTGAATTTTATCAGCAAACATAGAGAGTTTAGTTTTCTTTAATTTATACTGTTATATATGTTGTAATATGGTAATTTACACTGTTATCTTTTGTGCCCTCATAACTACATAGTTATGAGGGCACAAAAGTTTGCACCCTTTGCTTGTAATGTCACAGCCGGGCCATGACAAACCCAGCGATCCAACCGTACGTGTTAAATTGTTATCGCTCCGCTGAACTTTTGAAGGAAACGTGTAACATATTGAATGACTGTCAGCGGGGAAATGAAGGCTTTAAGATTGAAACTAGCGATGAGGAAAATGATGACAATGGTTTATCGGAAAATGAAAATGGTAATGATACTATTTCGAATTCATTTCACTCTATTTAGTTACATCTTATTTCATTCGTAACGTGTTCGAAAAAGACAAGAGTGTTATTGGAAAGTATTAGTAATTTCAGTTTAATCTATTTTCTGTAGTTATTTGTTGTAGTTATTCTACATTTTGATTGATACTGTTCTCACTCGTATATCTATTTCAGGCTAAGCAGTACGTACTGCAACTCCATATAAATGGACAGCTGTAGTGGACGCAAATATTCTACTACGTAATAACTAGATAAGATAAACGATTAGATTATTCAAGTATTGCTTTATTAATCAGCCTATTTATGAAATTATATAAGCGATAACCGTGCCCCGGATTGTTAGTATCTTCATAAATATAAAAATGAAATAGTATCACATGCGATAACAATATGATTACATTTCCTTCCTTGCTGACACATAGGAAAAGAAAGTGAGAGTTTCAATCCATACAAATATTATAAATGCGAAATTGTGTCTGTCTGCTACGCTTTAATGACTCATATTTTCAACCGATTTTGATGAAATTTGGTATAGGGGTAGCTTACGTCCCGTATAAGGATATATGCTACCTTTTATTCCGGAAAGTTATGGAGTTCCCCAAGGAATTAAAAAACTTAATCCACGCGGACGAAGTCTGGTAAGACATTATAAGTTAAAAGTCATGTTTTGTTTTGCTTCTCGGAAAACTTAATGCTGGATCACGAATTTCCATAAGGTGAACGTTTTCTCAGAAAATGTAAAGTTCCACTCATTTAGGGATTCAATACTCTTGTTTTGTAGATATATAAAATTCAAAGTCCTGACTGACTGACTGACTGACTGACTGACTTATATATCAACGCACAGCCTAAACCGCTGGTCCTAGAGACATGAAATTTGGAGAGTGTGTTCTTTGTGAAGACTAGGTATCCACTAAGAAAGGGTTTTTCGAAATTCCATCCCCAAAGGGGTAAAATAGGGTTTGAAAGTTTGTATGAAAGTCCGTCGTTTTTCAAGTTATAGCCATGAAACTTGGTATATGAGCTGCGGGTTAAAAATGAAGAAATACGTGTTTCACAGTTTTTGAAAATTCGACCCCCAAAGGGGTGAAATAGGGGATGAAAGTTGGTATGAAAGGCCTTTATTTCTCAAGATATTTTTCAAGTTATACAAACGAAACTTGGTATTTTGGCTTTCGGTAAAAAATAAAGAAATACGTGTGTCACAGTTTTTCAAAATTTTACCCCTAAAGGGGTAAAATAGGGGTTGAAAGTTTGTATGAAAATCCTTCATTTTTCAAGTTATAGCCATGAAAGTTGGTATTTGGGCTTCTGGTTTGAAATAAAAAATACGTGTTTCACAGTTTTTAAAAAAATTATCCTCAAGGACGTTAAATAGAGAATTTGTCTTTCAATCACGCCGCAACAGAGCAACAGTTCGACGTGATTTCTTGCATGGGTATTGATGAGGACCTGAAGAGTGACATATTTATTTTATCCCGGATATCCCGGATAATTAAGAAGTGCCTGTGGGAATTAAAAAACTTAAGCCACGCGAACGAAGTCGCGGGCATCCGCTAGTTTTGTATAAAATGACTTTCCTTATGAATACAATACACTTGAAACATATTATTAAGAAGATGGAAGGAATTATTGGATTAATACGAGGATGAAAAGCCAAATAAGAATAAGCTATATTACCTATTTAACAAAGAAAGTCACGCCCGGAAAATCTCTTGATTTTTCATCTCACATTTTGCAGACTCGCATTTTGTCAATTTTTGGCTAAAAAGAGCTTCAGTCGAACCTCATGATAAGTAGAGCCATTCGGTGATGTACGTCGTAGCCACTTCATCATCGCCAAGCAATTATGAGACATCCGTATATATGTCACCGTAAGATTGTTAAAAACCGTTAGATTATAATGTAACTCGCGAAATTGTAAACTGTCGAAAGATTACAATATAACGCATTATTTTTCGGTAGATTGTAATCTGTTAGGTATATTAACCCGATAGAAACTAAGTGATTGTTTATGTCGAACCCTAACCTAACCTACAAGAAAGAGACAAGAAAACGTAAATACAATGAATATTTCAAAAATTTACACTCAGAACATTGAACGGTTCACAATCTTTCGACAGTTTACAATCTAACGAAAAAAAAAGCGTTAGATTACGATCTAACGGTTTTGGCAATCTTACGGTGACATATATATACATACATTGTGTGGAATATCTGTGTCCAGTATTGAGTCGATACGTAATGGACATAACTAATAACTCCAACACTACTACTCACAAATAAAATAAAACCCATGTTAGAAAATAAGTGCCCAGCAGTGGGACGTTAATGGGCTGTGGTAGGTATTTTATAAATGTTATTAGTTTTTAGGGTTCCGTACCCAAAGGGTAAAAACGGGACCCTATTACTAAGACTCCGCTGTCTGTCTGTCTGTCTGTCTGTCTGTCTGTCTGTCTCCAGGCTGTATCTCATAGACCGTGATAGCTAGAAAGCTGAAATTTTCACAAATGATGTATTTCCGTTGCCGCTATAACAACAAATACTAAAAATTAAAAAAATATATATATTAAGGGGGGTCCCCATACAATAAACGTGTTTTTTTCGTATTTTTTTGCTCAATATTAAAAACGCTAACAGGTAGACGGTTCAAATTTTCAGAGAATATTAACTTGTATATTACCTTTCAAAATAAATAATTAAATATCAATAAAGTAAATATTAAAGGGGGGCTCCCATACAACAAACGTAATTTTTTGATATTAACAGTAAACCTCTACAAACAAAGTTAGTTTTGCGGTTCATTAACAAAGGTAATTATACCTACTTCTTGAGTACGGAACCCTCGGTGCGCGAGTCCGACTCGCACTTGGCCGGTTTTTAAATCTTATGTCTAGTATTTTGTTTAGTTTGTTATTTATATTTTCTAGTTTAACTTTAATTTTAAGGTGCTTTTTGTAGGCTGGGGAGACGAATTGGTTAGCCGTAATGTCTGCTCAGGCATGTTTCATAAATAATGAATAAAGAATAAGGAATAAAGAATGTAGAACAATATTATGACTCTAGTAGAGACTTCCGCATATCTTGCGCTTCTATCCAGCTGCCTGCACCTTGGCGTTTCCGACTTTCGTTCACCTAGTGAGGGTTTTGTGAACATTGAGTTTTATAGTGTGAGGTTGCCTCTTCAGTAGTACCTCGGGATCCCCAAGTCCATCGATTGTTCGTACTACTAAGAATAAAAATATAAAGCGAGAAAATAATAAATGCAGAAATAATGCGACGGTGTCTTAAGAATGATTGAGTGCTAGGGTGCGTCTTGTTTATGTTATAAATGGCGAAAAGTGACGGTGCGCTTTCAAATAAACTGAAATTAATAGCTGGCGCATCAGCGGAAGCACAAACAAACATGGCCGCAATGGGAAATCTGGTCACAATAATTTATCAAAAGTTTGATAACGCTTTTTCAACGTTTTTATTTATTTTTATGACCATTTATCTCGCCAGTGTCGAAATTTTAAGCTTTGTGCCAAATTCATTACTGAATAATTAGTCTTCGAGCTGCTGGATACAATAGCGTAGGTATTTACCTACCTATACCCAATGAAAAATATGGACGAAAATGAAGGGATGCTAACTTTGTGTGCCAGCGTATTATTTCAACAGTGGTGTCTTTGACTGCCTCGTTAGTCTAGTGGTTGCCATGTTGGACTGCGGCCGAAGAGGTCTCGGGTTCGATGGGTTTTTCTGAATAGAAATTCTCAGTACTAACCCAGAGTCAGGAAGCGGCGTGTCACCCCCGTGTCTCGAAGAGCGCGTTAAGCCGTCGGTCCGGTTATTTATTTATTATGTCTAACATGATAATAGCCGTTAAAGCCGCCAACCCACATTGGAGCAGCGTGGTGGGTCTAAGCTCTAATTCCTTCCCTCCTATAAGAGTGGAGGCCTGTGCCCAGCAGTGTTAATAGGCTGTAGTGGTGAAGTGGTGGTGGTATTTGACAAATATCTAACTGATTTTATAGAATATTAACAATTATTTGCATTTGGCATTTTCCTCAACTAGTGTGAAACATAATCACTTATAAATATAATAAAGTTGAAAAGTAAACTTTTTATTTAAAATAAATATCCGATCACGTATTTCCGCAGATTCTTTGAAGTTTCAATTACCGCTATACGATAGCAAGTAATACTACTCGTATAAGTGTTAAATCATTTCTTGCGATAAACGATTGCCTGTTCCTAGTACGGATAATGGTGGGCTTATACTAATCTAGTCGCTTACCAGTAAGGGCAAAAACACATTAGGGATCGGACAGAAAGCTTCCTTCAGAAACGACAGTGTTGGAGGGGAACGGCGTTTTATCCCGTCGCCTAGTGCGCGCTACGTAAGCATAAATACTTCCTATATCTTTTTGTGACGTTTTGTCTTGTCCGTTCCCTAGTGTGGCTTTGCACTAAGGTCTTTCCAGCTTGGAACTGAATGATTACCTACAGTGATTTATCAAAGCCTTTGATTTATAAACACTGTCACTGTAGAGGCATAGAACACTAATATGTTTCTGCGAGCGCTGTAATTACACTGAATTCGACATTCAGACAACTTCATTCATGTTGGATGGAGCGCACTGTATTATTATGGCACTGGATTAAAGTGAAGGATGCTAAAATGTTTCTGAGAAATAGATATAATGAAATAAAAACCGGCCAAGTGCGAGTCGGACTCGCGCACCGAGGGTTCCGTACTCAAGAAGTAGGTACTGAAGCAAAACAATCAGGCAAAAACCAATATGTTTATTTGACGACGAGTACTTAGAAGAACTTGCGTTTAACCCAATCTTTGACGGTAATAATTCCCTTTGTTAATGAACCGCAAAACTAACTTTGTTTGTAAGGGTTTACTGTTAATATCAAAAAAACTATGCTAGTTAGAGCATTGACTATAGTTTTCCTGTAAAATATACATAAATTCCTATTGACCATAATTATTTCAGATTTTTCGATTGGTAAACTCCGGAGATAAGGGGGGGAACGGTATTTTTTTAGACTTTTTCCCCGATAAATCAAAAACTATCATGACTAAAAATAATTAAAAATCTGTTTTAGAATGTACAAAGTAAACCCTTTCATATGATACCCCACACAGTACAGTTATCTCACTTTTAAATTTCAACCCTCCGATTTTCCCCTCTTTTTAAATAAGAACAAAAATAATTTCCAATTTTTTTTAATTTCAGTGTCTTTGGGCCACTAATATACACAACTGTTCTAAATTTCATGTCGATAGCTTCGGTAGTTACTGAAATAATCGAGTGTGACGGACGGACAGACGGACAGACGGACAGACAGACGGAGAAAGTCGCACCATAAGGGTTCCATTTTACCATTTTGGTACGGAACCCTAAAAATGTCCTCCCGACCGAATCTCGACGGCATTCTCCAGAGAAATTAGCCATCTGCGCACAAGTGTTTGCGCATAAACAGGTGCACTCTCTGTTCCTTTACTTTCATAGCCCAATGGGACGGAAAATCCGACACGACCGGAGAGAGATCAGGCGTAAGATCGACGACTTAAAACACCGCCAACTACCTAACTCCGGGCTACTGAAAATTTATTGTCAGAAAAACCCAATACATACTTGTTATGGCCCGACCCGGGACTCGAACATGCTAATAATTTGATCAACGAGGCAGCCAAGACAGAAATTTATATAGGTAGGTAGTTGTCACACACTGTTACTGAATTTTCGCTGCAGCGCTTGAGTTATATGACATGATGCCTGTGACTTCGTCTGCGTGGATTTAGACCGAAAGTAACCTACGGACAGAAAAAACGTCCGCGTTAAACGTAACGATGTTTTGTCCGGTCTGGTGGGAGGCTTCTGCCGTGGCTAGTTAGCACCCTACCGGCAACAAGTACCCAAGAGATTTAGCGTTACGGTACGATGCCGTGTAGAAACCGTTAAGGGGTAACTTAATAGGGTAGGGTATATTAATATAACTGCCTTAACAGGTTAGCCCGCTACCATCGCTGCATCATCACTTACCTGATTGATCGCAGTCAAGGGCTAATTTGTCTTCTTCTTCGGCGTAACACTCTTTACAGAGTGGTCGTGGTCATCACGAAGTGACGGCTTTAGTCGCAGATGTTATGCGCCTCACGAGCATCCGCCACTTCTCCCTGCTGGCCGACAGCCTGGTGCACTCGTGCATTGAACCGCCAACAGCCGACTTAATTTGGTCGGACCATCGCATGGGTGACCTTCCTCGCCCTCTGGTGCCCTCCACCTTGCCCGGCACGACGAGGCGCTCAATGGAGTCATTCTCACGACGGGAGACGTGACCAAAAACGAAAAAAAAAGGCTAATTTGTAGTGGAATAAAATAAAAATAAAACTCTTCAGGTCTTTTTCTATATCCATGCAAATATAACGTCGATCCGTTGCTCCTTTGTTAAATGATTGAAGGACAAATCAACGAGCAAACACACTTTTGCATTTGTAATATTGGTAGAACTCGTATAATGCGAATATCCTTGAGTTTGATTATGTTAATGGCAATGTTAAATATGTAAACCACGACTCACAGCCATTCAATATTGTATATATCTAGATACAATCATTATCATTAGGTACCTACCTAATATTACGAGTACCTATATGAGATTTGTCACCGACGTGTTATAACGTAATTTTATCCTCTCAGGATGTTACATCCAGTGCATTTTAAAATGTTAAAACGTACCTTCTTTTAAAATTACTTGTGTGGTGTACAAGTCATTTAAAAAGTTAAGTTTTTAAGGGACTACAGAATTTATACTGTTATCTATTATTAAGCGTTGAATTTATTTTGAGCCCGTAGGTAATCGGGTACCGTTCAAATCATTATATTTACTATCGAGATAAACCACTGGTTACCTTGATATCGTCTCAAGCAATTGACAATTCAATAAAATCAGCAAATTTTTATCAAATTTCAAAACGCGCTTCTATTAGAAGTTTGCATGAAATACGTAGTTGTGACATCATCAAATTTCAATTTCAAATTTAAATCAATAGTTTAAAATGATTATCGAACTAACAGAACATGTTAATTTTAGGTCTTTTGGAACACTCTCTATTTAATAGTCAGTAAGAAATAATTTATTTTTGACATAGGCATCATCCCTATTATAGACGTCAAGTGCTAGACGAAGGTCTCCTACATGGATTGCCACAGAACACGGTCTTCGGCCCTTTGCTTCCAGCGTATCCCTAGTACTCGCTTGAGGTCATCCGTCCATCTTCGGTATGTCCTTACCTACTTCCTGTCCCAATTATACCTCCCTTGGCACTTATTGTCACCTTTTAACCTATTTTTTTCTAATTTTTATGTAATTTTTCTTTTTCAAAAAGAATTTTGTAAACCTGGAATATACTAGTTAGCATTCTGCATCTATATACCTATTCTATTAACAATAATAATATTATGACAGAACTCAATACCCATTTTTTTCTTTTCAGTAAATATTTTCATTGGAACAAAACTACAATAAACCGAAATGCTGAGCTCATATTTGCTTTTGGGATTAAATGCATAATATTAGCTTTGGCTCGAAAACTGCTGTGAATGGCTTTTCATTGTTACAATATGGACCAAATTCAGCCGGCTTTACGGTAAATCCGATAGGTAAAACTCGTATTTTTTCTATGTAGTTACTAATCCATACCAATATTATAAATATGAAAGTGTGCCTGTCTGTATGTCCATCTGTCTCTGTCTTCTACGCTTTAACGGCCCATCTTTTCAACCATTGGACGAAATTTAGTACAGAGATAAGTAGGTTGCATCTCGAGAAAGGACATAGAACATTATTTTTATCCCGGAAACTTTAAGAGTTCCCACGGGAATCAAAAATATTAATAAAGAAATTGTAATATATTTATAAGTGCAACTAGCTGATGTCCGCGACTTCGCCCGCGTGGAATTATCAATTTCCGAGGGAGCTCTTTAATTTTCCGGCCCATGAAAAAATCACGTCGATCCGTTGCCCTGTTGTAGCGTAATTGAAGGAAAACCCAACAAACAAACACTCTCGCATTTATAATTAAATTTAAATATTATAATATTTAAATTATCAAATCAAATAAATATTATAAATGCGAAAGTTTGTATGGATGGATGTTTGTTACTCAATCACGCCCCAAAGGCTGAACGGATCTGGATGAAATTTGGCACAGAGATAGATAATAATCTGGAATAGCACATAGGCTACTTTTTATCCCGGAAAATTAAAGAGAACCGAAAAACCTCAATCCACGCAGACGAAGTCGCGTTATTAGCTAGTTTATAATATTATTAAGTACCTAGTATGATGTTTCCTGAAAACAAATCGCGTTTCAGCGCTCAAATTCCATCAACGTTGATGAGATGTAAAATCTCAGACAAACCGTACAGTTGGGGTGTCAGCGTCTCAGTTAAAATTGCCGTAATGAGGGGAACTAATCCCGTCTGCGATGGCTGACTCGCGCCGAATGGAATCTTATTATGTTCGTTATATAATTAATGATTAAACGAACTTACCTGTAAGTGAAGTTCTATCATAATTATATGAGTCGCTTCATTCGAAGATATAATTCATTGAACTATGTAGTTTCCTTCACGTAGAAACAACCAAACGCACGTTCTTCAGAGGAGTTATAAAAAAGAACCCCTACTAACCGCCTCTGTCTCGCGCGACACCGCGGCTTCGTTCGTCATTTAGTTTAGAGATATAGGTACCTATACTTAAAGCTCTTGCGAAAATATGTTTTGGGATGGGTGGGTTGGGAGCTTAATATTATATCTTCGAATGAAGCGACTCATATAATTATGATAGAACTTCACTTACAGGTAAGTTCGTTTAATCATTAATTATACTTCGTCGCTTCATTCTTCAGATATAATTCATTGAACTATGTAGATGTTAAGAGATATATATTTTTGCAAGAACTGTATCTACACTGAATAGATACTAATTATTGTTATCAATAATTTTATTTATTCTTCTTATCTCTTATTTGAGCTATAATGTTTTAAACAGTTTATGTTTAGTGTGGCATCTGCTGATTTCCCGAGAAGTTTATCTACATACGTTTAAGATGACTTTAAAAATTTTCTTAAGTATTTATTGTACAAAGTTTCAATTAAAATAACTTTCAATTTACCAATAATATAATCTTGCGCTCTTTTGCTTGAGTTGCTAGTAACAAGCATAAACGTATTATAGTTTCGATGCAAACGAATGGAACGGAATGAATGGAGTTATTGATGTCAATACTGCAAGGTTTATAATCTAGTACAAAGTATATTAGCCGGGACAATACTTTATTTTATTTACACAATTAGCACAACAGACATCCAATGGGGCGTTTATGTGCGAAATCCTGCCCAGTAGCATAAAAATGCATATTTTGTTTTTGGAAGCGCGGCGGGAAAAGAACCGTTTTATTCTGGTCCTGTTGTGAAGGTATTTCAAGCTTATTGATTTTCAATATTGCTTTAGCTATATATTTGAGTAAAATTTTATATTAAAATACCGTTTTAAGTTGTTTGTCGAACAATGATATCGTCATTAAAGTTATGGAATTTAATAAATTCCTATCCGCGTAAAAGTTACCCCGAAATTATAGGTGAAGAATGAATATTCGGTCGATATTGTGACCGACTACTATCGACTTTGAAGGGTTAATCGATTGGTTTGAACTTTCTTGCCCCACAGACGTTAGGAGCTTTAAAGTAAGATACTTTTCAACGATAGATAACTTAGCTGTTCAGGCCATTGAATATAGCGTTTTAATAAAAAACATGAAATGAGAGAAATAAACCTCATTATAAGCTATTTAAAATGAGAATTTTTGAATGGATGCATTAATTCCCTGATATTTTATGGAAGATGCACTGACACCGCTGATCTATAAGTAAGCGTGATCCAAATGTTAGGTACATTTGCGGCCACTGCTCTAAGCCGATTTTGGGTTTCCATTAATGTCTTAATTGGTAACTCTCATTCAGGGTCTGATTTGACTAAACAAGAATTTTAATTTTGCTCTAGGCAAGTGTTGCGGGGGCATATTGTTTACGTACCATGTTTGCCACGAGTGATTACGATGTACGTATTATTAAGCTATTGCATAGGTTCTATCGCGGGCCTTGAGCGTGGAGACCGAATCCAGAAATTCCGTAACGAAAATAACCTAATAGCCATCTACAAGATTAAAATAGCTCAGTTGGGAAACAGGGCGGCCACGACACCAGAACACCCCGGCTCGAGTCCAGATGTCTCCAGTCCGATTATGTATATATATATATATATTTTTTTTTTTTTTTTTTTTTTTTTTTTAAGTTTTTCGAAGATTGTTTCCAATATGTGGATAATGGATATATATGAATGGATCTTAAACTTAAAATTCTTTTTTTATTTTATTTTTTACCAAAAATTTATGAAATACTTAGAAAAACAGAAACATAAAGGTAGGTAGGTTATCTCTATACGAGATCTCTACCAGTGACCCTTGGCACCCCGCTTGGATTCCCGCTTCGGGTAAGACAACCCTCGTTTTACGCGTTTTACGTTTTAAACAAATGCCCACGAAATATCTTTAAAACAGTAATTAGCTGGTGATTTTACACTATTAAGTGTGTAATATTATAATATAATCTACATCCGGTCGTCAAAATACTCGCCGTTAGATTATCTTTATTTTTAACCGACTTCCAAAAAGAAGAAGGTTCTTTGTTAGTTTTTGGTTTTTCGAACTGTTTTAAGCATAATCAACCGTATTACCTGTCAACGGGTGTATGATATATGCTTCCCGGGCACTATTAAGTTGTAAAACTCGAGAGTACCTACGTTGTTAGGGAAAAAACATAAAACTTGTGGGTAATTTTTGCAATCTTACCACACATTTTTTCCTTCGTAAAAGTCCTTTGCGTACCTACCACGCTGAGGATTTCTACTAGCAGTTTTTTTTTTTTTTTTTCAAATTCGACGTTTCTGTATCTACATCAGTATTTGCAAATAAATTGTTTTATTGCTGAAGTACTTAGCTGATAAAAAAAAAAGATAAAGATATATTTATTACCTCAGAATTCTCAGAACTTTAGTTACCACTCCGCAGGTGTATGTAAGTTTGATTCCAAGAGGCTTTGCATTGTAAACAATTACATCTGAAAATTTTGAGCCCCAGATCTTGAATCTGCATACACTAAATGAAACATTTATGTTTCTTTTAGGTCTAGTGACTGCGTGTAAGGCACTGAAATATGCAAAAGCTGAAAACTTAAGTAGTGGTGTTAAGCTGAATATATATATATAAATATTTGTTATCTAGTAAGAGTGCTTCGATATAACTTTATTGTTTATTGCAGTCTCCAAAATAATCCATTTTATAGCCGGGCAGATATTATGTAAACTGTAACGTTTAAAGAAATGACTAGAACCACCACAAGTGTTTCATTGAAAGTTAAAACACTGGTATAGAATTTAACTAGTCTTTTTTATAGTCGATCAGATATACCTTTTTATTAAGACGGTACTCCAGAGATTTTATTATGGAATTTGTTCCATAGGTTTACATTTTAAAATAACGTTTTGTGGTAACGGTATTAGATTAATAATTGCATTTACTTGCTTGAAAGAAATTAAATACATAGATATTTTTAAATATTCTGTTTATCTGTCGCCGTAAATAATAAACACTTTTATTGTGCCTCCATGCTAATAGATTTATCTTAAAAACAGAACCTCATTAGTATAAGGATTTTGGCCTTGGCGGTGATAGTGTATGAACTATGAACACAAAGCAAAAAAGGGTAGGCGATGCAAACACTTATAATATAATATATTATAATGTACTTATGATTGAATAAATCATGTCCACTATTTTGATACAGCGGTAACACCTAGGTACGAAATAGCTATTTATGCAACTGTATCGTAATGAGGGTCATTTTAATTCGAGTGCTGTTTTTTGATACGAGGCTTGCCGAGTATCAAAATAGGATAGTACGAGAATTAAAATGACTAATTACGTACAGTTGCATACAAGATTTTATCTACGACAAGGACGTCTTTATAATTTTTTACTTTGGTTGAGAAAGTGCCAGAATCCAGAGCCGCTAAGCTATAGGTATCCTATTTATGAAGATAACCATATCGATACAGCTACGACTCATAACGATACAGCTCCCATACAACGAACTGTATCGTTATGAGAAGCAAACACGAAAGAGGGTTCAATTCGATATAGTTGTCAAATTCGAAATTGGAACTTTTCGATGCTGGAGTAGATAAGATAATGTTTAGCTTTGATTTCGAATTAAGTACTCGTAGGTAAGTCGGTATCCATACAATCCTTGACCCAGTAAAAACTGAAGATTGTTAATAATTTACAGCAGTTGATAAAATATGAAGTAGAAGGTAACCTTCTTTATGGTAGGTGCATAGTATTTACCTGAATTCCGGTTACTTCTCAAGTATTGGTCGAAATCAATTTGTGTTAGGCTTACAAAGCTGGGCCTTGGTGACGTATCCGATCGTTGGTCCACTTTGACCCTCAACGTCTTCCCCCTTGTTCAGAGGACGGTTAACAGCTTGCTAAGTGCCAGCTATCTTGATTTGGTGGACAAATTCTTCATCGCCGGACTGCTAATTGGGCAGATGCCATCACCAGACGCGTCTAGCTTTTAGGCAACCCGCTGGAAAGACCTTTAGTGCAATTAAACACTCCATGGACGAGCAATTTCTTAAGTGCGATCCATGCTGAAAACGTTTATATTCTTTCGTGTTACCTCTCGAGTAACCTCCCGGAAATCCTTTAGTGCAATTTAACATTGCATGAAAGTGTAATTCCTGTAATGAGCGCGTATAGCTGATTCAATACTAACTTTTATTTTAAGTACCCTCCTTACTTAACTTTTATTTTTAGTATCCTCCTTAGGAAATCATACATTTTACATAGTATTGTACCACAATTCCTCAGGCGCGTCGTACTGAAACGTTTATTATCCATAGTGTTGACTCTCGGGCAACCTCCAGGAAAAAACTTTAGTGTAAATAAACACTGTATGAAAGTATAATTGGTTAGGCGCGTCATGCTGAAAGGTTTATGCTCCTTCGTGTTGACCCTCGGACAACCGCCAGGAAAACCTTTTGTGTAACCACACACTGCATGAAAGTATGCTTGATTAGGCGCGTCATGCTGAAAGGTTTATTCTCCTTCGTGTTGACCCTCGGACAACCGCCAGGAAAACCTTTAGTGTAAACAAACACTGCATGAAAGTATGCTTGATTCGGCGGGTCATGCTGAAAGGTTTATTCTCCTTCGTGTTGACCCTCGGACAACCGCCAGGAAAACCTTTAGTGTAAACAAACACTGCATGAAAGTATTATTTATTAGGCGCGTCATGCTGAAAGGTTTATGCTCCTTCGTGTTGACCCTCGGACAACCGCCAGGAAAACCCTTAGTGTAACACACACTGCATGAAAGTATAATTGTTTAGGCGCGTCATGCTGAAAGGTTTATTCTCCTTCTTGTTGACTCTTGGCCAACCCCCAATAAAACCTTTAGTGTAAAATATAAACACTGCATGAATTAATAATGATCACTCAACCACGTAGTGCTGAAATAAATTGCTGAAAATGAAAGATTAAAGACTCACCCGACTACTAATTAGTCAGACAGACTAATTTTAATATTATTTTATACTTATTTACAGATAAAATTATCTTAAGTGTGTAGAAAGTAGGAACGTGTGATCGTTGCTACGCACGAAAAAGGAATGACGAACGAAGCCGCGGTGTCGCGCGAGACAGAGGCGGTTAGTAGGGGTTCTTTTTTATAACTCCTCTGAAGAACGTGCGTTTGGTTGTTTCTACGTGAAGGAAACTACATAGTTCAATGAATTATATCTGAAGAATGAAGCGACGAAGTATAATTTGCATTTGAATGCCCGCTGTTTGTGCGTGTACGACTGTTAATGCATAGATAATTTTGTTATGTACCTACGCTGTTGAATGTAGACTGTGAGATAAACTGAACTAAACAAATTATTATGCTGTGTGTTAAATCAAATAATGTAATAACAATATTCTATATTCCCTTCTCTCTCGCGTCGTATTCCTCATTACTGAGGGTCGTGACCCCTTTCCATTAGTCACATAATGGTAGGACTTTTCTAGGGTTATTAATGCGGTGGGTGCCCACGTCCTTCCGCATAGGTACCTACGACTCGACTAAGAGTATTAAACTCTTGGGTTTTTGTAACGATTATTATCAGATTTTAGTGATAATAACCGGGACCGACGGCTTAACAAGCTTTCCGAGGCACGGAGGAAACGAAAAGGCAAAATTTGAACCTCCAAATTCGGTCACACATCTAGTTACCGACTTGGGTCAACGGTGCCATAGATTAATTTGGTTTATATATTGTCTTTGACGGTGCCTAAAAATCGCAATCAATCGATATGCATTGTCGCAACTCGGCCACTTATCCCTCCCTATTTCGAAGTTCGAACTAAGATAATTTCCCGGAATAAAAGTACTTACCTAAGCGATTTTTGTGTCTAGGTTGATTGTTTCTGGCTTATCTTTAAGTTGCACATTACCTATTCTGTGGTTGCACCGACTTTTGACGAGTCAATATTCACTCACCGCCAAGTCAACTTTTTATCCCGAGAAAATATAAAAATTCCTTCCAAAAAACTGACTTCCAATGCCACTGTAAAGTACAAAGTAATTTTGATTTCTACCCACTATGTTGAAGTCAGGCGAGTCTGATGCGTCAACTTTGCTTATCCTTGGTACCTATAACATAGTGGATAGAAATCAAAATTATTCTGTACTTTACAGTGGCGTTGGAAGTCTGTTTTTTGGAAAGAATTTTTATTTTTAACTTTTTAGTGTCAGGGTTGAGGATTTGGAGTCTTTTTATGGGACAACCTCGAGAGCTTCTTCTAGGCTCTAGACGAGTAACAAAACCACGGAGATATGCACCGACATACATTAAAAAAAAAAAACGCGCCGAATTGAGTATTTAAACGTAAACTATTTGTATATTTTTTTACCGGAAAATTTAATAGCTAGTTCCTATTAGTTAGTACGTGCTAACTGATATTATAAGTGCCAATGTGAGAATATTTATTTGTAGTAAGTCGCCCCATCTTTTCAACAGATTTTGATGTAATTTGGTACAGACATGATAGACTGTCATGTCCCGGGAAAGGTCATAGACTACTTATTAGCCCGGTAATTTATGAAGGCGCAGAAATGACAAAAAACCGGCCAAGTGCGAGTCGTACTCGCGCACCAAGGGTTCCGTACAAACCTGTAGTAAGTTTTAAATTATTAAAAATATTTTTATTTTAAATATTTGAGTTGAATGAATGAAAGGTAAATTGCGATTTACGATTTATGACGTATTAAAAATAAAAATTGTAAAAGGTAGTTATAGCTAGGTACTTTTAAGATTCGTTCGTAATGCTGTAGATGTAACACGACTAAAACTGTAACGACCAGAGATGTAAAACGGTAATAATTACCTTTGTTAATGAACCGCAAAACTAACTTTGTTTGTAGAGGTTTACTGTTAATATCAAAAAAATTATGCTAGTTAGAGCATTGGCTATAGTTTTCCTGTAAAATATACATAAATTCCTATTGACCATAATTATTTCAGATTTTTCGATTGGTAAACTCCGGAGATAAGGGGGGGGGGGGGAACGGTATTTTTTTAGACTTTTTCCCTGATAAATCAAAAACTATCATGACTAAAAATAATTAAAAATCTGTTTTAGAATGTACAAAGTAAACCCTTTCATATGATACCCCACACAGTACAGTTATCTCACTTTTAAATTTCAACCCTCCGATTTTCCCCCCTTTTTAAATAAGAACAAAAATATTTTCCAATTTTTTTTAATTCCAGTGTCTTTGGGCCACTAATATACACAACTATTCCAAATTTCATGTCGATAGCTTCGGTAGTTACTGAAATAATTGAGTGTGACAGACGGACAGACGGACAGACAGACGGAGAAAGTCGCACCATAAGGGTTCCATTTTACCATTTTGGTACGGAACCCTAAAAATTATCCACACGGACGAAGTCGTGGGCAAATACAATGTTACCAATATAAATCACACTCGAACCCAATTTTTTTTAATGCAAATAAACTTATTAGAAGTGTTAGTAGAACTTAGTAGAAGTGCTTTTGAACCGTCGAATGAATCTACCATATATGAATACAATAAAATGTGAGAGGCAGTGAGTAGGTGCTTACCTATATTACTAGGTAGGTGTATCCAAAAACTCCAAGTAGGGCGTAGTAAATAAATAATGAGGTAGGCAGCTCGGGCATGGCATCAATTATGTACGGGATACGGGAATAGGGAGCTCTTTATTTCGACCGCGACTCGTAATCAACGTTGGATTAGCCCGTCATTTGCATTGTGTCGAATATTCGCGTGAAACTGAAACGTTGAAAGCTTACACTAATCTACCGATCGTCATTCATATAAACTACCTATGAAAGGAAAACATTGGTATAGGCGCCAATCAAATAGCCGTGTTTGAGCTGAGGTGTAAGTACCTCAAGCTTGCGCAGCTCTTTCACAAACTTTTGAAGTCAACGTACATACTACGCGCGAAAATATTATGCTATTGCGACGCGTCTTGCGGTCAACTTCAGACGCGACTAAATAATTGACGCCAGCTATAACTAATAACTATCAATATTATGACATCTCAATGTAGGTAACTACTGTTAATCCATATTTAAAATCCATGCCAATAATTATTATCGTAGAGGCGAAATGTCTGTCTGTAAGCTAGATTTTCACGATCTATCCGTTAAACCGATTTTGATGAAATTTGGTAGAGGTAGCTTGTATCCTGGAGAAGGACTGACGCATAAAGGCTTACTTACTTCTTAAGGCGGTACTTACTTCTTATCCCGGAAAATTAAAAAGTTTCCACTAAATTTTTCAAATCCAAATCCAAATCCACAAGTACCAAGTCGCGGGCATCAGCTAGTCTAAATTTCATCGAAATTGGTTTAACGGATAGATTGGATTTGGAGCTTCTTCTTCTAAGTAGATAAATTATAGAAAAATGTGAATATCAACATACTTAGAACACAAACAATAACATAGGCATCCGCAAGAAAGGATTTCGAAATTTAATACCAATCAAAATCAAAGTTAAAGTGAACGACGCCGGGGGCAATAGTTATTGTTAATATAAAAAGAAGTACATTTATATTCTCAAGAGAACAAACGAAACAAATAACTGTGAAGCCTAACTTGCTAGGTAGGTAGTTACGAGTTTTATAGACAAAGGGTGGAATTGTTTTTGTGGAAAATCCACAAAGGAATAAGTAGGGGAAATAATTATCCTTTTTCCCAAAGAAACGTGACTCACGTGGCTGCCTTTTTTCATGAAAGCACTCGTAAATGGGGTTCAAATAATATTTGCTTAATAGCCCTACCCACCTACATATACCTACGAGTACCTATATAGCTTAGTAGTTGAAATTTTCGACTTCCTATTTGGGTGACTCGGGGTTAGATCCTCGTGTAAGTACCTACTTCTTAGTTTTCTGAGTTGTTTATCAATTGCTCTAATGGTGAACGAAAACATTGACCTTCTTCTTTGAGAAAACTCTCAATAAGATTTTAATAATCTTAATATCTAGTATAAAACTAAGAATCAGTTTGTGTAATAATCCCAACATCAATTCCTCAACTCCAAAAACAAGCGGGTTTTCTTCTTCTTCTTTTCTTGGTTAATGTCTTTCAGTACTGCCAAGGCAGCACAATGCACTCTCATGGCTGTCACTCTGACTGACACTCCAAAACCGCGCGAAAACTCTAGGAACGTCAAATGTCAAACGGGGCCTCATGTGCGCCATAGACATAGATAGTCTGTGATGACGTTTTCGTTCCGTTGTACAATTTTTATCTGCCTTACACAAGCTGATGCCCGCCAAGCCGAGTAATTTTCAGGGGTCTCAAATCAATACGTACTTTTAATACTATTGACAGTTTTGCTTAGACCAACATATTATCAAGGTACAAATTCTGGTTTTCCGGGATTTGTAATACGTACCTAATCTTCTTACCTGGGCTATAAAATATAGCGTGGCCAGAAAAATAAAAAGCTGCTAGGGGTGCTACGATTGCATTTCACATTGTTAGGTTACACTAAGTCATATTACAAAAAAAATTTCAATTTCTGCAAAATAGCAAGGCTTTTCATTTTTACGGTCACGATGGAAATTAATTATTATCATATCCATACTAATATTATAAATGCGACAGTGTGTCTGTCTGTCAGTCTGTCTGTCTGCCTGTCTGTCTGCTACGCTTTCACGGCCCAACTGTTCAACCGATTTTGATGAAATTTGATACAGGGATATGGTTATATCCCGGGGAAGTACAGAGGCTACTTTTTATCCCGGAAAATTAAGGAATTCCCCCGGGAATCAAAAAACTTAAACCACGCGGATGAAGTAGCGAGAATCATCTAGTTGAAAATAAAAGTAAGCAAACAATAAAAGTTTACCCAAGTCCCACAATGTTTGGAGAGGTACGCTACGTGTAACGCTGCGGTTGAATTTATTATTCAAACAGTAATAAATCATAATGGTACCGAATAATATGAAAAATTGTACCCTGAAATGAGTCCTTTCTTTGAATTATCATTTTTCATATGTAAAATGTATGTGCACTTTTCAAATAACTTTACGAACTTTGAAAAATATGAAATTTTTACAGTCCATGCAATAGATCAATGAGTCCATGTTCCTTTTTTTTTAACTTAAATATAATTGTAATTTCAAAAAAAGAATCAAATGAGCATGTAACAAACAGCAGAAATGTTCAACAAATCCGCAGCAGATCCAAGGTCACTTACATAGTCCAAAATAAATTCAAGGCTGAGGACCAGTTGTGGTGGTTGAAAAGCCTATGTCCAACAGTGGACGTCTACAGGCTGACGATGATTAAATTAAACAAACAATTGCAGAGAACTTTGTGCCTGAAATACCTGGTGGAAGGCTTCGGCCGTAGCTAGTTACCTACCACCCTACCTTCCTGTACGATGCAGTGTAGTGACCGGTTAGGGGTAAGGGTCAAATGTAATTGTCATACCCCTAACTGGTTAGACCTCTATCATCTTAGACTGCATCATCACTTATCATCAGGTGATATCGCAGTCAAGGGCTAATTTGTAGTGCAAACAACCGACTTCAAACTCGCCAACTTTACAACAACAAGCACACGCTATACAAAGTACTTATTTTATTGTTGATATTTTAAAAACCGCTCGACCGATTTCGATAAAATGTATATGGGACCACTTGGAAAGTATGCCCTTTCAAATAAAAAAGAATCATCCAAATCGGTCAACCCAGTCAAAAGTTCTGTGGTAACAAACATTAAAAAAAAAACAGTCGAATTGAGAACCTCCTCCTTTTTTTTGAAGTCGGTTGAAAAACAATCTGTAATGACGACGTATTTCAATCTACAGTGCCTTCGAAAACTTATAATCATATTTTAATTGGTTTGTATGTATTTCAGCAATAATTCAGAAATAATTCAGTTAAGTTTTATCTACCGCCTACATAGAATTCACGTACAGTTTCTAAGAAATTACACTAAAACGGACCTTTCTGGAGTGCGAAAAATAAATATTATTGTTACGAGATATTCCATCGTGGATAATAACCTCTTCTAGCGTACAAAGGCTTGCTTATTTATGCTCAAAGAATAACTAAAATAAAAAAAATAACTTGTACAGTTATTAAATTAGGTCGGCTTAATGTTTTATATTAGAATATGTTAAAATCTAAATATTAAACCAACTATAAAACAAATTTAAAACAAATCCAATATAACTAAAAACAAAAAATAAAAATAAAACCCTAATCAAAAAGACCACCCCGGATTGCCCGTGGGCCAATGGTGCCCATCAAGCTTGCAGCATTGCCACGCTGAATGGCGATGGATAACCTTTGAACCAGGTAGGAACCAGAACGTGGGTTGCAGCCCCTTTCATGTTTTATATTGTAACATTTTTAATTATTAAAAAAACACGAACCGTCCAAACTATGACAACGCAAAACAAACTTTCCACTTTTTAACAAGAAACAGCCCCAAAATGGCGGGCAGATGTTTCCGAATTGATAAACAATTAGGGCGCTGTTAACGTAGGCCGAACCGATTCATCAGTTTTAGACTTATAATTAGTTGTGGCCGATAAATACTTTGGTGGTTTTTCTCAGAAGCTCCAAACAAATTCCATAAAGTCCCTCGGCCGCCCTTTTACGGCTAATTGGATATTTCGTTGACCTTAATATTTTAACGAACTCGGAACGAAAAGTAGGCAATACACTTTTTGCAGATTGCTTTTAAAAGCTTTGTCTTTGTGTTTTTTGTGTTATGGAAATAGTTAAAACATGTATTCAAATTTTACTAGCTGATGTCCGCGTATTCTGAGATGTTTTTGGTTCCCGCGGGATCTCTTTAATTTTCAAGGATCTATCTTTGTGCCATATTTCATTCAGATCCGTTCAGCCTATCCGGCTTGATTGAGGAACAAACACCAATGCATCCATCCAAACTTTCGCATTTATAATATTAGTAAAGAAGTACTTCAGTTTTCTCACCATAGCAGCTAGCAACCATGATTTGTAATCAATCGAAGGCCGAAGTTCTCATTCTTCGAATGCTGTGATACTTTTGGAAAGAAATCTGACGGAACATGTAAGCGTTATTAGAAATCAACACCTGTTGTCATTTCTCGCGTACGAAAGTTTGAATCGCCTTAGATAGATCAAAGGCTTATAGATAACAAATCTTATCGTTTAAGCAAAGTCGTCCTAAGCTGAGGTGAAAATAATAAATCCTTTTCCAAATATTTATTGCTAAAATGGAGCAAAAAAAGATCTATACTGACAGGATTAGCCAATTAGATGTGTAAGCACGGTTGGGTGACTTTGGACTGCTAAAATCTTGGAGGTTTATCTTACATCGCGGCAAACGCGAACTTGTTCCTTGTTATCAATGTAATTATAGAGTCCCTTCTCATTTCTCAGAGGAGATTGACTCGTGCTACTGTAGTGGACCGATGTAATGAAATGATGATGGATATCAAAAGTGTTGATCGTGGTGTTTAAACAACTCCCAAGGACATGATATAAAAATCGACTGATTTACAAAAAAAAGTGTGTGTGCAACTCACACACGGCAGAAGTGAAACTTCAGAAATGTAGCCGACGAGGGAAAGAGATAAATATAACTTCTATTCTATCTCATTCTCTCGCAGGCTAAATCTATAGCCTGCGAGAGAGGCTATATTATGTTTGTCTCTTTTTGGTGTCGCTTTTTGTTGAAGAATATTTTCTCAGGAAACACGTTGTTTTAAAAATAATTACCTAATTTATTGTTCAACCATATTCAATATTTTTTCAATATTAGACACAAACTATGACAAACCAATAATAGACAATAATAAAAAAAAAACCGGCCAAGTGCGAGTCGTACTCGCGCACCGAGGGTTCCGTACAAACCTGTAGTAAGTTTTAAATTATTAAAAATATTTTTATTTTAAATATTTGAGTTGAATGATTGAAAGGTAAATTGCGGTTTACGATTTATGACGTATTAAAAATAAAAATTGTAAAAGGTAGTTATAGCTAGGTACTTTTAAGATTCGTTCGTAATACTGTAGATGTAACACGACTAAAACTGTAACGACCAAAGATGTAAAACGGTAATAATTACCTTTGTTAATGAACCGCAAAACTAACTTTGTTTGTAGAGGTTTACTGTTAATATCAAAAAAACCGGCCAAGTGCGAGTCGGACTCGCGCACCGAGGGTTCCGTACAAACCTGTAGTAAGTTTTAAATTAAATGTTTTTTTTTAAATATTTGAGTTGATTGAATGAAAGGTAAATTGCGATTTACGATTAATGACGTATTAAAAAAAAACTACTTACTTGATCTCGTTCAAACCAATTTTCGGTGGTAGTTTGCATGGTAATGTACAACATATATTTTTTTTAGTTTTATCATTCTCTTATTTTAGAAGTTACGGGGGGGGGGACACACATTTTACCACTTTGGAAGTGTCTCTCGCGCAAACTATTCAGTTTAGAAAAAAATAATATTACAAACCTCAATATCATTTTTGAAGACCTATCCATAGATACCCCACACCTATGGGTTAGATGAAAAAAAAATTTTTGAGTTTCAGTTCTAAGTATGGGGAACCCCAAAATTTATTGTTTTTTTTTCTATTTTTGTAAGAAAATCTTAATGCGGTTTACAGAATACATCTACCTACCAAGTTTCAACAGTATAGCTCTTATAGTTTCGGAAAAAAGTGGCTGTGACATACGGACGGACAGACAGACAGACATGACGAATCTATAAGGGTTCCGTTTTTGCCAAATTTGGCTACGGAACCCTAAAAACTATGCTAGTTAGAGCATTGGCTATAGTTTTCCTGTAAAATATACATAAATTCCTATTGACCATAATTCTTTCAGATTTTTCGATTGGTAAACTCCGGAGATAAGGGGGGGGGGGGGAACGGTATTTTTTTAGACTTTTTCCCCGATAAATCAAAAACTATCATGATTAAAAATAATTAAAAATCTGTTTTAGAATGTACAAAGCAAACCCTTTCATATGATACCCCACACAGTACAGTTATCTCACTTTTAAATTTCAACCCTCCGATTTTCCCCCCTTTTTAAATAAGAACAAAAATAATTTCCAATTTTTTTTAATTCCTGTGTCTTTGGGCCACTAATATACACAACTATTCCAAATTTAATGTCGATAGCTTCGGTAGTTACTGAAATAATCGAGTGTGACGGACGGACAGACGGACAGACGGACAGACGGACAGACGGACAGACGGACAGACAGACGGAGAAAGTCGCACCATAAGGGTTCCATTTTACCATTTTGGTACGGAACCCTAAAAACTAAACACAAAACGAACTCTTTTCTTTAACACTTTTTTGTTTCGTTTTTCGCTGTGGTTTTTCGTTTCATCGATTTTTAAATCACAACGATTCAAAAGAAGTTTCACTCCAAAACTTGTCATAATTTACAAACGGTGGTGGCTTGATAAACGGATACAGTAACGAGAAAAGAAAGATAATATCAAGAGTTCAATGCTAAGGAAGCATATTATCATTCCAAATTGCTCCTATCTAGAGCGATCCAATCTGGGATACTCGCTTGTAATATACCTAGTCTCAAGAGATCTAGAAAATAACCCTGAAGTTTAAAAAAATGCCGGATTAGGTAATGCAGTCATGGATGGTCACATCTTTTAGCGCTGTTAATTAGTCTAATATAAAAATATCCTCTATTTCCAAATGTATGTGATCAAATTAACATTATATTATGGTGGCGCGGGGCGTTGTCTTCTAAATTTCCTTTACAAAATCTAGACTTATAGGTGGATATAAACGTATCTTATGTGGACTGTAATTTTGTTAGTAGAATGACTCGGTTTTCCATAGGTTAATGATATTAGGTAATGGGTAAATTAGGTATACACTGACCTTTGCTTGTCGGCGAGAATGTTCTTTGGTGTTTGATGCACTCAACACTTATTGCACTTGTTTTGTGGCCACAATCACTGTTTAGCGTCATTAATAAGCGGTTATTTAAATAATAGAATTCAGGAAACTGTCCTTATGATGAATATGTATGATTCGAACGGAACGGCAGCGGAGCGGTATTACACGTTGTACGGTTTTTCGCAAAGATATGCGTCCAGCACAGGTAGCCATTGAGGACTGTCTTCGTATTTTCTTCGTGCGTTCTCGGCGGCATACTGATTTGTGATTGGTCAGTTTGAAGGGAGATGGGGCATTCATGAAGGAAGCTAGGATTATGGTTTTACGAGTCATTCTATTTTAAATATAAAAAGAAATGCGCATATGGCGCAACCATGCTCCCGGGCTTTGAAGGAACCTTCAAAAATTATAATGAATAATATGCGAAAAGTATTTATAATGAGACCTACACGAAGATTCTAGCGGAATATTTATAAAAATGTAAATTACTCTAACTTAAATAGCGGTTTATGCGTAAACTAATTATATTAATAAGATAAGGTAAGACGCGATCTATAGAGCGCAGATGCCCTTAGCAGTTGTAACTTGTAGCGCGGATAACGCGTGTAAACTGTAAACCTAATACTATCCTAATATTATGAGTAAGTACTAAGCTATGCGTTATACTACCTATAGAACGAATAATATTAAACTAAACAAAAGTTATTGTTGCGGAAACGCGTTATAGTTATAACTTGCGCTGTATGGGCAATGCTGTTTGCTAGGCAACATCTTGGTGTGGATACCGAGTGGCCAACGTAAGAGTGGTGCGTTTTCTACAGATAAGTGAAACATAGCTCTTTCCTTGACTGGACGCGAAGCAATGTGAAACCTTTTACGAACTTGCAAAATGGGCCTCGACTTAAAGCGTATCCAGAAGGACTGAACTATAGCGTACAATAACAAAAATCTACACAATAACGGCGGATATAATAACGCATCCAGGTAGCCCTTAATTAAAACTAAAACGTATATTAAGTTTTTTCTATAGTTTAACAATGATGAAAACCTGTTACTTAAGACAAGTATCGGATTTTCTTCAAACTCCTGAGCGGTATGGGTTGAAGTTTTCCGTCTCCACAAAGCGGAGTTATCCGAGAGTAATGCTCTTTGACTAGGAGTTTCATCGTTAGGTAACGATGACCGTGATGGACTAGTAAGCCAATAGCAATGGTAAAATAATTGCAACGGTAAAAGCACGCGAGAAAAGTAATCAGCGGGAATTTTAACGCTGGGGATGTTATTTATGCAGTCAGACGATAGGGACTGAGACGCCGAATAACTATGATTAGTGATATAGATGCCACAGCCGTATGTACCATCGCTGGCTTCAGAGGATGTGAGACAGGAAACCTTCGATCTCTCTTCTACACCGAGGTGTCGTAAAATTCGAAACTCCGATAGAAGCGGTAACTCGGAAATAAAATTCCGAGTCACAATAACGTAGGCGGGAATTATTTCATTACATATTAATTTAATCCATAATAATTCTTTGACATAAACAACGCAAAGAATTACGGGACCTACAAGAACGAAAACATTATAAAATCGCGCAGTTGTGGGTAGAAAAAAGCGATTTGTCCAATTTAGCGGCGTTTGAGATACAAACAAGATTAACATATTATGTGCGGAAATTTTATAATGTAAAATCGTGAAGGTATTATCAAGGGATATGCCTTGAGATTGTCGGTGCGCTTGCGGTATTTTATTGCGTATCAGCCCAGGCGAGTTGCTAGTTAATTTGACCAAATTAAACTCTCTTGGCTTGAACGTTTCGACTACTGGATCTGCTGTCCCAACTGTTTCCTTACTATAGGAAGCAGAGGAAGCAAGATCGTTCATATAGATATAACTTTCGGGAACCGCGGCTATAGGAAGCCTCTCTTGCTTAACGACTTCACGCAATCTACGAAGCGCTAAGAAGAGAGAGGAGCGCGATCCGAAAGTGAAGCGATTAAACATTTCATAGGTATAAAGCGGGTTGTCGAATCTATATAAGATTATTTTGTATTTGCGGTGCGGGTAGTACAAATCAATATATAAATATATGTGCGTTACATCGGCGAGGAAAGCTTTATTGAAATACCTATTATTTAGTACGATATTATAGATCTCAGTATGCGGGTTGTAATCTAAACCAAAAGTTTTGACGATAGTGGTTGATTTGTCGTAACGTTTGACAGAATGATACGAAAGGTCAGAACCCAGTGAGGAGCATTCGTCAGCATAAACATTTGAGAGACCTTCCATACAAGGACGATCGACAGATAAGCTATCGACAGGGTTGTTACTTGTCGCGGTGTGTGTACTGTCAAACTCATGCTCAACGGGATTTAAAATTTCAATTTTGGGTATTTCTGCTAAGGCCGAAATATTTTTTAAATTATGAAGCGAACAGAACGCAGCGGTATGCGGGAGCTGAGGGACGACTGGAGCGTCACCCATAATAATATAACCAAGAGTGGTTTCTATAGCGGAAGGCGAGTTGTCACTACCTGTTAATTTATTGAAGAGTAAAATTTCACAATAAAGATTTACTCCTAATAATAAATCGATAGGTCCTGGTTCCGAGAATTCATCGTCTGCGAGGGGAATATTCCGTATCAGAGCGTTCATGGCTGTAACGTCAACACGCGCATCGGGCAGCTGTGACGTAATCCGCTCAACAACCAGCGGGTGAATGGAATATTCTTTTATCTCATCGAAGCGAGACTTAAATTTTAAATCGGTGTCACCTAAGATCTTTTGTGAAGATCCACCTATACCCTGTACTTCAGCGAAACGAGTTTGCGAGCTAATAGGTAGCGACAAGCGGTTGCAACAGGCTACACTAATGTAGTCCTGCTGGGACCCTGAGTCCACAAGACAGCGTAAAAGGTGAGGGCGGTTATACTTATCGTATATTTTAATTTTAGCGGTACCTAATAAGGTTGTAATAGCGGTGCGGTCGTGATAATCACGAGATATAGTACATATAGATGCGGGAATATTATGAGCGGGAGAATCATTGGGCGATACAGAATTATTTATTTTAGCGGGTTGATTATTGGCGGGTGAATTATCAGATAAATTAGCGGATGAATAAGCGGGTGAATTATTGGATGAATTAGCGGGTGAATAAGCGGATTGATTAGCGAGTTGAATTATATTATGCTCAGAATGATCGCTCGACACAGTGCGAGACATATCATTTGAGTTAGCGGGATGCGTACAAGTGTGCGGACAACTATGTGACGATGGCGCATTGACAACGACACTGCAGTTCGATTTACTAGATCTAGAAAAACACAAATTTGAATGGTGACGCAATGAGCAGTTTGAGCAGTTCCTGCTGCTGGAGCAGGCAGAATTCTTATGAGAAGTACTTAAGCAGTTCGTACAGTAGGAGTGCTTCTTAACAATTTCGAACCTCTCCTTAGGGGTCATCTTCATAAACTCAGAACACTTGTATAAGTGGTCATGCCAATCATTCTTACACACGACGCACTTATTACCTTCATTCGAGCTACTAGAGTCATCCGTACTCACAAAAGATTTAGTACACTTCGTGGCAGATGCAGTTACATTTTTAGAGTGCGACTTATTATTAGATTGTGCACCTAGGGAACTTGTATTGCTGCCCCTAGACAACACCTTACTCTGTTCTTTTACGAAATCGATTAGACCTTTATAGGATGGAATTTGTTTTTTGCGGTTAATTAGTTCAAACATCTTAACTGTATCTGAGTCCAATTTTAGTGTAGCCAAATGAAAGAATATAAAATCAGTCAAATCTATTTTTAACTGTTTAAGCGCTTCTACCGACGAATCGAAGGTGTTTATGAAATTATCCAAAGCGTTATCATTATTATTCGTGAGCGGTTTAAATTTCAATACTTGATTTAAATAAGCGGAAGCTAGCGAGCGTTGGTCGTCGTACTTCTGTATCAGGGCGTCCCAAATAATTGAATAATTTTCAGCGGTTGCTGGCAACCCTGCACATACGGCGGCAGCCCTATCGGTTAATTTTCCGACAAGGTAAAATACTCTTTCACTATTATTCAAGTTCGGGTTATCATGTATCATACTCTTAAACTGCTGGTAGAACAACGGCCATTTCGTTATAGCACCATCAAAAGAAATTAAATTAATTGGCGGGAGATGAGATTTTAATTTGGGGAACCTTGACAAAGAGCTCTGTTTAATAGTATCAGATTCGTTATCACTACTGTTAATGGCTAATATTTGCTTAACATAGCAGAAAAGTTCCTCAAAAGAAGTCCATGATTGATAGCTAATTGGAATTTTAGGATTTAATCTTAACTGAGTAGCGTTATATAAATCTAATGTTTGTTCGAATTCTTTCCGCAAGGTGTCTAGATTAACAGCTTGACTTAAAAGACTAGGCAATTTACTTTCATCTGTTTCTACTTGCACGGCGGTATCAAAAATTCGTTGCATTCGAGCAAACATTACATCACGTTTAGATTCCAATAATAACATTTGACATTCGTCATTAGTGCGTAATAGACTAGATTCACCTTTTGTACTCATTTTGAGAAGTTAAATATATTATATCTAATAAATCGAACACAACTAATATAGTATATTAGCGTAAATATACTATATAGCCAAATGCGTTATTATAATGCGTAAAATATTAATGACTATACAATGCGTAATAATATATAAGCGAAAACACACAACTCTTAATTATAAGCGGGCGGTTAAATATACGAGCGTTATAATATAAACTATACGAGTTAAAACCATTCCGTCGAAACAATAATTTATACCTATTCAGATGCAACTGCAGTGAAAGGCCGACCGTGACCTTCGGATCACATTGAAACGTATTCAATTTGCTTCGAACCTACGAGTGCCTACTGCCTAATCAGTTATTACCTACCTATATAGCACTGTATTAAGCCTTTTTATACGTTAGCAGATCTACAATAAATAGGTAGTATAACGTAAATAAGGCGCAAAATATCACTCGCGGTAATAATGATCGATCACGAATACGATTACGATTCAAAATCCGGATCGATTGGACCAAAAGTGGTGGCGCGGGGCGTTGTCTTCTAAATTTCCTTTACAAAATCTAGACTTATAGGTTGATATAAACGTATCTTATGTGGACTGTAATTTTGTTAGTAGAATGACTCGGTTTTCCATAGGTTAATGATATTAGGTAATGGGTAAATTAGGTATACACTGACCTTTGCTTGTCGGCGAGAATGTTCTTTGGTGTTTGATGCACTCAACACTTATTGCACTTGTTTTGTGGCCACAATCACTGTTTAGCGTCATTAATAAGCGGTTATTTAAATAATAGAATTCAGGAAACTGTCCTTATGATGAATATGTATGATTCGAACGGAACGGCAGCGGAGCGGTATTACACGTTGTACGGTTTTTCGCAAAGATATGCGTCCAGCACAGGTAGCCATTGAGGACTGTCTTCGTATTTTCTTCGTGCGTTCTCGGCGGCATACTGATTTGTGATTGGTCAGTTTGAAGGGAGATGGGGCATTCATGAAGGAAGCTAGGATTATGGTTTTACGAGTCATTCTATTTTAAATATAAAAAGAAATGCGCATATGGCGCAACCATATTATATATTTTTAAGTCTATAGTACAAAAACAGGCAAACCGAAACACGTGACTTTATCTAAATCTAAATTAAGTACTTTACATTTGTGAATTTCATTAATAATGATAATTCAAAAGTGTAAATGAACCTCATTCCATATAAACAATTAAGACGACGAAGGGGACGGCTCCATTCCATCACATTTCTAGAATGAACTTACCGGATCGGAATAATGTTACCTGACAAACGATATTGTGCATCAAGAATTTAATAAATGCAAATTAAAATGTTAGTTTTGTATACAGTTTTATTAAATGCATAACTTCAGTGAATAATATAACGCGGACTGTGAGGAATTCTGCTATCAGTTTCGCTTCACTGGATTTCGATTTAAAACTTCAAAAGGTGCATTTTAGAATACCGATATGCATGACTGCATCGCATCACGGCTGCTTTAGAACGAAATGATTTGAAGGAATTTTTAGAACCTTATAGGTTTCAACTTGACTGAAAATTGATATACCTGCTGTAAGTAGCTTCTTTTCACGTAAGTAATTCTTCATTCTTTTTATTCATTTCCTTCTTAAAGTTAAGGATAAGAAACGGGTTGTCTGGAGGAGATCACTATTAGTGATAAGAACGCCCTTGCGCACGCGTTGTTTTCTGATTTTTCTTTATTATTTAGTTCTACGAGTATGTTATGTGTGCATTGATGTAGAATTTTAGTATGTGTGGCAATAAAGACTAATTTATCTGTCTATCTATCTACTTCATCGCATCATCATACCTTCAGCTCATTACTGAGCACGAGTCTCTTCTCAGAATGAGAAAGGTTTGGCCATAGTCCACCACGCTGGCCAAGTGCCAGTTGGCAGACTTCATACACATCTCAAAAAGTTATGATGAACTCTTGGGCATGCAATTTTCTCACGATGTTTTCCTTCATCATTAATGCAAGTGATATTTAATTTCCCACAAACACTCACATTCTGAAACCGAAAATCGAATTCCCGACCAGCCGAATAGAAACCCAGGCGTCAAAACCACTAGACTATAACCGCGTTTTACGTAATAAATACTGTTTTTTATTTCGTGACGACAGTACAGTGATAATTAGTGCTAACAAGCTCCTAGCTTAAGCCTTTGAGTAGGTATCAAATTCTGTCTAAGTAACGTTCTAACAAAGATACAGAACAAATACGCCTTTTACGCAACAACGCCTGAGGTAATATTTGAATACCTGCGAGATAAGGCCTTCGAGAAATGTAATATTTGTTCAGTGATAAAAGTAACTAAGCGTGAATTGTTCACATGCTCATACTGAGCGGGGATTTTAGAAATCTATTCTACGCCAAATTCAAGCGAGTTAATCCATGTCGAGTTAATAATTCATGTCCATAAAAGAGAAATGAAAACATATGACTAAAGCAGTAAAGCCATATAATCAGTAGTAATATTATAAGTGCAAAAGTGTGTCTATCTATATTCTGTCTGTCTGCTTCGCTTTCCCGGGAAAGCGAAGCAGACAGACAGAATATAGATAGACACACCTTTTCAACCTAATTTCTCGTACAGAGAAAAAATGAAGGAGTTCCAGCGAGAATCAAAAACCACAAACCACGCGGGCGAAGTGGGAGGTATCAGGTTCGACCCCCGGCAGGATTAATTTAGGAATTTTCTACATTTTCTCTAGTCTGGTCGTAAATAAGAACACTTACATATTCATCATCTGCACTTAAGGACTTTGATTTACCTCTACATTCGTTGCCCCAAGCATCTACTCTTCCTATACTTACTCTATCTACTAAGTACATAATATTAACAATGTTGGAGAGGCTTTATTATACAGTATAGACTTTGCAATTTGTAAGGAAAAAAAATAGGAGGCAGTTTGTGAAAATGAGAACTAACCTCGTTTATTTTGACCGCAGTAGGTACGTTGATCTTATTAATTCTGCTCTCTGGACCGCGGCCTGAGTGCTCTTGTAGTTGTTGAGTGCCGGTCCTTGTTACAAGCACTGACGAAACGAAATGCAGACGGAACTCTCACAAACATACCTATACTTTCTGAGGAATTGCTTATCATCGTCATCTCATAGCCGCATAGACTCTGAGCAGGGTTCTTTGCTTCAAATTAGAAGTGCTTAGGCCTCTATCACCCTGAAAAAGTGCGGATTGGTAGACTTACCACATCTTGGAAATCATTACAGAAAACTCTCAGGCATGCAACAGTCCTTCACCATTTAAGCGATATTTATGCAACGTTTAAAGAAATGCTATGCTGCCAAACAAATTAGCGTTCTAGAGGGTACTTACTAAGCAGTATTATTTCAAATTGTCAGTTTTATGTCACGTACCTTGACGTCCCTAAAATAAGGATTATAATGATTCAAAAACACGAACTTCACCAATATGAAAACAATACGTATTTAAACAATGGTAGTTTGCTCCCAGTTAGCGTTTGGCATTTAATATAGGTACCTACCTAACTGCGATAGCCACGACAGGCTAGCCCACTATGATCTTAGATTGAATCATCTTGCAGTTATTGGACTAATTTTTTGTGGAAAATAAAGTCATCAATGGCTAATTCCAGACATAATATTTTGGAGTGGTAAAGTAGACAATTAGCTCGAACCCAAATAGACCTGGCTACTAATTTCCATTTATATTTCAACTTTTCCACTAACAAACGTACTTTGACCTGACGAAGGTGACCAAAAAGCGCTACTATCACATATGAGTGATATTATAAGTTAATAGATTCTTCATATTATCTTACTGTCTAAGCTATATTATCATGGCATCTCTGTATCTGTCTTTTTCTTTCATCTGAGATCATGAGCAAAACAGGGGGAGTCAATCATGACGTTGACGCTCGGGTACTTCCGACCTTCTAACGACCTTCCTGCAATTCTCGATGCTTATGTCTTCCTAGTAGCTGGTGATCTTAACTATCTTCCTGCAATCCTTTTTTACGAAACTTATATTTTCCTACCAACTCAATGATCTTTTATATAATATGATATAACTGGACTGCATGTCGTGATGTTGACAACTTGACACAACGAATATTGGTTTCAGTGGTTGGTGTCATACAATATTCATAGTTTCAATCATACGACGGCCGGGCTAGCACTAATGTTTTACAACAATAAACAATGCTATTTCTTTTCTCTGTGCACTATCTTTACAGCTATAAGCTATGCAAAATAAATACATATAATACAAAGACTTGTCCGCGATAGAACAGTCGATCAGTGAGTGGACTGATCAACGTATTTATGCTATCTAAACCACAGAACAATAGGAATCTGCTTATTATTAAACTTCTTTTGTTCTGTGGTCTTCACCATTAGAGTGAAACAGGAGACTTTGTTATTAGTTTAATTTTGTGTTGTAGACGTACTCATTAAGAAAGGATTGTAGAAATTCAATCCCTAAAGGGATGAACTTTGGTATGAAAAGTTTCTATTACAAGTCGAGTCAAGCTAGGTATATCCGTGAAAATTGGCATATGGGCTCAGGTAGAGTTAAAAATGAAGAAATACGTGTTTAAGGATTTTAGTAATATAACCCTCGGTTTAAGAAACGTTGAAAATTATTATGTTTCATGTATCTACGTACCGAGTTATCGCAATTTACCCAGCATTGTGGGTATACAATAACGACGAAATGATAATAAGCGGCGTGTTCGGTAGGTGGTAATGGTAGGTAAAGAGCAGTACTTACTCTGAATATATTACTTTTCTATTATAAATTCATACTTAATAGATCTAACATTTCCAGCAATAAAACTGGCAATCCACTATGTACGCGCTCATCTGCAAATGCTGTACGGGAGGCAGTAATGGCATTGTTACAAGAAACTGGTCTTGTCCACTCTCTTGTATGGTTGCAATACATGGGTTCTCAAAAAGGAAGCAACTAACCGTGTGCAAACTTTCGAAATATGGATATACAGGAAAATGCTTAAGATCACCATTTGCTTGACTAGAACTAGTCCACAAAAACAGAGAACTCATGTTCACCATCATGCGGAGAAAACTGGATTTCTTCGGACATCTACAAAGAGGAGTCCAATTCTCACTTCCAAGACTAGATTTGGAAGTAAGGATTGCAGGCAAGAGAGCTCTAGGCGCAAGTGGTTGGACGATATAAGAGGGTGGACATAGGCTGAGCTATCCAAAGCACAAAGATGCGGCTCAAAATAGAGAATTTTTTCGGATGATGACCGCCAAACTTCGTTTTGAAGAAGGCACGCGATGATGATGATGATGATACAAGAAACACAAAATATACTCTTACTCTTATTAATATCATACTTTTCAGCTTGGACCTATTAGCGCGTAAAAGCCTTTGCAAACTTATTAGACCAAAAAGTTTGCATATTATTTGTGTATTGTGTTTTGCGCATCTCATAACACCCCTTTGCATGCATTATTCAGTTCCTAATTTTGTGTACCATAAATAATTTTTTAACATTCATCAATTCCAAAGCGTAATTTTTCAAACAACATTAACTTATTTGTCTGTTTATCTTTACACTTTGAACGCGAACTGCATTCCTAGCAACAGCAATTAAAACCTAGCAAAAATAAATCAAATGGATCTGGCTCTAGCCCAAAATAACGCAACATAATAATAATAACGTTTCGCTTCTTTTATAAACCCATATTATTATGTTTTACTCCCTCGTTAGCAAAGTTTAGCAAAGATAAAAAATACTTGTAAATGAGAAAAGAAGTCTTTTAACGTTTCGAATACTTGTATAAAAGTAAAAGCGGTTTCTTTTGTCTTTGAACTACGTCATGAGAACCTCCATGTTGAGTACTTACATAAGGTTTTGCGAGATACATACAATTTTAATATTTTCATTTAACATTTTCATAAAAATGTTTGTTTGCCTTTAGAGTTTTTTATACCTTATAATAATCATCTAGTTAGTTTTTGTTTAACATGTTTTAATTTTTAAAGAATCCATCCAAAATCATACATTTAAATCTTCTATATATATATAAAAGCGAAATACCACTCACTAACTAATCACGATATCTCAGGAACTATAAAGCTTACAAACTTGAAATTTGGAAGGTAGATTCCTTCTATGGTGTAGACGCCAGTTAAGAAAGGGTTTTGTGAAAATCCACCCCTAAGGGGTTAAAATAGGGGTTGGAAGTTTGTATGAAAGTCCTTTGTTTTTGAAGTTAGAGACATGAAAATAGGCTAATTGCCTATAGTCATTAGTTATAAACAATAAAAACCTGTTTAAAAGCAATTTTACGAAAATCCACCCCAAAAGGGGTGAAATGGGGGTGAAAGGTTACATACAAATTTTATGACTTTGAAGTATAGAAATGAAAAAAATACGCACAGCGGACGCCTACGTTCAAGTGCGGAAAATAACCCCAGGGCATGAAGAAAAAGAAGAAGAAGACATGAAAATTAGCATAAATTAAGTTATCAGTTTTAAATAATAATAAAACCTGCATAAGCTATATAAAGCGTCTATAGATAGGCTGTTTGCAGCGGGAAAATTTCATAATCTCGTAGTAAATCAACAATTGTACGCGGACGAAGTCGCGGGTGACCTCTAGTATTGTATAGAAGCGATACTTTGCAGAAGTCCATGATAATGACATTTAAAATAAAAAATCGAAAATCTAACAAAATCATAAGTCTGAAAATAATTCGGAATTCTTTAATTTATACCGAGATATAAGCCACTTTCGTCAGGACTAGTCTAGTCACTACTCAGGGCTCTATTACCAAATTCATGACAAAAATCACGTCGTTTCAATAATCTGTTGCGGCGTGATTAAAGGACAAACCAACAAACAAGAACTCCTCTGCTTTTATAAGTTGGATGCTCATTTCAGTCATAATAGCCAGCGTAAAGTTTAAACTATCCTCTGAACAGCGGGATACGAAGTTGATTGACATTTCATTATAGGGAGGTATTATAATATCTAGAATATTATATTGTGGACACCACACAAAAGATTAAGTAAGATTGCTTCCTATATTGAGGCTAGACATCATTGAACTTATATTATACTAGCTTTTACACGCAGTTTCGCTCACATTACCTTAATTTCTATTTTCATACAACAAACCCCTATTTTACTCCTTTAGGCGTTGAATTTTCAAAAATCCTTTCTTAGCGGATGCCTACGTCCACATCTGTATGCCAAACAGCCCGATAGATTCCAGTAGCTTAAGCTGTGCGTTGATAGAATAGTCAGTCACCTTTTCCTTTCATATATTTAGAAGATAAGCTCAATTATGTCAAGCCCTCTCTTTGTTGGGACGGCTGCGAGTTTAAAAGCTTCAAAGACGGCGTTGTCGAGAGAGAGACAATCATGGCCGACTGTATGATTTCCGGGCAATCTATGTTGAAAATATTTGGCATTTCAAAAAACCTTACTTATATAACCGCGAGCCGTCGTTAACATGAAGAAAAACTTGATCAAACATTTTTATCCTAGCTGAAAAATTTATAAAATGCTGACAAGACTTTTTTTTAAAACCTTGAAACCCGCAGTTCTGGTTCCACAGTAGCAGCACGCAAATGATTTTATTATAACTCCGCAAATAAAAGTCGGTCGGCGCTTTCATCTTTAATACAACTTTCCTTTGTAGTTTTAGATTGTAATCACAATGTTTTTACGTTGCATGTTGAAAATATAAAACTGAACAAAGTTACAATTAAAATATTTAAACTTGCTTGAATAATTGTTGCGATTGATAGAACTATTGAAATTCTTGCCTAGAACAAATCAGGTTGCCCTTGAATTTTACATGAGCAATAGCCAAGGGCAATAGCCTATAATACTATACATTTTTCTGCGAATCTATCTAACTGGCTAGATTTTGCCGTAGATTCCTAGATATGGGAGCAGTTATATTTATATCGCTTCTGGGGGCTTGCTATATTCGCTTGAAGCAGTATTATTTTAGTATTATTGACGCTCTTGTTTTAAAAATATTGATCATTATTTTAGGAGCGTCGAGGTCATATACCTACATCTTACATTTTAAAATAATACTGCTCTATGCGATAGCAGTAAGCCCCGGCACTTGGTTATTAATTTACACGACATATAAATAACAGCAATGATTCAGACCTTGTCATGATCATAGGAAATGAAGCTCTAGATTTATAGTTTACTTTTACCCACTTAAGTAGGTTAATAGATTACGAAGAAAACTCACGAATTTTATTATAAATAGGGTTCAAAGATAACCGTAGAAACGACGGGATACTGCTTCGAAATTCAGTTTCAAGCTGCAAATATTATAATATTAACTTCTTATTTAAAACAAGCTCTACTTTCAGTTTATTAAAAACTCAATCATATACATTTGAGGTGATAAAGTTCAATTTGGATTAGTCTCCGCATATGTTAGCGCAGACAGTATTTATGGGCTATATTCAATGATTTATGGTTACGTTCTTCACAGTTTATGTAACTTATATTTAATTCTGCAGACTAGTAGGAATTCTAACTCAATGTTCAAATGAAGGAACTGAGGGACGAGTGGCCTATAGTTGCGCATATGAGTCGGTTGACCCAAGTCGGTAACAGGATGGGTGAACAAATTTGGAAGTCCGAATTTGGCCTTTTCGTTTTCTCCGTACCGCCAAGCGATTTAGCATCGTACCGGAACGTTAAATCGCTTGGCGGTATGACTTTGCCGGTAGGGTGATAGGTAACTATAGCCACGGCCTATAAAGCCTCCCACCAGACGAGACCAATGAAAATTCAGAAATTGTAAATAATTCAAAATTCGAACCCGAGACCTCCCAAGACCACAGCAAACCAGCATAACAACATAACTTTGTAACATGACAAAATACTTGCCCAAATCGGTCCATAGCTGACAGAATTAATGAGTCGACCGAAACTTTCATCCCCCATCCCAAAGGAATCCAATTGTCTCTGGGCTCTGGTTTTTCTCTCTAAATCCGAGAATTTCTCTATAAAAAATTGTCTATATCTACCTATTGCTCATGGCTATTTTTGACCCAACATGGGAACCTATAGGACCTCGATGGCAGCAGTTGAACTGTGAGCCAACCATTAGTCCAACAAGGCAGTCATAGCTTATCATATTATTTAATAGCTTATTAGTCATAGTATAGGCATAAGTCTGGTGGGAGGATTCACCCGTGGGTAGTTATCACCCTACCGGCAAAGACTTGCCGCCAAGCGATTAAGCGTTCCGGAACGATGCCGTGTAGAAACCGACTAGGGGTATGGGTTTAATACATGTTTAATATAACTGACATACCCCTAACAGTTTAGTCCGCTACCATCTTAGACTGCATCGTCGTTTACCAATACCATCAGATCAGATCGCAGTCAAGGGCTAACTTGTAGTGGAATAAAAAAAGACAAGGCAGTTATAGTATAGTAAGTACGGATATGGATTTAAATACTAATATCATAGAGGTAGTATAAGGTATACTACCTCTGTGACTAATATACTTCTATCTGCTTCTAACCAAGGCTTCTAACGCAATGCTACGTATCTATGTTTATTTGATTGGCGAATATCAACGAGTTGATTATTTTGATTTATGACGACCTCCGTGGCGCAGTGTGCAGCGCTGTTGTCTTAACGTGCGGAGGTCCCGGGTTCGATCCCCGGCAGGGTCAATTTAGGAATTTATAATTTCTGAATTTTCCTTGGTCTGGCCTGGTGGGAGGCTTCGGCCGTGGCTAGTTACCACCCTACCGGCAAAGACGTGCCGCCAAGCGATTCAGCGTTCCGGTACGATGCCGTGTAGAAACCGAATAGGGGTATGGGTTTAATATAACTGCCATGCCCCCAACAAGTCAGCCCGCTACCATCTTAGACTGCATCATCACTTACCAACAGATGAGATCGCAGTCAAGGGCTAACTTTTAGTGGATAAAAAAATAATTAGTAACGGTTATGGAACGTGAAATAAACGCGCCACGGTGCGTTAACGTTAACGTTTGGGTCTATTTTGGTTTTTTATGTAGCGCCGATTTCGTCCCGCTATGATTCACGACTCACGAGGTAACAAAACCCAGATGCAGAGCTAGATTATTTTTGAATAACGCATACCTGCCCATATTATGTGCCTATATGAGTAAAATGAACACACGGTTTTCAGGAAATTACGAGATAGTCGTCGCGTTACCTGCTTAAAAAAGAGTGTGTGTGCAATTCACACACGGCAGAAGTGATACTTCGAACGTAGCCTACAAAAGAATGAGATGAATATAACTTGTATTCTATCTCATTCTCTCGCAGGCATGTCGCAATATGTCTGTCCCTTTTTGGTGTTCGAGTTTTCGAATCACAACGATTCTAAAGAAGTGAACTTCAAAATGAAATTAATTTTCGGTTACTTCGTCCGCGTGTATTAAGGTTTTCTGATTCTCACGGGAACTCTTTAAATTTCTTGGATAAAACGTAAGTAGTCTATGGTCCTTCCCCGGGATGCAGCGTATCCATGTGCTCATCAATATCGGTTGAACAGATGGGCTGTGTGAAGCGTAGCAGACAGACACATTTTCGCATTTATAATATTAGTATGGATAACATCAACGAAAATGCTTTTATGAGACATTTTGGGACCTCGCTATTGCAGAGGTGGGCGCTGTGGTCTTATGAACACATCCATCCCGGGTTCGATCCCCGGCAGGGAAAATTTTGGTATGTATAAAAACAAAATTTTGTATGGTCTAGTCTGGCTTAGCTTCGGCCGACTAATTTCACCCTTCCAGCTTACCGCCAAGCTATTTAGCGTTCCAGTATGATGCTGTGTAGAAAACAACCCATTTGGGGTATTGATATCAAAAATCTATCATACCTCTACCAGGTTAGCTTGCTAACATCAATAACATCAGACTGATACATCACTTACTTATCATATTGATGTGATCGCCACTGCTACATGTAAAAAATAAAGTTAACTTTTGGAAAACTACACTGCACCTCAGTTTTACCTGTGTGCAATAAGCCTTAGAGCTGTCTACGAGTCTGAGCAAACCAGCTGTGACAGACAGTCAGACAGAAAGACATTGGAACGACTACTAAGTAAATCCATGCTATCCATACTAATATTATAAATGCGAAATTGTGTCTGTCCGTATGTCTGTCTGTTAGGCTTTCACGGCCCAACTACTCAACCGATGTGTTGAAATTTGGAACAGAGATAGTTTAATCCCGGGGAAGGACATAGGCTACTTTTTATATGAAGAGTTCCGGCGGGAATTAAAATACCTCATTCCATGCGGACGAAGTCGCGAGCATCATCTAGTCTTACTTCATACTAATACTAGCGGACGCCCGCGACTTCGTCCGCGTGACATAAGTTTTTTAATTCCCACAGGCACTCCTTACTTTTCCGGTATAAAAAGAAGCCTATGTCACTCTCCAGGTATATACCCAATACCCATGCAAAAAATCACGACGATCCGTTGCTCTGTTGCGGTGTGATTGAAGGACAAACTCCCTATTTGACTTTCTTGGGGATAGAAATTTTATAAATTGTGAAATCCGTATTTCATCCTTTTTAACCGGAAGCCCAAATACCAAGTTTCATGGCTATAGCTTGAAAAACGACGGAATTTCATAAAACTTTCAACCCCTATTTAATCCCTTTGGGGGTGGACTTTTTAAAAATTGTTACACACGTCCTTCTTATTTTTTTACCGAAAACCAAAATACCAAGTTTCGTAGATATAACTTGAAAAATAACTTGTAAAATAAAAGACATTCATACAAACTTTCACCCCCTATTTCAGCCCTTTGGGAGTAGAATTTTCAAAAATGGTGAAACACGTATTTCTTTCAAATTTCATGGATATAACTTGAAAAATGACGGACTTTCATACAAACTTTCAACCCCTATTTTACCCCTTTGGGGGTGGAATTTCGAAAAATCCTTTCTTAGTGGATACTTACTCTTTACAAAGAACACACTCTCCAAATTTCATGTCTCTCGGACCAGCGGTTTAGGCTGTGCGTTGATATATAATTCAGTCAGTCAGTCAGTCAGTCAGTCAGTCAGTCAGTCAGTTAGGACTTTGAATTTTATATATATCATATTTCATACTTCTAATATTATAAATGCGAAAGTCACTTTGTTTGTTGGTTTGTTGGTTTGTTGGTTTGACCTTCAATCACGCCGCAACGGAGCAACGGATTGACGTGATTTTTGGCATGAGTATAGTTGAGGACCTGGAGAGTGACATAGGCTACTTTTTATCCCGGAAAATTAAGGAGTTCCCGCGGGAATAACAAAAAACTTAAACCACGCGGACGAAGTCGCGGGCATCAGCTAGTAGATTATAAATGCGAAAGTGTGTGTTCTTTGTTGGTTTGTCCTTCAATCACGCCGCAACGGAGCAACGGATCGACGTTATTTTTGGCATGGGTATAGTTGAGGATCTGGAGAGTGACAAGGCTACTTTTTATCCAGGAAAATTAAGGAATTCCCGCGGGAATCAAAAAAACTTAAACCACGCGAACGAAGTCGCGGGCATCAGCTAGTATGAAATAAATAACAATGCAAATTACTCGTGATCAACGCTACTATTTTTAAAATGTTGCAGAGAAACGTTTTTGTATTGAATACAAAGTCGTTTATTTTTATTCGGTAACCTTTTATTAAAAGGTTACAGTAACTAAAGCTGTTCATACGTATATATAGTGTATCCAGTTTGTTACCAGTTAAGGTGATCGCTCATCTGACATCACCCCCCACATGCACCGAACGCACCATGAAAATCATTTTATTAAGCAAATTTAGCATCACGTAATAAAGGAGGTAGAATTTAACTGAAACTATATGTGGTGTAGGTATGACCCCAGCTAAATTATAATAAATCAGA